>CM029014.1:153768799-154186674 GCA_016801055.1 Panax notoginseng
AGTCAAAAACTGTTTTAGAAATTAGAATCTTTGGGAAGTGCTCAAGGAAACCTTCGTACATGGGAGGCCACGCGTCTAGGTTATGATAGATATCATATGGCCACAGAATTATCCTTGGTTGACCCAATAGACCCCAAAGAAAAACGAGAAGATTACTATCATATTCTTCCCAATGGTGAGTCTTCTCTTGACTTATCATTATCTCCACTGTATCTAACTGAGAATTATACTTCAAACAAACACCAAGATTATATAGGTAGTGCTCGTATATATACTCAGCAAGTGGATGAGCACAACCCTGTTCTATGATGACACGAGGTTGTATGTCATTAGACATCTTGTATGATAGTGACAAAACACCCTTCCAACGTTGGGTTCGCCTCACCCTATTTTCTTCACCAAATATAACTACTAAATGATAACCGCCGTTCTATTCCCTTGTTACCCCCGCTCGACCCAGCTACACTCTTATTACCTGAAAGGAATTGTGAACAGAAGGGTGAGCACAACTAGCCCAGTAAAGAATATCATGACTAAAGATAAATAAATTATCAATAGTCTTCATCAATAATAAATCAGAGATTTAGAACATATGGTAGATGATAAAAAATTTCAACCATAGTTGCAGCGGAACATGCAATCCATTAGAAGAGTCAAATAGACTATAAAGTCTATTATCTTCTCCATGTTAAAAATCCACCAATAATGTTTTATCCCTGTAACATCAATCAACAGTTCTGGTCCACAATCATATAAATAACTCATAATCATAATTATAATTCTAAATTCCTCTTCTCATGCAGGACAAAGATAATTTTCATCACTTGTCTTTACCTGAAACATCAAAGATCATGGTTATACCAAATCATAATTCTTGTTCATAATCATACTAATAATTTCATCTTTGTACTACGGGCCAAATATATTCGTCAACAGTTTATCTTTGCACTACTGGCCAAAGATATTCAACAACAGTTCATCTTTGCACTACAGGCCAAAGATATTCAACAACATATCATCTGTCAATCATGTTCATCTCAACACCTGTTCATCTTTGCACTACAGGCCAAAGATATTCATCAAGTAATCATACATCTTTGCACTACAGGCCAAAGATATTCATCAAGTAATCATACATCTTTGCACTACATGCCAAAGATATTCAGTAATATCATCATTTAGGACTGAGGATGATGAAAAATATCTTAAAGAGAACGAATCCAATGAGACAGAAGGACAAATAGTAGGGATTCGTATAACAGTTTATCCAAGATCAATAATACTTCATAATAATCAATTGTGAAGCAGAATTCAAAAATAAAGATCAAAACATGGATACAATCAAAGATAGTAACCATAATAGACATCTTGGACAAAAAGGAAAAATTTTATTTTTCGGTGAATAGTGCCGTATTCGTGAATAGTACCGTATACGTGAATAGTGCCGTATACGTGAATAGTAACTCCGACACAAAAAGTTCCAAATTTGATAAAAACTCATATCAATATTTCAGCATAATGATATTGAAGAAAATAATATCATTTAAGAAGAAAATAATATCCCTTACATCAAGATATCAGTACTTCTGGTCGGAATACCGGTATAAGGCTGAAAGAAACTTGCTCTGATGAATAGAAACTCTCAAAGTATCTAAATACTCACAAAATACACTCAATAATCTAGAGAGAGAAAGAGAGAAAACTTATTTCTGGTGTGATTTTCAATTCTAACTTAGCCCTCTATTTATAGGAAAATTTTGGTAGGTTTGACCTGCAACCTGATGGCTTTACCTGCTACTATTTCCACCCACCACATTTGAAATATAATTCAGTACATTTCTTCACCAACCACAAGTGGGGCCCACCAATTCTAGAATTTTCCACCAAAATGATAAACTCCGAAAATTCAACAATTTCTGAACCAGTCATCTTGTAAAATTCATAATAAATCATACGTTCATTTTTAACGGTTCAAAATTTGTGGGCATATACTCAACTTATATATGTATAACATATTCAAAAATTATCACGATCCAACGGTCGGATTAAAAATTATAACCCCCGTAAAATATCTCAAAAACCCTGATTTTTAATACCTCCATTCCGACAAAAATACTGATAAAAACCTCAACATTAACTCCTTTATTTTTAACCACAAAAATATATTCCTCATTTATATCCACATAAAATAAATATTTCCTTATCATATGAATCAATAATTAATTATTCACAAATAATATTACAGAATCACATTTATGACAACCAGGCCGTTCCCAGGAAAGAGGGGGCTTTCCAATAAGGATTTCTCCTTACTGGCGCGCAATTAGATGACCAAACCTCTCCTTAGACAGAACTTTCTAGACATTACCAATAATGTTATCTAATAATATTATTCAAATAATATGAATTATTGATCTGATAATGGAAAATACTGTGCAGCAATAATTATTGAAACAACAATAATATAAAATATCAATGCAGCAATTATTGAATCAATAATAAAATATTGAACAGTAATTACTGTAACAATTATTGAGTAGTGCCTTCTTACGTAAGAATCAATAATTTCAAAAATACTATGCAATACCGTGTGCTACTGTGCAATAACGCGTATTACTGTATTTTAACCACTGGGTATTCCAACAGTGTTAACGGTAACAACTACGCCATTATTTGTAAAAACTCAAATTTATCGTTTTTTTCATCCGACAGTTATTCTGTTATGGGGCCCACAAATAGCTGCGCCGTCGTACGAATATTCCCCGACAAAAAGAATATTCCACGACCAAACGAATATTCCCCAACAACAATGATTATGTTATAACCACTTGTGTATTTTGAAAAATTTTCACATTTCACCCATAACTTTAACTTTTTATCAATTTAACCATTTACTGAATTGTAATTATAAGAAAAATTGAATACTTTTATTTCATAAAATTCGGGGTCTTACATTTTGAATTTGATTAATTAAGATAAACAAAGTTAAATTAATAAGAATAATTAATGTATTAAAAGTTTTAGTTCTTCAGTTCAGTATCACTCATTACAATTAACAGAGTAATCGCGTATAACATTATTCATTCCTTCAATGAAACTAATAGGCCTAGGTAACAACAAATTTTGTTACCCGAAACTCCCCTTAGATTATCACTTAATGAAACAAGTTATTCATAAGATTTTAACCATTATGCAATTTAGAACAAGCTCTCTAGATTTAATATAACAACAACATTAAAGAATTAGACTATTCCAAGCAACAATCACACAAGCTCGGATTTTTAACCTGTCTTCTGATAACCAATAGCAATACATAAAATCTCAACCACAATTAGTTTTATTAACTGCTACTTGTGACTATGAACAATATTTATTACACGTAATATTATCCCTGAATCTAGTAGATTTTATTAGTTGATCAATTCAATCCCGCCGAAATCAAATCAGTCAAACCAAATAAAATTCAACAGTTAAAATAGATTATCACGAATGAATTTTATATAATAAGGAATAAATAATGTATAACTTAATTAATTCATTAACTGTAATAAATGTTCAACATTCCCTAGAACTGAATAAGAAAAACCTAGGCTGACATGCTTATAAAAACACTCTGAATATGTAAAAATATGTATATATGAAAATGTGATGTAAAATGATCCTATTCTGTAAACAGGTAAAGGTATTTATAAGTAAAATCCTTTGAAACTCTAGAAGAATATATTTTCGTTTTAACTTCTTAAATCTCAGCAGTCATAATTTCCATATCAAACTCAGACTTAACTTATATAATAGACTCTACTTCCATAACCAGTTGTAGCTTCCATATCAGATCATAACTTCAATTCCAAATCCTATTACAAATTAAACTCCATTGCTCCAGCACCTCAGATTCGACCCAGATCCAGATCCAGATCCATATCCATAAGTCAACCCACAAACGTAAAGTGAAATCTTTGTGCAGTAAATGTAGAGTGAAAACTTTCCTTCAATAATCGTAGAGTGAATCAGTTAGTTGTAGAGTGTATTTTTTGTCGACAACCTTCCTAAAACCATGATTTTGAGGATGAAAACGACCTCAATTAGGAAACCCAAGTAAAAGGTGGTATGGAGCACAAAAATCTCTTTCCGAAAACATATTATAATAAGCAAACGGACAACCGAGCTAAAACTTATGCATGTTTCTTCGAACCATCTCTTTTACCCAATTTTCCATCCAGCACTTCTTCAAACTCCAAAACCAACTGTCCTACATCAGTTCTCAGTCATGACACTCGTAGAGTACAAGTTCGTAAAGTAGTAGATCATCGAGCAACAGTCGAACGTAGAATCCCCAACCAATTAATCTTAGAGCGAGTACACAATCGTCGAGTATCAGACTGTAGAGTTCTCTCTTCCCACAGCTCCAACACTACGAACGTAGAGCAGCATCCACCGATCGTAGAACACTTCTGCAAAATAGCTAAAACCTAAGCGTTATATTCCATATCTGCTATACCATCTTCAATTCTTTTTGAAGTCAATAAATACCTTAATAAGCTCATATACACATAACACATATAATAAAACTAAAAATAAAGGAATCAAAATATATCATATAATATTATGCACCTATCAATAACAGTTATTGGATAACTTTCAATAACTGTATAACAATGTCTTCTCTCTTTGTATGCTTGAATAGGAGAAATATAAACATAACTTAAGTGAAATTTTAATGATAATGTGTTACCCAATTACACCAAAAAATGATTATAAAAGTTGGAGGGATTTATAATAAGAGATGAAGATAATTTAAATTGAAATTGACAAATCACAAAGAATGGACATAATTTTATCCCGCACCATTGACTTAAGTAGTGCGATATGAATAAAAAAATAAAAATTAAATAAGGTTCAATGTGGTGCGGTATTTGTAAGACCATAACTTTTTATGAATAAAGATTTAATTATTTTGAATAATAAGGTGTTGATTTGATATAATGCTATAGTTATGAGTGATATGTGCAAATTTTACAAAGTAAGCAAGTTATCATAAAATATTATTTTTATCGGGGGATATTCTTTTTGTCGAGAAATATTCGTACGACGGCTCAATCATTGGTAGACCACATGACAAAATAATTGTCGGATATACAAAGCGACATAAATAACTTTTTTATAAAAAATAGTAACAAAACTTTTACCGTTAACTGTTGAAATACCCAGTGATAAAAGTATAGTAATACGTGTGGTTGCACAGTAGCACACAGTATTGCACAATATCTCTGTTTATTGATTATTACGTAAGAAGCCGATCATTTTCATTCAATAATTGCCACATCAGTTGCTGCATAGTATCTCATATCATTGATTCAATAATTGTTACAGTAAAATCTGTACAATATTTTATATTATTTGAATAATATTATTAGTTAACATTATTGACAATGTCTAAAAAGTTCTGTCGAGGAAAGAGGTTATGTTATATAATTGCGTGCCAATAAGGATAAATCCTTATCGGAAAGCCTCCTCTTTTCTGAGAATGATCTAGTTGTTAATATTATGAGCTTATAATATTAATTGTGAATAATTATTATATAATGGATATTGGTCAATTTTGATATAAATGAAGGAATTTAGTATGAAACATTTGTGAAAAGTTTGACATATTTTTCTATGGAATCACAATTATTTTCTTCGATAAAATATTCATTCAAATATATTATTATAATATATTATAATTGTTTAAATAATAATATTATATATATATATATATATATATATATATATATATATATATATATATATATATATATATATAAGCATGTGATTAAAGGGAGGAGGTTAGCAAATTGAGTTTGAGTTCTTTTTTTACAAAACCATTCTATGCGCCTGCTTTTCAATTCTCCTGCAAACCATCTTTGTAATTCTTTTCTTCCAAGTGTGGGCCTTCGACCAATTAAAAGAAAAAAAGGAAGTTAGGCATTGAAAGAAGAAAAGAAAAAGTTAGGCAGAAGAATTTGTTTCTTCCTCCGAGGTGCACTATAAAAGGCACCCATTTGCTACAAATTGAAACACACCATCACAATATCAGAAATTCTTTCTCTATTATATTGTGAGTATTTCTTTTGAGTATAAAAATACTTTGAGTGTAGCTTTTAGTGCAAGATTTTCTCAGGATAATATCTGATATTCCAAGTCAGATCAAGTTTTTACTAAAGTAAAGGATATTATTTTATTTCAATACTCGTAAGAAATATCATTTTCTTTCATACTCCATATTATGTAAGTGATATTATTTAATTTCATATTCCTAAATTTAAACTTACTATGGTAAGTATTGCTTCTATAATTCCTGAAATGATTAGAAATTCCTTAAGGTTTGCGCTTCATCTAATATCATTTCACTGGAATATTGGTCTGAGCTTTCTTATTAAATTTTAATCTTTTCATGTCGGGGTACTATTATGGGTACTATTCATACGGTACTATTCATACAGTACTATTCACACAGTACTATTCATGGGCACTATTTATACGGTACTATTCATACAGTACTATTCATGAGTACTATTCACAACAGAAATTAATTTTCTTTTATGTCTAAATTATTTTTGATATATGAATATAATTCTTGAATTTTACTTCGCAATTAGTTATTATGTTGACAATTTGGACATTTTGAACTCTAGATAAATTGAATTATAAATCTCTAATATTTATCCTTGATCTCACTTGATTGATTCTTTATATCATTATCATCATCCTCATGCTTATATTGCGGTGAAAGTCATCTTTTGCCCGTAGTACAAATATGGACTGTTGATTGGTATGATTATGACCATGAATTGTGTATTGGTATAATCATAACCTTTAATGTTACAGATAAAGTTTGTGGTGAAAGTCCTCTTTAGCCCGTAGTGCATAGATGGACAAGTGTTTTGGCATGATCATGACCACTAGTGATACAAACGATTATCTTTGGCCCGTAGTGTATAGATAATTCGTTGATTGAAAATAATTATTGACTGGTGTTACATGGATAAAATATTGACGATGGACTTTTAAATCATAGAAGATAATAGACATCATGCTCTACTTAACTCTTCTAATAGATTGTTGTTTTCGCTGCAGTTGTTGATCTAAAACTTGTTGTCTATTGTATTCTATCAGATTTTTTCGTGTTGAGGACTAAGGATAATTTGTACTACATTATCTTAGTCATAATATTCTTTACTGGGCTAGTTGAGTTCACCTTTTTTCTTTTGGTTCCATTATCCTTCTCAGGAGGCGAGAATGTAGCTGAGACTAGTCAAGGAGTGGAGTAATGGTCCAAGATAGTTATTATAGCATTCCTCACTATTTTGTAAAATAGTGTGACAATAATTGTAATGAGGACGTTATTTGAGTTTAGATATTGTCTGTGATACAATATTTGTATTAAAACTCACAGCTTATGTTTCATCGTATTTTGCACGACAATTAATAGTTGCATAAATGAAGGTTGTATTTGATTTCTGTACCATATATTTGGCGACTCATAATGGGTTGTGTGGACCTATTTTGGAGGCGTCACAGTAGTACTATTCACTATTAAACCAGTGGTGCATCGCATCGCACTAGCTTAGGAGATGAGATAGAGATTATGAATTTTACTTAAGATTTCTTTTTTATTTATTTTACGAATTGATTGTTCTGTTATTAAGGAAGTTTTGGGAAAGGATATTAAAAACATAGTTACGAAACAACAATTTTCTAGATAGCAATCTCTATTGGCCATATTTGATTTTGAAATTTAATATATAAAAGGTGAGTTAAACTCTCTGTTGTTTTCTAGAGGCACGAAAGAGATCTAGAAGGGGAGATTGAATAGATCCTTTAAAAACTTTTACTTACTTAAGAATGTATTACCAGATAATTAATTAAATTAATTATGCATAACGGAATATTAGTTTGAAAATCCCTTAAAGATTTAATGAAATCTCAGCTCTGAATTTAGTTCTTGTGAATTTAAGTCACAAATAAATATAGCAAATATTAACAGAAATGTAAATGACACATGAGATTTTAAGTGGTTCGAAGTATGAAAGACTCCTAGTTCACTCTTCTACTCTAGGAATAGGAAATCCACTAAGGATGCAGGGGGTCAGTTAGATCAGATCACTAAGATCTATTACAATGAATCACAAAGATTCTTTCGGGTCACTAAGTCTCGGCAGATGACACTAAGCCAAAGGTCACTAAGACCAGATCACTTAAATCTCTTCAAGTCACTTAGACTTGGAGCTGTGGTCACTTAGACCAACGAATAAGACATTGTTGAATGATTGTTTGAGGTGCTACTAAGTTGCAATTGAGATCGACTTCTAAAGACTTATTAGCATAACAAGTTGTTCTTGCATCGTAGAGTAGAGCTCTTAGAAGTCTGGCAGAGGTTCAACTTGATAATTGGTGATTCGTACTTAAGGTTTTAATATCATTTCCCTTTTATAATTATCTTTAAAAGCTTCCCGTTGTAAAGTTCTTGTTGAGCATTTAATGCTTTGATACTCGAAGATCTTTGATGTTGATTTTCAGGAGAGTTGTGTTAGCTTACTTTCGGCTCTGACCTATCACATTATTTTGCTTCTTCCCAACTATATAGGTGCTGTTATTTTGCCAAGCTAGCTGTTAGACACAACATAATCTGATCTTCGATTTCAACTAAGGATGTTTGGCAATTTCTCTTGAGATCTTTAATTTGCAACGCTCCTTATTGTCTGTCTTTTGTCAATACTGACATGCTCTATGATTTTGACTGATCATAGTACTTCACAAAGATCGTAGATTATTGAGATTGATTCACTCAACGATCTGAACTTTACATTCTGCTCTACGAAGCTTTCTCTACGAGTGGAGAGTCATTCTACGATTGACTCTACGATTGACTCTTTACGATTTGCTCATCTACGATCCTAGTTATTCTGTGATCCTTAATTCACTTTATGAACTTAGAGTGAACTCTACGATTTGACTGTATGCTCTGTAATCTTGTAATTAATGCTCTACGATAGGATGACTAGCTCTATGAACTTCAATACACTTTATGATTTGCCAGAGTAGCTTTACGATCGTCCAACTTGACTAAATAATCGATTTAACCCTATCATCTATACATCAGTTCAGTTCATAAGATTAACCTAACAAGTTTGATCTTTCTATTCTAAGTTCTTATATATCATACTTTTATTAAGGACTTTACAAAACACCACTAAAACAAATATACATTAAGTATCTCATCATCAAATTAAACATGCAATTTCTAACAATCTACCCCTATTTGATGATGACAAAACCATTATTTTCAGAATATTCTTCAATTCTAAAATGCAACTATACTTTAAATTTAAACATGAGCTGATATACAATGAACAAATATTTTACTGGAGTAAAAGAATGAATTTATTGATATATAAAAATTATACAAATTATAGAAATAAAAAATTACAATAATTATACATTTTATTTATATCTTCTCCCCTTCTTGCCCTTGGGAGGATTTCTGTGACGCCCCCAAATTTGGGTTTTCTAACCTCGGATCCAGTGCTCACGATCCATCAACAACATACACATTCTATAACTATTACGGAATAATAAATATATATTGTTCATCATAATAAAGTCTTTCAACATAATCTCAGGGTTCTAGTAACCTTAACTTAATTACACATACCTTTAATATTATAAAAGGTTCACTTAATCAATTTACAATAAAGTAAAATAACACTTAAACAATTTCATTGACTATTCCTACACTTTTCCTTTTCCTTTGTCCCTCTTGGACGTCTCTGACTTTGCTGAAATAAACGTCATGATATAACAAGGGTAAACAACTAATTTGCTTAGCAAGTTTAAATATAAAGGGGATATATCATGATTAGAAAGGAATTTAGCTTTTAAGATTCAACAATAGGAATCGATTGTGAACGAACATGAAATAATTCTCAGTAATTGGATATTCGAATAATTGAATAATAGATATCAAGTGGTTTGAAATAACCATGAAAATATACTAAGGTTATCAGTATTTAAACTGGTCCTTTTAATTAGTTTTGGTAATCATGGGGATCAACCTTTCATACCCGGTGACTTATGCATAAATAGTTAATAATCGAGCAACAATTGTTTTCTAATATCATGCTTTAATAAAATTATTCTTTTTCTCAGTCAAGAGTTCTTATCACAGCAATAGATTAAGAACAACTCTTAAAATTCATTTGTTTTAACAAATTTAAACATGCTTGATCTAGCTGATACAACTAGCATAGCTATATCTCATAAACAATTCATGAATGAAAAAACTTTAATTAATTCATAGTTCAATAATAATAGAACAAGAATTCGATTGCACAAACTGCGATTAACAATAATCTTTAAGGATGTGGAGTAATCAACAATAATTATCCACTAACATGCTTCGAAAATAATAACTCGAGTTTGAGTTAGAAAACTTGCCTCGTTTGCGGTCTACTTCTATGAAATTAAATTTATCCGGCTAAGCAGTTTAATCTATCTTCCTTTAAAAGACCTATGATTGATCTTCAAATTAGTAAATCATATAATATCATTACGCTTATTAAATATTTAGTTATTACACTAATTCCTTAGTAATATTATCACCCCTTATTACTATCACGTAAATATTATCTTAACTCATCTAATATTATTATCCTTAATAATTTTTTATTTGCTTCTTAGTATTATTAATCAAGTAATAATACTTTATTCGCTTACTAATATTATTAACCTCTCAATAATATTTTAATCAATTTCTAATATTTTTAACACTTACTTCTTTTACTAATATTATTAATCATTTACTAATATCTTAATTCTTAACTAATATTATTAATCATTTAACAATATTTTATTACTTTACTAATATTATTAACCTTTTAATAATATTTTAATTATTTTCTAATATTATCATTCATTTAATAATATTTTATTACTTTACTAATATTATTAACCTTTTAATAACATTTTATTTAATTTTAAATATTATTAATTATT
Organism: Panax notoginseng; assembly: GCA_016801055.1. Lineage (NCBI taxonomy): Eukaryota > Viridiplantae > Streptophyta > Magnoliopsida > Apiales > Araliaceae > Panax > Panax notoginseng. Next base: position 153,779,834 of record CM029014.1, read on the forward strand.
TAATAATATTTTAATAATCTAATAATACTTTAATATAATATTATTAATCTTTTGATAATATTTTAATTTAATATTATTAGTCATTTAATAATATCTTAATCATTTATTAATGATTTAATCTAATATTATTAATCATTTAATAATATTTTAAATTCAATCTTGATCTAAATATTATTGATTATTTTAAAATATCTTATTATAATATTATTAATATCATAATAATATTTTAATCATTTAGTAAACCAATTAAATAATTTATTTTAATGGTTTACCCTTTATTAATACCTTTATTTAATAACCCTAAAATGTCATAAATATTAGTTCACATCACAAATTACCAAAATAACCTCCAATAATCATCATACAACATATCTATGGTTTCCAAGCTCTAACATCACATTTTACCATTTATGACATCATATAGTTATTTATTTCCATTTATTCATTACACAACCATTTACAAGAAAAATACCAAAAAAGTTCCAAAAATGTTTCTTTTCTGGAATATTCTAGAATATAATGTCCAGAGATTTCTCAAAGTTTTCCAGAATTTTCCAACTTGATATACTATTTTTAAATGGCCTAAAACAGCCGGATCTTGCACCATTTTTAATAAATTGACTTTTTGTCGAAAAATCAGGAAACTTTCAGGGAATGTTCTTGTCATATATATTTACTTCCAGTAAAAGTTTTACTATTTTTGGAGTTACACACAAGGAGTTATTCATGTTTTTGTTTAAAAGAGTCATTTCTTGTAAGGTCCATAACTCCTAATCTATACATCCAAAACAGTCCATTCTTTTTCCTAAATGTAGATAAATCATCAAAGTACCTTCCTGATTTTTCTCAAAAGTTTTAAAATTTAGAAAGTTGACGAAAATGCCCTTGGTAGTAAGTGTTCAGAAACTGTACACTAGTTTTGTTCTATAGTGGACTATTTTGGCTCCACTAGCCACCATTGCATGAAAAATAAGTTTTTTTGAGTGCTACCACTTAGGTTTAGTAGATAACTTATATATCTAGCACCTCCCTTTGACGGATCACAAATCGTAGGTGTAGATCTCAAGTTATAGATGATTCAAGTGAAGAAAAGGCTAGGGTTTTCACCCTTAAGGAACATAAGTTCATTTTCTTCCTTTGGATCATTATTCTAACACTCAGGAGGGTTAGATCCTTACATGGAATATATAGATCTAAGGATTCTTGAGTCTTAGAACATAACATCTCTATAACTTTGAAAATAAAACAAAATAAAAGGAAAGGAACTAGAGTAGAACCTCACCTTGATTTCTTTGCTATTCTCCTATACTTTCCAAAGTAATGAATGAACTTTGGGTGCATGAATGAAGGAACTCCCTCCCTCTCTTCTCCTTCTAACTTTCGGTCACACACCCTCTCTCTCTCTTTCTTTTTCTTTGTTAGTAAGTGAAATGAAATGAAAAAGAAATGAGATGAAATTAGGGTATTAGTATATTAGTATAGATATAAAATCTATATCTATATTATTATCCCCCATACTTCTTTTAACCTTTAGACAATTAACCTTATCTTATCTTTTAGGATTACATGTAATCTAAATTAAGATTTTGGACTAATGGGAGCTTGACACATAAAGGGCTTAAGTGGGTAAGGAGATTAGTTAGCATAAAAGGAAAGTAAATCTGAGGGTATATCTGGTTGTACAGTATTTATAGGAGAGGAAGGTATATCTGAATCTAAAGTGTATATAGGGGAGGCTATGGGAGATGTATGTTCAGAAGGAATGCATATAGGAGACTAAGTATTATTTACATCAATCGTAGGGATTTGGGACTCTACAATTGGGGAGTTAATAGTTTGCATATTGTCCGTAGAGTATTGGGACTCTTGATTGGAGAGTTAGGCTTTTTTACATCAATCATGGGGTTTTGGGACTCCACGATTGGGGAATGAATAGAAGGAGTGGAGGGTTGCTCAAAGATCGTAGAGGGTGACTCTACTACTTCGTCATAGTAAGAAAAGAATGGAGAAGGAGAATGAATAACAAATAAATAATTTGGAACAAAAGTTACCTTATTATATATATAGGTAGAGGAAGAGGGCTCATTAAAAATTATCTTGGTTGCAAAAGAAAAAACCCTGGGAAGTTTTGGGCCACTAGCTTTAAATTTGAAAATCTGGTGTAGTTTCATCTGATGAAGCTTCAATCCCCTTCTGATACTGCTCTCACTAAAGGCATTATTGGCATGAAGTAGATCATTTGGTTAATATTAGGATTAAAGATAGTGGTCTTTTTGTCTATTTCGATGTTATAGTAGCAGTTGAAGAGTTCCCTTGTGCTCATGGAAACTACGCGCATTCGCTCTACCCTAATTCCTACGAACCTGTTAGGGAGGGGAGCTTCCTAATTTTCCTCTACTTCCAGAACAATGCACATCCTTACTGCCCCTAATGATGATCTCTCTGAAGGGGGGTTACTTGAGTGATCCTTGGTTACTCCCCCTTAGATTCTAGATCTTCTGGATTTACGATCGCAGGGTTAAAATCTCTTTTAATGTCTTGGAAAAAAGTATCAATGACTTTGGTTAGTACCAAGGAGTCATCAAAAGAGCTTGACGATCATTGAGCTTGCGTCTCCCCCTCAAAGATAGTTTTAGGTGATTGAGCTACCTCTAGGTTTTTTTTTTGCTCTTTCCTTTCTTCAACAAAATCTTCGTTATTTTCTTCTTGTTCTTTAGCTCAAGCATAACTACCTTCACAACCATCTCAACATCATCTTCAGTTGGTTTCGGCATAGGTACCATCACAGCCGTCTCATCAGCAACATTTGGTTTAGGCATAGAGGTCGTCTCAGCCATCATTTCATTAACAGTTAGTTCTGGTTCTAAGATTGTCTCAGCCCTCACTTCAATGCCCATTAACTCTAACTCTACGACCATCTCATCCCTCACTTTAGTGCCTCTATGATAGAGATCTTCAACCATCTCCTTAGCTTGAACTTTGTTGATCTTTGGAGGAAACCTGGAATGCCTTGAGCACTTACCTTTCCCTCCCTTCTTCTTTACTAGCTGGGAAAGATTCTCTGTCTTCTCCTTTTCCCTTATCTCAGGATCGGAAGATGTGTCCTAAAAGTCATTGGGAGCATATTCTAAGTCATCTAAGCCTAAAGATTGAGCCTATTGAGATTTTGATCTCCTCTTCACTTCATCAGCTTTGATCTTCTTCATCTTCTTCTAAGGGGGTTGATCGACAGTGTACTTCAGTAACTCAGGTACTTGTGGGACTATAAAGCCCTGAGAATCTTCTTCTGCGATTGCAGCGACCTTCCTTTTCAACTTGGTCGCTACGGGCTTCTGCACCTCACTGAGTCAGAGGTGCAACTTGGTTGCAGCGACCCTTGTAGTCAGAGGGTACGCTCACTGCCCTCTGACTACTTGGACTTGAGGATTTCAAATGGGGTTTTCTTCCATTTGTCGAAGAGATTTGGGGTTACCCTTTTGTTAACATTAAGAGTTTCAACCTTTTTGTCCCTAATGGACTTCTTTATCTTCTTCTTTAAGACGATGTTGATGAACCGCCCATAGAACATCTTCAGTATTGGCTTGCCAACGGTTTTCTTCTTTCTAGCATTATCGATCCACTTTGTAATCCAATTCATGAAGATAATGCCAAAAATAATCTTCATCTCCATGACAATTACAGTCATGCATGATCTTCAGCTGAAGCTCGTTGATAGAATCATGAGCAGAGTCCTTGCCCAAAATATATTTGCCCACAACATCTGCAAGGAACTCAAACTATTGGGGAAACTCTTTCTTCTTCAACCCCTTAAGTTGCGGGTTCTTTTTGTAACCCATCAACTTTAGTCCCTCATTCACATCAACATCTTCAAAGGAGGGGATTCCCTAGTTCACAAACTCCAAGTGATGACTCATCTCTATCGCACCAATCCTTAGAATGAGATCATTGATTTTAGTGATTAGGACTGCATTGCCACATACAACATTCAGGTAGAACTCCTTTATCAATCTAGTATAGATCTTTGTGTTGGACTCCAGAGTTTCTTGGAAACTAGCTTACTGCACCAACACAAGAATATCTCTTATTTCTTCTCTACTTCTCCAAACTTATCGAAGTATAGCTGATTTTTGATGATTAATTGATAGTTGATCATCTTCTTTGATGGGGATTTGAACTAAAAATGAATAGAAAGTGTCTAAATTTTATATATTTTTGAAAGCTAGGGCTCGAAAGATAGAGAAAGTTTGAAAACATAGATCTCAGATTTTAAAAGAGAATAATAGTAAAGGTTAGATGAAAATTTTGAAAATACTTTACATCATTTCCCTTTTAATTTAGTTGAGAGAGGCACATTTCATATACTGATTAGATCCACGTCGCTTCATTTATGCTATTCACAATTGTAGCGCAACAACTTTTTCTTCTTACTCTTTTTTCCTGGAAATGCAGTCTACGCACTTTAATTACTATCCTTTTCGCTTTGCGACTGGATGGGAAACTTAGGGTAAGCTTTTGAGAAGAATTTTAACTCTACGTTAACCTTCTGCTTAACGACTCACTCTAAGAGCTCTTTCGCTCTACTAACCCTTTTTTTTCAACGATCCATTCTACGAACAAATTCACCATATGAACAGATCTACGAACTTCTTCATACAATCTAAAACTCAACAAACCATGAGGTGCTCTACGAGCTTATCTCTACTTGGAATGTTCTAGGATTTGTTCGAGCATAGTTAGTAACTCCCAAAGCACACTACTAAGGATGCAAATTTAGCATTCTTAACTCGCTAATTAACTTATTGAAACTAGATTTGCTTAAGGGTTTGGTGAACACATCAGCAAGTTGATTTTTAGTTGGAATGAAATGCAATGATATATTTCTATTTTACACATGATCTCTAATAAAATGGTATCTGGTGTCTATATGCTTAGTCCTAGAATACATGAATGGATTATAGGTTATAGATATAGCGCTAGTATTATCACAAAATATAAGAATATATTTAAAATCAAACTCATAGTTAGCCAATTGATTCTTCATCCACAAAATTTGAGAACAACAACTACCAGCAACAATGTACTCAACTTCTGCAGTTGAAGTTTGTAACGCCCCCATATCTATACTCCCATGGTATCTGATATGGTGCTTACAACAAATTATATATAATGCATTTAAATCTATGCACCCATGGTATCTGATTATAAGCTTATATTAAATTAAGGGACTATCAGATATAATTCCCAAAGATCCAAGATTCACAGTATCCCATAACAGATGACAATTCTCAAGAGAACTATTACTGTGTTTGGATACCCTCACTTGGATATATGAACTGTATCTGTGAATAGAATCTATCTATCCAAAATCCAGAATATCAGTAATAACATGAACAATCCATATTACTAATATCCTCATCCAGATGTATAGTCTATGCCATGTGAATTTATACTATCGTATCGATAGTAACTATTTATCCGAAATCCAGAATATCAGTTATAACATGAACAATCCATATTACTAATATCCTCACTTAGATGAATAGTTTCCAAGGATCTCAACTAGATTCCAAGAATTTTAAATTTACATCTATATATGTAAGAAAACACGGTTGCGAAAATAAAAGATATATATATATATATATATATATATATATATATATATATATCATATTACTAAGATTCGATTACATGATTCTCATAACGAGTTTCTTATTACAGAGTATTCAACTAGACATGAATATAACCTAATCTAAGCAGGGACGCTTCCCTTTATCTACTCCAGATATTCCAGGATTACCATCTAAAACTACAAAGGGAATAATTTGCAAGGGTGTGCTATGACATGCTCAGCAAGTTTTGTATTTATAACAATATATGATTTGAAGAAATACAACAATTCAAATTTCGACTGATAGTTGTTACCATTTCAATATGAATTTTTATTTCTGTCAGTCACACAAACTTAGAAATTTTGTTTAGATATGAGATAAGGGATCAGCCTATTCAATATCTTAGGAGTATGCATCTCATCCTACCAGTGCTCAAATGCACCCAAATTAGTGTCAATATATTATCGACCGAATGATCCCATATGGGATACCCAACTTCAGAATAGGATATCTTACCAAACAATTTGGTTTGACACAACAATTTAAGCTTAACAATCAATATGAATAAACAGTTCATTTCTTAGTTATGCTGAAGCTGTAGTAATAACCTTACAATAAATGGTAATTCAAATGTAGGTGTAATATATTATATCAACGGCATATCAAGATAAAATCTTGTTCAATGAATAAACAGAGTTTAAGAAATTTGCATAAGTAAGTTAAGATTTAAGAAGAACTTGCCTGAGCGTAGATCAGTCAAGTTATGCTACTCAATTCGTTTAATAAATACCTACGATGTTCATATATATAAATCTAACACATTAGTATTGATAACAATACTCAAATATAATATTTATATAAAAATCGGGTTAGATTCTATAAGATTTCGGTGTTCAAAGTCTTTACTGAATATTCAATAAGTTGATATATGGACTAAATTTTATTTATAAATTTTATTATATTTTTAGATAATTTATATATCCATTATAATAATTTTTAGAAGTTTTAAAATATTTTTAAAACATTTATTTATCCTTTAAATGATTTTTAAATCATTTACTTCTATTTTTAGGTAATTAATATTTACTTAAAATTTACAAAAACATTGTTTATTATTTTTAAATAATTTATAACCATCTATTTTTAGGTAATTAATATTTAATTAAAATTTGATGCTGCTATCACCCATACTTGATTTGGTATGTTTATAAGAGTGTAAAGGCTTAGAGAATTAGTAAGTTTGGCCAGAGGATGTGTTGCTATTTATAGACATAAGAAACTTAGGTTTTTTTTTGTCTTTTTCGCCTACTTGCCTCTCTAAATATCTGATGCTAAGTTACTTGTTCTGCATGGGGTTTGTTATCAGCTCATGTGCAGCCTTGAGACTCGGTTTGGTGACTCCTAACATACTTGTGAGCTAGTTAGGTTAGTTTAGTAGCTTAATTTTGCCCTAATCTTTACTAATCTTGATTAGGGTTTTGTTTTTAATGATTAGGATTGTTAAATGATGTTTATTAGTACCTAATTGAAGTTTACTAACCATGATTAGGTGTTAAGACAATCTAATTAGGGTTAAATTCGCTAATTAAGGTTAGGTTTACAAATTAGGGTTAGGGTTTTGTTAATTAGGGTTAGGGTTTGTTAAGCTAGGGTTACTAACCTAGATTTCTCACTAATCCTAACAAGCACGACAAAGTGTTTTGTCAGTGCAAGCATGACAAAGCAACTTGTCCCAACAAATATACCGAAAAGTCCGTTTTCGAAAGAAAATTTTAAGCACGAGGTCTCAAGCACAACGTTTTTCGGACAAAATTTTATTTGATCAAATTTGTTAAATAGAATATATATTAACACATAACACATTCAGAATAGAGAAATTTTATTTATATAATTGGATTTTACATAACCGAATCTTATTAGGGTTTTGGATTTTTACATTCACCCCCACTAATAAGAATTTCGTCCTCGAAATTAAAGTAAAAGTTAAGTATTAATATTATTTTTTAATAATTATTTAGTATTTATAAATAATTATTCTAATTACTTTATTATTAAGTTAATTATTAATAATATCTAAATAAAATAAAATATTTATTGAATTTATATATAAAAATATCAGAAATTAATTACAATTATTTAATATAATTTTTAAAACTATTTTTGTATTTATTTATATTTATTAATAATTTTTATAATTTAATTTTTAGAAAAATTAATTTCTGTACGTCGTTAAAGCCCTTCAGTGACAAAAAGTGTCGCTGTAGGTGTTCTTGAGTTTCTGGGCAACAGTTTGGTCATGGTCGAGTGACCAGTTTGACCATGGTTTATTTAGCTACTGATTATAATTTTGGGTTTGTTCAGGTATTGATGTTACAGTACTCTTACAGTAGTACAACATCAAGCAAACTTCATGCTTTAACCTACATATAACAAGAAGATATAGAGGCTCAAAGTCACTGTCAGAGCTGTTCTTGAGTTTCTAGGCAACCCATAACAGTGGTCATGGTCAGTTAACGATTTTGTGGCTTTAATATCTTTGATTTTGTGTATTGGATGTGTGTTGCGTTTGTTGTATCATGTAGTATATACTTCAGGGTACATATATATAACATTAACGTGAACAAATCATAACTCTAAGGTCTCTAATTATGTTGGTCAAAGTACAACCAAACGCTGTTCTTCATGTTCTTCAGTTTTTTGGGTAACCCAGAAAACTTGGTCAAGTTCGGTCAACGAATTTTGACCAATAATTCCAGTAATCCTATGAGTTGTTTATGCAATTTAAGATTATAGATATGTAGTACATATATCAGAGTGTTAATCTAAAATAAAACATTACAAAAACAACAAAAAGAAAGCGATCAAAAAGGTTGGTCAAAGTAACCGGTTCGACTGTTCTTGAGTTTTCTGGGTAACCCAAAAAACTACAATCCGTGAATGGTCAACGCACTTTGACCACTTATAACTTGCAATCTATGGTTCAAATACGTGTGGTTGCATAGTAGCACACGGTATTGATTATTAATGCTTATGTGAGAAGTCACTCAGTTTGATTCAATTATTGTCAGTTAATAATATGAATTATTTAGAGATAATGACGTTTTGTTTTATTCGTATTATTAACGTAATAAAACAGAAACATCTTTTTATATAAAACAGAATACTTTATTAAAGTTATTCTATAAATAGAATATATTATATTTTATTTAAAAGATTTTTCTTTAAATATGGACCGTCAGATTAAAGTAATCAATCTGGACCGTTCATGGATTAGCAGCTCATTCCTTCATTATTTCTTACGAATTCACTGAACTCTAGAGAGAGAAACTATAGAGAGAAACTATAGAGAGAGAGAAGAAGAGTATTCTGCTACTTAACTACTTCCTTATTTCAGCTCTTCTTTAAAACGGTAAGGGGTGTTATTCTTTCTTATTCATGAAGATAACTTTTGTTATTCCATTTCTTATTATTCTTTTGGAATAACCTGTATACGCGGTCTACCCTATACTTGGTGACATTCTTCTATTATTCTGTTGGAACATCCTGTCTGTGTGTTTTACACCGGACCTGGTTCCGTCTTTATTATTATTCTGTTGGAACATTCTGTCTGTATGTTTTACACCGGACCTGGTTCCGTCTTTATTATTATTCTGTTGGAACATCCTGTCTTTGTGTTTTACACCGGACCTGGTTCCGTCTTTATTATTATTCTGTTAGAATATCCTGTCTGTGGTTTTACGCCGGACCTGGTTCCGTTATTTATTATTCTGTTGGAATAACCTGTCTGTGCGGTCTATCGCATGCATGGTGATTTCTTTTGTTATTCCATTCTTTATTATACTCAGTTGGTTAAGTTTTGACTTCTATACTCCATGAAATTTATGGAATATCCTTGATAATTGCGTTTCATCCAGTATCTTTTCATGAAAATATTCTTTTAAGTATTCTTGAATTTTACTCCACAAAGCAGTATCATGTTGACAATTTGGACGTTGTTAATTCCTGGATAAATTAATTCTTGAACTTGTTTTATTGAATTCTTATATCATTGTCATCATCCTCATGTTTATAAAATGTTGAAAGTCATCTGTGGCCTGTAGTGCATAGATGGACTTGGTATGATTATGACCAAGGATTATTCGGTATAATCATGACCGTAATGTTACAAATGATGTGGTAAAAGTCCTCATTGGCCCGTAGTGCGTTGATGGACAGTTGTTGGCATGATCATGACCATTAATGAATACACGAATATCCTTGGCCGTAGTGCAGGGGTGATTCGATGATGTGGATTATTTTATTAAGCTGAGTCTCAGCGATAACAGTGTTGAAAAACCTTTTAAATCATAAAAGATAGTAGAGTTTATTTTCTACTTGACTCTTTTAATGGATTGCTTGTTCCGCTGCAGTTAAACTTGATGTCCATTATATTTTATCAGTTTAACATTGTTGAAGGCTAATGATAATTTATTCTGTTTTATCTTAGTCATAATATTTCTTACTGGGCTAGTTGAGCTCACCCTTTCTTTCACTGTTCTCTTCAGGAAATGAGAACGTAGCTGGGGCAAGTCAGGGAACGGAGTGATGGTCCGAATGATGGTGTGTTAATAAATGTAACGAGGACTCCTTTTGAGTATGAATACTCTTTAGAAGATAATATTTGTATTCAAACTCACAGTTTATGTTTTGTCGTATTGTACACGACAGTTGTATTAGTAAGTTGTATTTGTATTCTGTACTATGTATCTGACGACCCAAGATGGGTGATGTATACCTAATTTTTGGGGCGTCACAGTTGGTATGAGAGCTTAGGGATATGATCCCTGGCTAAGATGTGAGAATAGAACTAGGAGGGGAGAGACGGGGAATTCCTTTGCTAGTATGACCTACCTAAGTTTATTTGCATGATATTTAATTGGTCGGTCATAATATAAGGTTAATATATGACATATCAATTAACTTTTATTTTGTGGCAGTATCTGAAAATGGCATCTGAGAATGTTGAGAATAGCAATGGAGCACAGGCGACTGTTGATTCACCACATATCAATAATCAGGATAATGTGCATCAGGAATGTGACAATCCTCATGCAAACAATAACACTGACCAAATGATGAATGATGGAATGTTCAGAAACTTTATGCAGTTCATGCAACAGCAGGCGAGAGCGGCTCCTGTCCAAAATATAGGTGGAAACAGTGAAAACTCTCGGACGATCACTGCAAAACAGTTCAAGGAGCTGGGACCACCAGAGTTTAAGGGAGAGCCAAAACCACTTATAGCGAAAACATGGATAAAGCAGATTACCAAGATATTTGATGTCTTGGGATGCTCTGAGGAGCAAAAGGTTCCCTTTGCCGCCTTTATGATGCGAGGAGAGGCAGATTACTAGTGGGAATCGATTAAGCGTACTCAACCTGCCGTACTGAAGATATCTTGGGAGAAGTTCCAAGAGCTGTTCAATGACAAATACTTTCCCGAAAGTGTTCGTCACATGAAGGAGATGGATTTCATCAAATTGGAGCAGAATAATATGACCGTGTCGCAGTATGAGGCTAAATTTGCTGAGTTATCCCGGTTTGCGTCCCACTTGGTGGATAATGAAGAGCGAATGACGCGAATGTTTTTGCGAGGTTTGAAACCTGAGATACGTCAACATCTTATTTCGCATAAACTGTGTTTGTATTCAGATGTTGTGAATAGGGCTCAGTTAGTGGAGCGCGATAACGAGTCAACGCAACCAAAAGAGAGCAGTCGGCAAAATGATAATACCAGTGAGAGCAGTCATCGAAGCGGTGACAACAAGCGTGAAGGGAATCAACAGGCCAGAAATGATAACCACTTCGGTGGTAATCAGGGCCAAAACAATAAGAATGGTCATTTCAAGAAAAGGAGATTCAACAATGATGGAAAGACGTCAGCACCAGTACCCGTTGTTAAGGAAGGAGAACGACCACCTATCATATGTTTCAAATGCGGAGGGGAGGGGCACATCAGTCCAAACTGCACGATGCCGTCTAAAGCATGTTATAATTATGGAAGAGAAGGTCATTTAGCTCGATTTTCTCGTTTACCAAAAACAAGTTCAGCCAAGATGGAGACACCAAAGGTCGTCCCAGAAAAGTCGAAACCGGTAGTGCAAGGGAGATCGTTTGTTGTGACCTCCCAGAAAGCAAGGAACCCGAATGAGATCATCACGGGTAAGCTTATCATAAACTCTAACGAAGTCTATACTTTATTTGATACCGGTTCTACGCATTCTTTTATTTTTCCTACTTGCGCTCATCGATTAAATTTGACTCCGGAGAAATTAGACTTTGATTTATCTGTTGAAACTCCATTGGGAGAAACCTTCATTACATCCACGATTTATAAGTCTTGTTTGGTTCAAGTTGGTACCCACACATTACCTGTCGATCTGATTTCATTAAAAATACTTGCATTTGACGTGATTCTAGGGATTGATTGGTTAACTACTCATCATGCAAAAATTGATTATTTTCGTAAGGTTGTTAGCTTTTATATTCCTAATCGACCTATTATGCGAATTCAAGCAACCAAACCATTAAAATTAATCGTTGTCATCTCAAGCCATAAAGCTATTCGTTTATTGAAAAATGGATGTCAAGCTTTCTTAGCTCATGTCACGGATCTAAACAAAAATATGTCAGTTTTGAATGATATTTCTATTGTTAATAAATTCCCTGATGTATTCCCTGAAGAACTTCCTGGCCTACCTCTAGAGCGTAAAATTAAATTTTGTATCGACCTTGAACCCGGTACAAAACCCATTTCTAAAGCCCCATATCGAATGGCTCCTATTGAACTTCAGGAGTTAAAGATCCAACTGCAGGAATTGTTAGACATTGGCTTTGTACGTCCTAGTACTTCTCCTTGGGGTGCTCCTGTGCTATTCGTGAAGAAGAAAGATGGAAGTATGCGACTTTGTATTGATTATCGGGAGTTGAATCATGTCACCATCAAAAACAGGTACCCATTGCCACGTATTGATGACCTGTTTGACCAGTTGCAAGGAGCACAATTCTTTTCAAAGATCGATCTTCGTTCTGGATATCATCAGCTGAAGGTTAGAACTGAGGATATTCCAAAGACGGCTTTTAGAACTCGGTACGGGCATTATGAATTCCTAGTCATGTCCTTTGGATTGACTAATGCTCCTGCTGCCTTCATGGATATGATGAACCGGATATTCAAGGAATATTTGGATCACTTTGTGGTCGTCTTTATTGATGACATCCTTATTTATTCCAAAAGCCGTGAAGATCATGAGCAACACTTGAGGCTGGTACTCCAAAAGCTTCGTGAATATAAGCTTTATGCCAAGTTGAAGAAATGCGAGTTCTGGCTGGAGGAGGTAGTATTCCTTGGGCACGTAGTATCAAGTCGTGGAATATCGGTTGACCCGGCAAAGATTGAAGCTATTCAAAGCTGGGAGCAACCTAAATCAGTGACCTAAGTACGTAGCTTTCTTGGTTTAGCTGGTTATTATCGGAGATTCGTGGAAGGATTTTCTCGAATCGCTACTCTATTAACTCAGCTGACTCAGAAAGATACAAAGTTCAGTTGGAGCGAAGAATGTGAGCAGAGTTTTCAAGAACTCAAGAGGAGACTCATTTCAGCACCTGTTCTAACAATACCATCTGACTCAAAGGGATTTGTCATCTACAGTGATGCTTCGAGCAAAGGGTTGGGATGCATTCTCATGCAACATGGAAAAGTCATAGCCTATGCATCAAGACAACTCAAGGAATATGAGAGGAATTATCCTACTCATGATCTAGAGTTGGCAGCTGTTGTCTTTGCACTTAAAATTTGGAGGCATTACTTGTATGGGGAGAAGGTGGAGATCTTTACGGATCATAAAAGCCTCAAATATTTCTTCACTCAAAAGGAACTCAACATGCGACAACGACGTTGGCTTGAACTGTTGAAAGATTATGATCATACCATTCAATACCATCCTGGAAAAGCGAACGTGGTAGCTGACGCATTGAGTAGAAGATCATATGCAAGTACGAGTGTAATATTGTCAACACAAAGGCCCATTTTGTGTGACTTGCAAAGGATGGAGATAGAGTTAAAGACTCCAGGGACCCATGTGATGATGGCGAATATACGAGTAGAACCAACTTTAATCGATAAAGTTAAAGCTGCTCAAGCTACAGACCTGGAGCTGATGCGTATGAGGAAAAAAGTGCAAGAAGGTGCTATGCCGAAAGCAAGAATCGATGAAGAAGGAATACTTCGAGTCAACTCCAGACTTTGTGTTCCTAACAACCCTGATTTAAAGTATAAAATCATGATGGAGGCGCACAACACACCATTTGCAATCCATCCTGGAAGTACCAAAATATATCATAATCTTCGTCATACATTTTGGTGGAGCAATATGAAGAGAGAGATAACGCTGCTTATCTCAAGGTGTCTAACTTGTCAACGAGTCAAAGCAGAGCATCAAGTACCAAAAGGTCCATTGCAACCACTTGAAATTCTAGAATGGAAGTGGGAGCACATTACCATGGATTTCGTTACCGGTCTTCCTAAGGTTTCTCAAGGTATAGATGCGATTTGGGTCATTGTTGATAGATTGACCAAGTCTACTCATTTCTTACCGATATGAGAAACTTATACACTTGAACGTCTTGCTCGTATGTACATAAATGAGATTGTAAGACTGCATAGTATGCCAGTATCCATAGTTTCTGATCGAGATCCAAGATTCACTTCACGATTTTGGGTTAGTTTACAAAAAGCTATGGGCACAGATTTACGATTTAGTTCGGCATATCATCCTCAGACGGACGGACAATCAGAGAGGACTATTCAAACTCTAGAAGATTTATTAAGACTCTGTGTCTTTAACTTCAAGGGAAGTTAGGACAAGTTCTTACCATTGGTGGAGTTTTCCTATAACAACAGTTATCAAGCAAGTATTGGCATGGCTCCATTCGAAGCATTGTATGGAAGAAAATGTCGTTCTCCAGTATGCTGGGATGAGGTGGGTGAAGCAACGTTGTTGGGACCGAAGTTGGTACGTATGACTACAGAAAAGATTCAAACGATCCGACAACGTATAAAAACCTCACAAGATCAACAAAAGAGTTATGTTGATCTTCATCGAAAGGACGTGGAATTTGATATAGGAGATCATGTGTTCTTACGTGTTGCTCCATGGAAAGGAGTTATGAGATTTGGAAAAAGAGGAAAGCTCAATCCTCGATTCATCAGTCCATTTTTAATCCTCAATCGAGTAGGAACTGTGGCTTATAGACTCGCTTTACCGCCAAGTATGTCTCGTGTTAATAACGTTTTTCACATATCCATGTTACGCAAATATGTGGAAGACCCGAACCACATTATTGAGTTAGAACCGGACGAAATAGCGGAGGATTTGACGTATGAAGAAGTTCTTGTTCAAATCTTGGATAAGAAGGAACATATTCTACGCTCCAAGGTTATACCTCAAGTCAAAGTTTTATGGAGAAATCACGATGTTGAGGAAATGACTTGGGAGTTAGAATCTGAAATGAAATCAAGGTATCCTTACCTCTTCGACATACCAGGTACGTACCCTAATTTCGAGGGTGAAATTTCATAAGAAGGGGAGGTTGTAAGACCCCAACTTTTATAAATAAAGATGAATTTTCTATAAATATCATTTTTGAATATTATAGAGTTAATTTGATATAATGTTATAGTTGTGGGTAATATTTATAAATTTTGCAAAGTACGCAAGTTGTTATATAATATTCGATTGGTCGGGGAATATTCGTTTTTACAGGAAATATTCGTACAACGACACAATCATTGGTGGACCCCACAACGGAATTATTGTCGGATTGAGAAAACGACAAAAATATTTTATTAAAAATAACGACGGAAGTTTTACCATTGATACTGTTGAACTACTCGGCAGTAAAAGTACAGTAATACGTGTGATTGCATAGTAGCACACGGTATTGATTATTAATGCTTATGTGAGAAGTCACTCAGTTTGATTCAATTATTGTCAGTTAATAATATGAATTATTTAGCGATAATGACGTTTTGTTTTATTCGTATTATTAACGTAATAAAACAGAAACATCTTTTTATATAAAACAGAATACTTTATTAAAGTTATTCTATAAATAGAATATATTATATTTTATTTAAAAGATTTTTCTTTAAATATGGACCGTAAGATTAAAGTAATCAATCTGGACCGTTCATGGATTAGTTACTATGCATTCTATTTTTCTATAAATAGCAGCTCATTCCTTCATTATTTCTTACGAATTCACTGAACTCTAGAGAGAGAAACTATAGAGAGAAACTATAGAGAGAGAGAAGAAGAGTATTCTGCTACTTAACTACTTCCTTATTTCAGCTCTTCTTTAAAACGGTAAGGGGTGTTATTCTTTCTTATTCATGAAGAGAACTTTTGTTATTCCATTTCTTATTATTCTGTTGGAATAACCTGTATACGCGGTCTACCCTATACTTGGTGACATTCTTCTATTATTCTGTTGGAACATCCTGTCTGTGTGTTTTACACCGGACCTGGTTCTGTCTTTATTATTATTCTGTTGGAACATCCTGTCTGTGTGTTTTACATCGGACCTGGTTCCGTCTTTATTATTATTCTGTTGGAATATCCTGTCTGTGCGTTTTACGCCGGACCTGGTTCCGTTATTTATTATTCTGTTGGAATAACCTGTCTGTGCGGTCTATCGCATGCATGGTGATTTCTTTTGTTATTCCATTCTTTATTATACTCAGTTGGTTAAGTTTTGACTTCTATACTCCATGAAATTTGTGGAATATCCTTGATAATTGCGTTTCATCCAGTATCTTTTCATGAAAATATTCTTTTAAGTATTCTTGAATTTTACTCCACAAAGTAGTATCATGTTGACAATTTGGACGTTGTTAATTCTTGGATAAATTAATTCTTGAACTTGTTTTATTGAATTCTTATATCATTGTCATCATCCTCATGTTTATAAAATGTTGAAAGTCATCTGTGGCCTGTAGTGCATAGATGGACTTGGTATGATTATGACCAAGGATTATTCGGTATAATCATGACCGTAATATTACAAATGATGTGGTAAAAGTCCTCATTGGCCCGTAGTGCGTTGATGGACAGTTGTTGGCATGATCATGACCATTAATGAATACACGAATATCCTTGGCCGTAGTGCAAGGGTGATTCGATGATGTGGATTATTTTATTAAGCTGAGTCTCAGCGATAACAGTGTTGAAAAACCTTTTAAATCATAAAAGATAGTAGAGTTTATTTTCTACTTGACTCTTTTAATGGATTGCTTGTTCCGTTGCAGTTAAACTTGATGTCTATTATATTTTATCAGTTTAACATTGTTAAAGGCTAATGATAATTTATTCTGTTTTATCTTAGTCATAATATTTCTTACTGGGCTAGTTGAGCTCACCCTTTCTTTCACTGTTCTCTTCAGGAAATGAGAACGTAGCTGGGGCAAGTCAGGAAATGGAGTGATGGTTCGAATGATAGTATTAGTTAGTAGTCCTCACTATTATATGTAATGGTGTGTTAATAAATGTAACGAGGACTCCTTTTGAGTATGAATACTCTTTAGAAGATAATATTTGTATTCAAACTCACAGTTTATGTTTTGTCGTATTGTACACGACAGTTGTATTAGTAAGTTATATTTGTATTCTGTACTATGTATTTGATGACCCAAGATGGGTGATGTATACCTAATTTTGTGGGCGTCACACCCGCCTTCTAGAATTTGCCACTCAAAATATTTATAAAAATAATTTCTGAATTAGTCACCTCTTAAAATTCATAACAAATGATACGTTAATTTATAACGGTTCAAAATTAGTGGACATATACTCAACTCATATATGTATAACATATCCAAAAATCACAACGATCCAATGGTCGGATCAAAAATTATAACTCACGCAATATATCTCAAGAACACTGATTATCGGATTATAAATCCTTCAGACCAGTTTCATTTAAAAATTCACAACGAAATATCCACAAAGAATTTTTGGGTGATTCTAATTTCTACGGTTAGCTTACTTCCAAGGCTTTCTTTCGATATATGGCTCATCTCCTAACTCATTATACACAAAGAGTTATGGATTTTACAAAATCAAGTAATAAACTAATTTTTCTGAAAATCCCATATTTTGTTCTCTATTTTGACAAAATACTGATAAAATACCTCATCATTAATTCCTTCACTTATAACCACATAAATAAATCCATCATTTATATCCGCATCAAATAAATATTTTCTTATCATATAAATTAATAATTAATTATTCACAAATAATATTACAGAATCATAATAATGACAACCAGACAGTTCCCAGGAAAGAGGGGGCTTTCCGATAAGGATTTCTCCTTACTGGCGCGCAATTAGGTGACCAAACCTCTCCTTGACAGAACTTTCTAGACATTGCCAATAATGTTATCTCATAATATTATTCAAATAATATGAATTATTGATCTAATAATGGGAAATACTGTACAATGACAATTATTGAAATAACAATAATATAAAATATCAACACAACAATTATTGAACCAATAAAATAAAATATTAAATAGTAATTACTGCAACAATAATTGAGTAGTGCCTTCTTACGTAAGAATCAATAATTTCAAAAATACTGTGTAATACCGTGTGCTACTGTGCAATAACGCGCATTACTGTATTTTAACCACCGGGTATTCTAACAGTGTTAACGGTAACCATTACGCCGTTATTTATAAAAACTCAAATTTATCAATTTCTTCATCCGATAGTTATTCTATTATGGGGTCCACAAATGACTGCACCGTCGTACAAATATTCTCCGACAGAAAGAATATTCCACGACAAAACAAATATTCTCCGACAACAATGAATATTTTATAACCACTTGCGTATTTTGAAAAAAATTCATATATCACCCTTAACTTTAACCTTTTATCAATTTAACCATTTACTGAATTGCAATTATAAGAAAAATTGAATACTTTTATTTCATAAAATTCGGGGTCTTACACAAATGTTCCATGATTACTATCTAAAACTGCAAAGGGAATAATTTTCAAGGGTGTGCTATGACATGCTCAGCAAGTTTTATATTTATAACAATATATGATTTGAAGAAATACAAAAATTCAAATTTTGACTGATAGTTGTTACCATTTCAATATGGATTTTTATTTCTGTCAGTCACACAGACATAGAAATTTTGTTTAGATATGAGATAGGGGATCAGCCTATTCAATATCTTAGGAGTATGCATCTCATCCAACTAGTGCTCAAATGCACCCAAATTAGTGTCAATATATTATCGACCGAATGATCCTATATGGGATACCTAACTTCAGAATATGATGTCTTACCAAACAATTTGATTTGACACAACAATTTAAGCTTAACAATCAATATGAATAAACAGTTCATTTCTTAGTTATGCTGAAGCTGTAGCAATAACCTTACAATAAATGGTAATTCAAATGTAGGTGTAATATATTATATCAACATCATATCAATATAAAATCTTGTTCAATGAATAAACAGGGTTTAAGAAATTTGCATAAGTAAGTTATGGTTTAAGAAGAACTTTCCTGAGCATAGATCAGTCAAGTTATGCTACTCAATTCTTTTAATAAATACCTACGATGTTCATATATATAAATCTAACATGTTAGTATTGATAACAATACTCAAATATAATATTTATATAAAAATCGGGTTAGATTCGATAAGGTTTCGGTGTTCAAAGTCTTTACTGAATATTAAATAAGTTGATATATGGACTAAATTTTATTTATAAATTTTATTATATTTTTAGATAATTTATATATCCATTATAATAATTTTTAGAAGTTTTAAAATATTTTATTTATCCTTTAAATGATTTTTAAATCATTTATTTCTATTTTTAGGTAATTAATATTTACTTAAAATTTTTCAAATATATTGTTTATTATTTATGATTTTTATATAATTAATATTATTTTTCAATAATTATTTAGTATTTATAAATAATTATTCTAATTACTTTATTATTAAGTTAATTATTAATAATATCTAAATAAAATAAAATATTTATTGAATTTATATAAAAATATCAGAAATTAATTATAATTATTTAATATAATTTTTAAAATTGTTTTTGTATTTATTTATAATTATTTATTAATTATTTCTAATTTTTATATTTTAATTTTTAGAAAAATCAATTTCTGTCCGTCGCTAAAGCCCTTCAGTGACAAAAAGTGTCGCTATAGGTATTCTTGAGTTTCTGGGCAACAGTTTGGTCATGGTCGAGTGACCAGTTTGACCATGGTTTATTTAGCTACTAATTATGATTTTGGGTTTGTTCAGGTATTGATGTTATAGTACTCTTACAGTAGTATAACATCAAGCAAACTTCATGCTTTAACCTACATATAACAAGAAGTTATAGAGGCTCAAAGTCACTGTCAGAGCTGTTCTTGAGTTTCTGGGCAACCAAGAACAATGGTCATGGCCGGTCAACGATTTTGTGGCTTTAATTTCTTTGATTCTGTGTATTGGATGTGTGTTGTGTTTGTTGTATCATGTAGTATATACGTTAGGGTACATATATATAACATTAACATGAATAAATCATAAATATAAGGTCTCTAATTATGTTGGTCAAAGTACAACCAAGCGCTGTTCTTCGTGTTCTTCAGTTTTTTGGGTAACCCAGAAAACTTGGTCAAGTTCAGTCAACGGATTTTGACCAATTATTCGAGTAATCCTATGAGTTGTTTATGCAATTTAAGATCATAGATATGTAGTACATATATTAGGGTGTTAATCTAAAACAAAACATTACAAAAATAACAAACAGAAAGCGATCAAAAAGGTTGGTCAAAGTAACCGGTTCGAATGTTCGTGAGTTTTCTGGGTAACCCATAAAACTACAATCCGTGAACAGTCAACGCACTTTGACCACTTATAACTTGTAATCTATGGTTCTAATGAACCTGTTTTCTTTTCCAGATTAAAGACCTACTAACAGGCTACAAGTAACATATAATTAACAGACCTAAACATAAACACATATGAATCTACAAGCCCTGACATTCGGCTGTCGGACTAGATTTTTCAAAATTTCCAGATTTCTAAAAACACTTAATTAAGGCATCTAGATGTTATGAAAACGTGTTCTACCAATCCAACATACTTTCTAACATAATAATACATATTTCTAAACATTTGAACAACAAAATTAATAAAGGATCAAAGAGCTAATTAGGCTTGATTTGGTATGTTTATATGAGTGTAAAGTCTTAGAGAATTAGTAGGTTTGGCCAGAGGATGTGTTGCTATTTATAAACTTAAGAAACTTAGGTTTTTTTGGTCTTTTTCACCTACTTGCCTCTCTAAATACTGATGTTAAGTTACTTGTGCTGCTTAGGGTTTGTTATCAGCTCATGTGCAGCCTTGGGACTTGGTTTGGTGACTCTTAGCATACTTGTGAGCTAGTTAGGTTAGTTTAGTAGCTTAATTTTACCCTAATCTTTACTAATCTTGATTAGGGTTTTGTTTTTAATGATTAGGATTGTTAAATGATGTTTATTAGTACCTAATTGAAGTTTACTAAGCATGATTAGGTGTTAAGACAATCTAATTAGGGTTAAATTCGCTAATTAGGGTTAGGTTTACAAATTAGGGTTAGGGTTTTGCTGATTAGGGTTAAGGTTTGTTAAGCTAGGGTTACTAACCTAGATTTCTCACTAATCCTAACAAGCACGATAAAGCGTTTTGTCTGTGCAAGCACGACAAAGAAACTTGTCCCAACAAATATACCGAAAATTCCGTTTTCGAAAGAAAATTTTAAGCACGAGGTGTCAAGCGCGACTTTTTTTGGACAAAAATTTATTTGATCAAATTTGTTAAATAGAATATATATTAACACATAACACATTCAGAACGGAGAAATTTTATTTATATAATTGGATTTTACATAACCGAATCTTATTAGGGTTTTGGGTTTTTACATTCACCCCCACTAATAAGAATTTAGTCCATGAAATTAAAGTGAAAGTTAAGTAAATAAATGAGGATAATTCTCTCGCATTTTATCCTCGAGCTCCCATGTAGCCTCCTCAACGTTCTG
The DNA here is from genome assembly GCA_016801055.1 of Panax notoginseng. NCBI lineage: Eukaryota > Viridiplantae > Streptophyta > Magnoliopsida > Apiales > Araliaceae > Panax > Panax notoginseng. Next base: position 153,801,600 of record CM029014.1, read on the forward strand.
ATTTTTCCATATCACTTTAACCGATGCTATCACTTTATTTCTCAGGACTTGCTCTTTAGGGTCGACGATCTGCATAGGTTCTTCTATATAAGAAAGATCTTCTTCTATTTGGAATGGATCATAATTTATAACGTGTTTATAATCAAGTTTGTATGGTCGTAATACGGACACATGAAACACATTATGAATATGATTCAACTCAAGAGGTAATGCTATTTTATAAGAAACTTCACCAATCCTTCTCAAAATTTCAAAAGGTCCAATGAATCTCGGACTTAGTTTTCCTTTCTCATTTTGACTCTTCTTGTCCTGGTGAAATTTATCGAGACTTTCATTATCACTTTCGGCTATAGTAGCTTTCTCCAGTATTTCAGTGAAAGTCTTTATTTGGAGTACTGACAACTTACTCCGAATATGAGGTTTTAAACCTTCTTGAAACCTACGAGTCTTTCTAAGTTCAGTGGTTACCTGATGCGGAGCAAACCTTGATAGTTCATTGAACTTGGCTGTATACTGGGTTACAGTCAGGTCTCCTTGTTTCAAATCTAAAAATTTTATTTCCATGCGATCTTTCAGGGATTGGGAAAAATAGTTTTCAAAGAATAACTCTTTGAATCTATCGCAAGGAACAATTTCAATTTCTACCCGACCTTTGATTGATTCCCACCAATAATTAGCCTCACCTTTCAAGAAAAAGGTTGCAAAAGTTGTCTTTTGATTATTATTGACATTGGTTACTAGAAAAAAATTTCTCTATCTCAGAAATCCAAATTTGTGCGTCTACAGGTTCTGATGTACCTTTAAATTCAGGTGGTCCAACTAATTTAAAATCTTTAAAAGATGTGTTTTGGTTCATAGGTCTATTCATAGCTCCTAACATAAGGTCTACTAACTGCTGAGTAGAATTATCATCATTATTCATTTCTCTTTGGGGTCTTCTGGTTGGTGGCATGATTCTATACAAAACAACAACAAAATCCACATAAGAATTTGGATAATACAAACATATCGTTTATTTATATCACAAAAGTTGTACAAAATAACTTAATAGTTAAACATACTACTATCTTATAAAACACTGGTTACAATACAAACTTTGAATGCTTCTTTATTCATACTAATATAAAGCATTCAACCACCTATACTACTCTCTAGAATTCATTGATATCATCAAAAGAATCCTGAATCATGTAACAAACCACAGATCGATCGATGAGATAAGCAGTTTTCTTCTCCTCTACCGGATAGCAAACTATTCGGCGCTGCAAATCATTAAAAGTATCTCGAACACCCAGAGATGTTTTAAGAAGTCTTGACAGAATTTCCTTCCTTCCCCTTTATGCATGGTGCAGTTGTACATTTAGTCGGTGACTATGTTTCCTCTCATGTTGTAGCATTCCCTCAGCTATATCAACCCTAAACTTCATTTTATTATTCTCATATTCTGTTGTCTTCATTTGTGATGCCATTGCTTTATCACGCTCATCAATTCTCATTAATTGTCCTGCTACTGGATCTTCCTTTTCCTCAGCATCTAGCAGTTGCTGATCATGAAGCAATTCTTCATCCTATGCATCACTAGCTACAATGACTTAATTTGTGGTGGATTGTTTGCTATCACCATTTCTTCAGCATTGGAGTTGGCCATCTATAAAAGAAAACTCCCTTAATACTGTTATAGAAATTTCCACAAAATAATAATTTTAATGTTATATTTTAGGTGTACTTTAAAATTTTTTATGGACTCGAAGACTATATACTAAGATTTCTTTTCCTTATATCTAGAGCCTTGGGCTTTGATACCAAACTTGTAACGCCCCCATATCTATACTCCTATGGTATCTGATATGGTGCTTACAACAAATCAATATAATGCATTTAAATCTATACACCCATGGTATCTGATTATAAGCTTATATTAAATTAAGGGACTATCAGATATAATTCCCATAGATCCAAGATTCACAGTATCCCATAACAGATGACAATTCTCAAGAGAACTATTACTGTGCTTGGATACCCTCACTTGGATATATGAACTGTATTTGTGAATAGAATCTATCTATCCGAAATCCAGAATATCAGTAATAACACAAACATTCCGTATTACTAATATCCTCGCCCAGATGTATAGTCTATGCCACGTGAATTTATACTATCGTATCGATAGTAACTATTTATTCGAAATCTAGAATATCAGTAATAACATGAAAAATCTATATTACTAATATCCTCACTCAGATGAATAGTTCCTAAGGATCTCAACTAGATTCCAAGAATTCTAATTTTACATTTATATATGTAAGAAAACACGGTTGCAGAAATAAAAGATATATATATATATATATATATATATATATATATATATATATATATATATTATTAAGATTCGATTACATGATTCTCATAACGAGTTTCTTATTACAGAGTATTCAACTAGACATGAATATAACCTAATCTAAGCTGGGACGCTTCCCTTTATCTACTCCAAATGTTCCAAGATTACCATCTAAAACTGCAAAGGGAATAATTTGCAAGGGTGTGCTATGACATGCTCAGCAAGTTTTATATTTATAACAATATATGATTTGAAGAAATACAACAATTCAAATTTCGACTGATAGTTGTTACCATTTCAATATGGATTTTTATTTCTGTCAGTCACACAGACATAGAAATTTTGTTTAGATATGAGATAGGGGATCAGCCTATTCAATATCTTAGGAGTATGCATCTCATCCTTCCAGTGCTCAAATGCACCCAAATTAGTGTCAATATATTATCGACCGAATGATCCTATATGGGATACCCAACTTCAGAATAGGATGTCTTACAAAATAATTTGGTTTGACACAACAATTTAAGCTTAACAATCAATATGAATAAATAATTCATTTCTTAGTTATGCTTAAGCTGTAGCAATAACCTTACAATAAATGGTAATTCAAATGTAAGTGTAATATATTATATCAACAGCATATCAAGACAAAATCTTGTTCAACGAATAAACAGGGTTTAAGAAATTTGCATAAGTAAGTTACGGTTTAAGAAGAACATGCCTGAGCATAGATCAGTCAAGTTATGCTACTCAATTTGTTTAATAAATACCTACGACGTTCATATATATAAATCTAACACGTTAGTATTGATAATAATACTTAAATATAACATTTATATAAAAATCGGGTTAGATTCGATACGGGTTAGATTCGATAAGGTTTCGGTGTTCAAAGTCTTTACTGAATATTAAATAAGTTGATATATGGACTAAATTTTATTATATTTTTAGATAATTTATATATCCATTATAATAATTTTTAGAAGTTTTAAAATATTTTTAAAATATTTATTTATCCTTTAAATGATTTTTAAATCATTTATTTCTATTTTTAGGTAATTAATATTTACTTAAAATTTTATAAAAACATTGTTTATTATTTTTAAATAATTTATAACCATTTATTATGATTTTTATATCATTAATATTATTTTTTAATAATTATTTAGTATTTATAAATAATTATTATAATTACTTTATTATTAAGTTAATTATTAATAATAACTAAATAAAATAAAATATTTATTGAATTTATATAAAAATATCAGAAATTAATTATAATTATTTAATATAATTTTTAAAATTGTTTTTATATTTATTTATAATTATTTATAATTTTTATAATTTAATTTTTAGAAAAATCAATTTCTGTCCGTCGCTAAAGCCCTTCAGTGACAAAAAGTGTCGCTATAGGTATTCTTGAGTTTCTGGGCAACAGTTTGGTCATGGTCGAGTGACCAGTTTGACCATGGTTTATTTAGCTACTAATTATGATTTTGGGTTTGTTCAGGTATTGATGTTATAGTACTCTTACAGTAGTATAACATCAAGCAAACTTCATGCTTTAACCTACATATAACAAGAAGATATAGAGGCTCAAAGTCACTGTCAGAGCTGTTCTTGAGTTTCTAGGCAACCCATAACAGTGGTCATGGCCGATCAACGATTTTGTGGCTTTAATATCTTTGATTCTGTGTATTGGATGTGTGTTGTGTTTGTTGTATCATGTAGTATATACTTCAGGGTACATATATATAACATTAACATGAACAAATCATAACTCTAAGGTCTCTAATTATGTTGGTCAAAGTACAACCAAACGCTATTCTTCGTGTTCTTCAGTTTTTTGGGTAACCCAGAAAACTTGGTCAAGTTCAGTCAACGGATTTTGACCAATTATTCGAGTAATCCTATGAGTTGTTTATGCAATTTAAGATCATAGATATGTAGTACATATATCAGGGTGCTAATCTAAAACAAAACATTACAAAAACAACAAACAGAAAGCGATCAAAAAGGTTGGTCAAAGTAACCGGTTCAACTGTTCTTGAGTTTTCTGGGTAACCCAGAAAACTACAATCCGTGAACGGTCAACGCACTTTGACCACTTATAACTTGCAATCTATGTGTTGCGATTTATAGACTTAAAAAACTGATGTTTTTTTTGTTCTTTTTCACCTACTTGCCTATCTAAATATCTGATGCTAAGTTACTTGTGCTGCTTAGGGTTTGTAATCAGCTCATGTGCAGCCTTGGGACTTGGTTTGGTGACTCCTAACATACTTGTGAGCTAGTTAGGTTAGTTTAGTAGTTTAATTTTGCCCTAATCTTTACTAATCTTGATTAGAGTTTTGTTTTTAATGATTAGGATTGTTAAATGATGTTTATTAGTACCTAATTGAAGTTTACTAACCATGATTAGGTGTTAAGACAATCTAATTAGGGTTAAATTCGCTAATTAGGGTTAGGTTTACAAATTATGGTTAGGGTTTTGCTGATTAGGGTTAGGGTTTGTTAAGCTAGGGTTACTAACCTAGATTTCTCACTAATCCTAACAAGCACGACAAAGCGTTTTGTCAGTGCAAGCATGACAAAGCAACTTGTCCCAACAAATATACCGAAAAGTCCGTTTTCGAAAGAAAATTTTAAGCACGAGGTCTCAAGCACAACGTTTTTCGGACAAAATTTTATTTGATCAAATTTGTTAAACAGAATATATATTAACACTGTAGACACTTAAAATTTTCTTTACTGTTACTAACTATGCAGGAGGGCAAAAGCGTTTGTTTCACACTCCAGAGGTAACCCTGGAGGTCCACAATATCAATTCCAACCCCGGAGGTAGCCTCGGGAGATCCAGTTTCCAAACCCAGAGATAATCCCGGGAAATCAGTTTCCAACCCTGGAGATAACACCGGGAGGCGCTTCGTGGTGGTTGATCATGTCTGTATATATATATATATATATATATATATATATATATATATATATATATACAACTTTTATATATATAACTGTTTACAGCTTTTCATATAAAATGCTACGTCATGTGAGCCTAGGAATCATATGATCACAGATTCAGTCCACTGAATCTAGATTCGGTTCCCGTGATGGATATTTTCAGCTGTACACGGCTTGTAAATTATGCACAGTGTTCGAATATCCTTAGATGGCTATCATGCCCACGAGGAATTCGACACAATTTTGCACATAATTTTTCTCGAAGATGCTTCGTATCTCGAAAATAAAAGCAATCAAGCCGAACATTTAATAAAATGGAACTATCAAAGGCCTTAATTACTATTGAGCACAAGGGTTTGAAAAACCTCTTTTATAAAACATCTCTGCTATATCTTGTTTAAAATTAAATTTTTACACAAATTCAAACCCTGTGTATATAGGTGCGAACGAGGCATAGTACTACTTCTAAATAATTGCACATTGACCCACACACACACACATTCATATAACAGTTTCTTAAAAAGTGGAGGTAACCGTGGTAACACGGATGTCGGGGGGTGCCTAACACATTTTCTCCGGATAAGCAAGTCCCCGGACCCTAATGATCTCTATTTCACAGACCCGTTTAGCAGTGTCACATCACTGGGTCAATGTGCAAACCTTTTCTCAGTTGTGTTGGTACAACCAGTTAAAAAACCAACTGGCTACTCTTATAGTCAAATCGTCAACATATACATGTCGGACCTTTTTCACTTGTTTTTTCAAACAAATCTCACCTACCATGAGAACACAAAAGAACAAGAATAGAAAAGGGACAAGTAAAAATTCCGACGTCAACAAACACATAACAAATTCAGAACGGGGAAATTTTATTGATATAATTGGATTTTACATAACCGAATCTTATTAAGGTTTTGGGTTTTTACAAAGTTGACGTTGAATTCTACTTCTTGCTAAACCATGAGACAAATCTATTCCCTAGTAGTTGACATATACCACTAGAGCTTTTCCTGTCAATTTTACATCCTGTAAAATTTGCATCTAAATACCCTATTAGATCAAAGGGAGACTCCTTGGGATACCAAAATCCCAAATATGACATGCTCTTAAGATATTGATGAGTGGTTTTTATATCTATAAATTGAGAACTTTTAACTTGATAATTTATGAGTTTTCGAGTATTTTATATTCATTTTTATTTGTTTTTTTATGTTTTTATGTAGGAAATGAAGTTGAATGCTATTTGGTTGCATTTTAGTTAAATTAGAGCTATTTGGATGCATTTTAGTCAAATTGGAGTATATTACAATTTTCAACTTTTCGGTGATTTGACCTCTGGAGCTTCAATTGAGTTTTGGATGATGTTAGAGTTTTAGAATGAGAAATTGGTCTTCTTAAAGTTTGTAGAGGACTTTTCAAGCTTTCTAGAAAGGTGTGGTTTCCAAAAATAAGAGTTCGTTTGGTCTTCCAAACAGTGTGTCAATGTGAGATGATCCGAACCTTGCTTGGATTGAATTCTTTTTTGGACCAGTACACTTCAAATGGGAATAACTTAAGCTTCTGGAATCTAAATTAGGTGATTCAATATCCTAAATTCATCTACATTTCAAGAAGAGACTAAGTTAAGACTCGGTCATTATCTAATAAAAAAATAGTTCACAAGTTCTAACACGAAAGTAGATTTTGCAAGCTCAGAATGTCTAGTGTCGTGGTGTTCTTTCCCAGCACTGCAGTGCTAGGGGGAGTGCCTAGCCATTTTTGCAGAGAAACATAATGCTTGGGGCTTCAGCTAGGGCGTGAATTTTGGCGATTTTGGCATGTTTTTAACTTGGAATTAACTTGGGGTTGTTTTGTTGAGTTCAAAATTGATGCAAATTCTATTAATCCAATGATTAGAGCTTATAAATACATACATAAGGCTAATAATAAAGAGATTAACACCCTAGAGAGGAAACTAACATCCATCTAACATCCTAATACACCAACCAGATTTTCTAAAGGAGCAAGAAGTAAACACACAAGGGAAGCAAGATTCAAAAGCAGACCATGGATAACGAGATCTGTGATGCCCCCAAATCTGGGTACTTTCAACCCACAGATCTGGTGCTACACGGTACTACTAACTATACATTCATTCCAATGAAAACACATCAAAATAAGTGTATTTACTACCTTCTTATTACAATAATAACAAATCCTTTCCCAGGTTCTGTTAACCACTAAATTCTTCGTTGTCATAGTATAAGTTCATACAAATATTGTGACCCCCCCCAAATAGGTCCATTCCACCTAACCCATTCTGGGTCGCCAAATACATGGTACAGGAAATAACTACAACTTCATTATTACAATTATCGTGCAAAATACGACAACATATATATTGTGAGTTTAAATACAAATATTATCTTCTAGATAATATCCACACTCAACTAAGTCTTCATTACAATTAGTGATACACTATTTTACAAAATAGCGATGACTGCTAAAATAACTGACTTGAAACATCACTCCACACCCCGACAAGTTCCCGCTATAATCTCGCCTCCCGAGAAGAAAAATGGAATAAAAAGGAAAATGGTGAGCTCAACTAGCCCAATAAAAATATTATGACTAAGATAATTTTCGTCGTCAGGAATTTTATTTGTCACTTTTCTGTTCTTGTCTATTGGTGTTCTCATGTTAGGTGAGATTTGTTTCAAAAAATAAGTTGTGAAAAGGTCCGATATTTATATGTCGACGATTGGACTATAAGAGTCGCCAGTTGGTTTTTTAAATGATTGTACCAACACAACCGAGAAAAGGTTTATACATTAATCCAGTGATGTGACACTGCTTAACGGGTCTGTGAAATAGAGATTCATTAGGGTCCGGGGAATTGCTTATGCGGAGGGAAGGTGTTTGGCACCCCCCGACATCTGTGTTACCACGGTGACCGCCACTTTTCAATTAAACTGTTATATGAATGTGTGTGTGTGTGAGTCAATGTACAGTTATTTGGAAGTAGTGCTATGCCTCGTTCGCACCTATATACAAAGGGTTTGAATTTCTGTATAAAATTCAGTTTTAACAAGATATAACAGTGATGTTTTGTAAAAAGAGGTTTTTCAAACCTTGTGCTCAATAGTAATTGAGGCCTTTGATACTTCCATTTTTATTAAATGTTCGGCTTGATTACTTTTATTTTCGAGATGCGAAGCATCTTCGAGAAAATAATATACATAGTAATGCTGCACTCCTTATGGGCATGAGAGCCATCTAAGGAAATTCGAACAACGCGAATCATTTACAAGCCATGTATAGCTGAAAATGTCCATCACGGGAACCGAATCTAGATTCAGTAGACTGAATTTGTGATCACATGATTCCTAAGATCACATGATGCTGCAATTTCTATGAAAGTTGTAAGCAGTTATATATATAAAAGCTATATATATATATATATATATATATATATATATATATATATATATATATATATAGAGAGAGAGACATGATCAGCCACCACGAAGCACCTCCATGGGGGATAAGAAATGTAAATAAAGCAGTAAAGATGATCAACCGCCACGAAGTAAACTCCAGACGGGAAGAAATGTAAAGAAAGTAGTAAAAACGATCAACCGTCACGAAGTAAACTCCAGGCGGGACGAAAAGTAAAGAAAGCTGTAAAAGGCAACGAAGTAAACTCCAGGCCTGACAGAAATGTATATATATATATATATATATATATATATATATATATATATATATATATAAACAGTAAACGCTCCGGATGTAAAATTCAGGCTCATCGAACAAAGTTCAACAACAGTTTATATATAAGTATATATATATAAAAGCAAATAAACGCCTTGGACGTGAGTCCAGGCTCAATCGAGGCATAACTCGATAATATTAGTCCACATATATAAATATATATAATATATATATATATATATATACAAAAAGAAATAAAAGCCACGGACCGAAGTCCGGGCATATACACACAACACGACTCTCAACGTGTAGAACTGTGTGTGCACAGTAGTGCAAAACTGTGTGTGCACAATAGTGGAGAAAGGCTTTAGAAAGTGGAGAAAGGCTTTAGAAACTGTAAGAAGGCTTACAATAGACTGCCAAAGAAGACTTCAATGACTTTAAATGGATGCACACTTGGCTCCCGCTGGTAAAAATATAACAATATATAAGCTCACAAGTGTTTAAAATGAGGAAGCACTCAATTTATAGTGCGTACAAAGCAAATTGGACAGGGCTTCCTCGCCGTTTCTCTTGTAAATATGGTCACCCCAAGCCCTCTATTTATAGAAGGGAGAGCCGCAAGTGTACCTGCGGCAACAACAAGTGTAGTTGCGACTGCCCGGGTTTCTCCGGGAAATGTGGGTCCCGTTGTGTCGAAGTACGTGCACTCGGACATTGCGCTGTTCGCTCGAACCTTCATAACTTTCAATCCGGAAGTCCGATGGAAGCGTGCCATACCATTCCAGAAAGCTCTTTTCGAGGGCTATTTAATTGCATAGGATTTACCCTTTTTTAAATCTGGGAAGATGGGTCCATGACCGAAATAGCATTTCTGGGTTTTCGTCAGGCAGTCCGTTGAGCCGTTTTACGTAGTTTGCGCTCGAAAGTTAAGATATGGTTCTCGTGGGACTTCTATTGAGTCAATTTGATTTGAAATGAGTGTATTTAATGTGATTTAATGTTGAGTTGGCAAAATGACCATTTTGCCCATCTCAGGGTTATCTCTGATTTTCGTGCAGTTGTAGCAATCTTTTCTCAGGTTATCTCTGAAGTTGACTTGATGTTGACTTTAACTGTCCTCAAGGTTATCTCTAAGGTTGGCTTGACCTCCTGGGGTTATCTCCAGGCTTTGAACTTGATCCCCCAGGGTTATCTCTGAGGTTGAAACTGATTTTCCCGAGGTTATCTTCGGGGTTGGAAACTGATTTCCTGGGGTGATCTCTGGGGTTGGAAACTGGATCTCCCGGGACTATCTCTGGGGTTGGAATTGATGTTGTGGTCCTCCAGAGTTATCTCTAGAGTGTAAAAAAGATGCTTTTGTCCTCCTGCATAGTTAGTAACAGGAAAATAAAATTTTGAGTGTCTACAAATGCTCCTCTTTATCATGTTCATGCAATGCAATTGAATGGACATGATAAAGATTACTAGACACTTGAAATATGACAATTTATTTTTAATGATGCAAATCATAATGTAATGAATGTTTATGATGAATGTTAAAATATTTTCACAAATTGTAGTTCGCAAATCGCACATCGCACATCGCACATCGCACTTCGCTTTTTGCATTTGGCCAATCGCACTTTGCAACTCGTACATCGTATTTTGCACTTCGTATTTTGCATTTCATAAATCGCAATGCAATGAATGTTAAAATATTTTTACAAATCGCTTTACCTTTACCGATCATTGCTGATGCCTATGCTGATGTTGACTCCAACGGTTTGGCTTTTTGTTGGTGTCGCCAATGCTTGTTTGATGAAGATAAGTTGAGATATTTTCTACATCTTTACTAGGGATGACGTTCTAAAATCAGCGGACCTTCTCGATGCATACACTGGTAGTTTATAATGGTGCCTACCCTGATGGTAGTTTGACAACGGTGCCTACCCTGCTGGTAATTGACTATATTGACATCACCAAACTGTTTTGGTTTCCACTTAAATGGTGGTATCCCTGAACTGTCTTGATGTTACGTTGAATTGATGCCAATGGTTTAGAATACATGATCTTTTGATATTTTCGCTAAAATAATATTCCAAGGTTTGTTTTGCCAGACTATGCCTGATGTTACACTCAACCTTTTTGAGGTGATTTGGAGTTTCCTTTCACTGTTGGGTGCTTGCTTCCCATTTCCTTGAGCGTTTGATTTGTAACCCGGCTGAACTGATGACCTGAATGCCGCTGACATCCTTAGAGGGTGTAGCTCATTCTTTCGCTACCTAGATTTGAACTTCGGTGTAGAGGCCACGACTTGTGAAGACTCGACGCCAGTTGGCACATTTGATGATAATGATTTCATTTGCTAGACCTTTTATCATTGGGCTTTTGCTTTTGAGTTAAAGGCTTTCTTGAGAATTTTCCCCTTCTTTTGTAGGGGCAAGCTAAAGTCGCCATGATTTCTTCCAGGAGTTCTCCCTTTTCTTTTGATGAGAGTCTTGATCCCGCCTTAAGCTCCTTCTATTTTTTGGAATTGGACAATGCCCCAGTCCTTTCGCATGTTGATGCCAAGGATTCTTATGAGAAACTCTCTTTGTTGATGAAGTCGCAAGTGAGTAATATCCAAATCGCCAGCGAGATGATGTGAGAGAAGCTCTGATGATGATGTACCATGCTGATGGTGCTGACTGAAGCATTTTCCTCTTTAGGATGGTTGATAAATGCCCCAGTGTTGATTGTCGCTGTTCCTGAGATTGCCCCAGTCTTGTTATATGGGTTCTAATATCGGGTTGTCGCCAATCTTGAAATTGCCCCAGCCTTACTTGTTGTCTGGGATAGTGAAAGTAGTATGCATACAAGCCAATCATGTATGATGATAAAACATATAATTTGTAATCAATCTTATTTTTTTATTAATACAAGAATTATTTATTAAAGGCATTTATTATCTACATGGTGCTATTTTAATAATATGTAATAAACCCATAGTTTTAAGCAATACTTTAGAATTATGATGAGATCATGCTAATGAGATCTAAATTCTTAGATAGCTTAAAACTAAAATGTTCCCAATCAATGGATTACTAAAATGGGGATTAGTGAATCCGGATAGATTGGTACGTACGTTGCTTTCTCATTCGATGAGGATGCTTGATCTCATGATCATTTGTGTGGAGACACTAAAATAAGTATGTAGGTGCTTATTAGAGAATAAGTTCACTGAACGTGACTCGCTAAGGAATACCTAATGGAGTTTTACTTGTCTGTCAATAGGAATTCCTATAGTGATAGTAGTACAAATGATCCTTAGACTTGAGATCATCATAGTATCTTATATATAATGAATTATACTTTGACTTATTCCTTAAGACTCTTAGAGTATATCAAAGGGTATGCTTGTGTGTAATAAGTTATATATGAAGATAGTGAATGATCAATAAAGAATCTACCACTTCTAGTAAAAGAAGAGAAATGTCCTATGTGATTCGATAAATGACAACCCAGGAATCCTTGGCCAAGGTGGAATGAAATTAGAAAATAGTTTCTAATTTACATTCATTAGGAGTTGTGCATTTAGGAATCGAAATACATATAATTAAATAAAATAAGACTTGACAGTAATTTCATGTCTTATATTTAATTGGGACATTGTATGGTGGAAGGATTGAATTGTACGGTAACTATTAACTCAAAGGTTCTTTTATGATTAATGTTGAAATCTATATTATCTGGAAAGTCGTTGATCGCTTGGGAGGCTTATCCCTACTGTAGAATAAATATTATTTATTTAAATAAATTAATCGTTTAATTTATTTACTTAAATAAGATTAGAATTATTCTAATTGATTTATTCACAACCGGTTTAATATGGAGAACCTAAAGGGTCACACCATAAAAGGAAGAATAATTATTTAAGAAGTTAATGGCATAATCGTAATAATATGTTAAGTATATTTAATTTAATCTATGGTGATAGAATAAATTAAATAGCTTAATATTCATTATTTAATATTTTAGAAATATTAAATATAAATTAATAAGAGGAGTCTTAATAAGATTATTATAATTATTATTATTTTAATTTCTAAAAGAATTTAGGAATTAATTTAATATAAGTACTCTCATTTATTCCTAATAAGATTAGAAAGGAAAATTAGTTAAAGGAGTTTAATTAATTATCCCTAATAAGATTAGGAATCCCATTTAATTAAATAAATAATACTTTATTTTAATTAAATAAGGTTACCTGATATCTTTATAAGAGGAGTCTTATATCAGATATCAAATACACGTAATTTCAATTGTTGGAGAGTACGCCCCCTTTTTCTATAGAGATAAGAAAAACTAGGGTTTGAGCCAATACACCTTTCTTCTTGAAAATTCTTCTACCTTGGTGGATCACCTCTAGAGGCCATACACTTGAGTGACTAACAGTGATCAAAGAAAGGAATCTACCCGGAGATTCAAGGAGATTGCGGAAAAGTAGGAGGTGAACTCGTACCTGTGGAAGCTCGCATCTACAAGGGTATGATTCCATAACTTCTTGTTCTTCATTTTAATTAATAATATGCATAAAAGGATGATCCGGGTAATTAGTTTGTGAAAAATTTTAAAATTTGATTTTATTATACTTTCGCTATTTTTGCAATTTGATTTCTACTTTAATTTTCACAAAACCTAACAGTGGTATAAGAGCCAAACTTTATGCGAATTATTAATTATTTTGATTCCGTATATGTATGGGTATATATTTTGAATAATTTATTGGGCATAGTTTGTTGTATAAAATTATTATTTTATGAAAAAAAATTACCAGAAAAAGTTTTCGAAAAACACGTTTGTTTTTTTTATCCGTGGATGATGTTTTTTTTTTCAAAAGCCTGTTATTATGCGCGTACAAGGGACCTGCTTCACGGAGGTGATATATTATATATATAATTAACTATATGATAGTTAACAGGTTCATCTCAAGTGACTACAAGAATTTGGATTCATTTGAAAAGCATGATTTCTATACTAATATATATACAAACTTTATCTTGAAGCATATCACTTATTTTGAACTTGAGTTACAGGATTTAACTAATCATTGTTCACGTGATATATATATATATATATATATATATATATATATATATATATATATATATATATATATATATATATATATATGGAATGTTTTTATTTATTGATACATATAATGATATGTATGATAATAAATGAGATTTGATTATGGACTATTGACCAATGTGATTGTATTTATTTTGGTTAGATATTTGAATGAATGAGTTTTATTAAATGGGGTCTGCGTACCTCGCCTTTTTTGGTTTTCTTCTGATGTAAATTCTATCTCTCTCCTATGTACTTCTCATTAATTGCTGAACAAGATTTCTATTTAAATTAAATAGTTTAATGTAATAGAATTAGTTAGAATTTTTTGAAGAATCGGAGATCAAGGAGAAAGGAGCGCTCGAAGACCCGTTTGTAATGGAGCCCGGGTTTAAATGTAATAGTTATATTTAAATATTTATTCTTGCACCCTAGGGTTTGGCCTTTTGATTCACTTGGTGGCTCTAGTGAACCAAACTAGAATAAAAGTTCATAATCAATCCGGGTAGAATATAGTATTCTATATGTGTATGCTAGTATTATATATATATATATATATATATATATATATATATATATATATATATATATATATATATATATATATATTATGAAAACATGCTTCACATGTTTAATAATATGACGCGTATTTTATATATATATATTTGCATGCGTGCTAAACAAGATGAGACTAATAATAACAAATCCCTCAATAAAATTATATTAAGTTGTAACGTTCAAAGATATTTGGAATATTGAACGTCACCTTCTAGCATGATAAAAATAATAGAGCATTGAATATTTAATATGAGTTTGTTGTGCACACTCAAGGCGAGTATTAAATATTTGAGATGTTATTTTTATTACATTTGATGTTTATAAGGAATTAAACATTACCGCTTTGTTGTGCACACACAAGGGCTGTAGTTTTCTCTTCGCTTATATGGAAATGCTGGGTATGACTTAACTTAAATCATTTTAGTTCGGATGTGCACACACTTGACCATTATGATTTAAGAGGCAAAATATAAGGAGTTACATGATGATGTAATTGACAAGAGTTGTCTACCTATTTTTTTATATATAGTTTGTTGTGCACACACAAGGCTATATACATTTGAAATGTGATCCTTATTCTCACTAGCAAATCTTTAATTAGACATTGCCGAACTATATTCATGAGGGTAATATAGTTTGAAGAAAATAGTGGGATATACCAATATAAAATAAGACCTAATTTATTTTGATAATTAATTAAATGAATGTTTGTTAAAATATTATCTTTTTACATACATAATTTTGAAAATGTCACATTCACTAATTTCATTGCGTAACATACTTGATGCTAACAAACTGATCGGATCGAATTACACGGTTTGGTTAAGAAATCTGAGAATTGTTCTCACTGCTGAAAATATTTCTTATGTCTTAAATTCGCCTGTACCTACAAAAGTTACAGAAACATCCTTTGAGGAAGAGATTGCTACTTTTAAACAGTGGCAAGATGATGCATCAGTGGCTCAATGCATCATGCTCGCGTCCATGAGTAACGAGCTTCAACGTCAGCATGAAAACATGGATCCTCCTACTATGCTACTGCACCTTCAAGAGTTGTATGGTGAGCAAAGTAGGATTGCTAGATATGAAATATCTACGGAGCTCTTCCGATCTCGGATGATCGAGGGCACTACCATTGAGACTCATGTCTTAAAGATGATCAATCTGATTGAATGTCTTGGATAACTTGGGTTCATTATGGATGGAAAGTTGAGTCAAGATTTAGTCTTGCAGTCACTCCCAGACACCTTCTCACAATTTGTTATGAATTTTCACATGAATAAGTTAGATGTCAGTTTGCCTGAATTACTTAACATGTTGAAAACTGCTGAAGGTCACTTCCCATCCAAGAAGAACCATGTCTTACTGGTGGATGATTCTTCCAAAAAAAGGAAGAGGCCCAAGGTATCTTCTAAAAAGAAGAAATCCAAGAAGGCTAAGGGAAAGGCGAAAGTGAAGGATCAAAAGAAACCTGATCTAGCTAGCAAAGGAATTTGCTTCCATTGTAACAACTCAGGTCACTGGAAGAGGAACTGCAAGGATTATCTTGCAGAACAAAAGCAGAAGAAGCTTGGAGAAGATTCAAATCCTAATCAAAGTTTGTTTATGATTGAAATTAATTTTTCTGAAAGTCAATCTTCTACTTGGGTATTGGATACCGGCTGTGGTTCTCACATATGTAATAATATGTAGAGACTGGTCAGAAGTAGAAATCTGAGCAAGGACAAGGTCGTCCTATGAGTGGAAAATGGAGCAAAGGTTGCTGCATTAACTATAGAGACTTATTGTTTAGCACTGCCTACGGGCAAATCTATTAGTTAAAATAATTATTATTTTGTTCCGTCACTTATTAGAAACATTATTTTAATATCTGTATTGGATATGGATGGTTTTGACATTATAATAAAGAACAATAGTTGTTCTATTTATAATAATAATATTTTATATGGTGTTGGTAATTTATGAAATGGACTTTACATTCTTGACTTGCATGAAAATATACTTCAAATTGAATAAACTAAGAAAAGGAAAAGAGATGATGTTAATTATACCTATATGTGGCATTGTAGACTCGGTCATATTAATGAAACAAGATTATCCAAGTTGCATAAAGATGGGCTCCTAGAGCTATTAGATTATGAATTATATCCAACTTGTGAATCTTGTCTCATGGGAAAAATGACTAAATCTCCTTTTAGTGGAAAAGGAGAAAGAGTTATAGAGTTGTTAGCGTTGGTACACACGGATGTATGTGGACCTATGACAATGAATGCACGAGGAGGGTATTCTTATTTTATTACATTCACTAATGATCACTCAAGATTTGGATATGTGTATTTAATGAAATACAAATCTGAATCATTTGAAAAGTTCAAAGAGTTCAAAAGTGAAGTAGAGAAACAAACGGGCAAAAGTATTAAGATTCTTCGATCAGATCGAGGTGGTGAATACTTAAGTAGTGAGTTTCTCAATTATCTTAAAGAAAATGGTATAATCTCACAATGGACTCCACCAGGAATGCCACAGCTGAATGGTGTGTCTGAAAGGAGAAATTGAACACTGTTGGACATGGTTCGTTCCATGATGAGTTTTACCGATCTTCTGGTATTATTCTGGGGATATACCCTAGAAGCGACTACATATCTACTAAATAAGGTTCCCTCGAAATCCGTCCCTAAGACTCCATATGAGATGTGGACAGGGAGGAAGCCTAGTCTTAAGCATGTTAAGATTTGGGGATGTCCAACTTATGTGAAAAGGTTTCAGAATGATAAGGTTGGGACAAGATCTGATAAGTGTACTTTTGTGGGATATCCTAAAGAAAGTTTAGGATATTATTTCAACAATCCTACTGAACAAAAGGTGTTTGTTGCCAAACATGTTGCCTTCTTGGAAAAGGAGTTTATCCTTGAAGGGGTCAGTGGGAGGAAAATAGATCTTGAAGAAATTCAAGAACCACAAACCACTACAGATCAAATGGATGAACCTGCCCAAGTAGAGATTCCTTTTGTACCACACCCTATTCATAAATTTGGAAGAGTGCCAAAGATATCTGATAGGTATGGACTTGTCATAGAAGATAAAAATGAGGTACGCATCATAGATGATGATGATCCATTGAATTACGAACATGCTATGAGTAGTAAAGACTCAGAGAAGTGGCAAGAAGCCATGAAATTCGATATGGACTCCATGTATGAGAACCAAGTATGGACTTTGGTTTCACCACCTGAAGGCATTAAGCCTATTGAGTATAAATGGGTCTTTAAAAGAAAGACTGGAGTAAACGGCAAGCTAGAGACCAATAAGGCCCGACTGGTTGCAAAAGGTTTTAAACAAAGACAAGGAGTTGACTATGACGAAACCTTCTCACCAGTAGCAATGCTCAAGTCCATTCGGATTTTACTTGTAATTGCAACTTACCATGACTACGAAATCTGGCAGATGGAAGTGAAAACAACCTTTCTCAATGGGAAACTTGAGGAGGATGTGTATATGACACAACCAGAGGGTTTTATTTCAAAGGTTGGAACAAATCAAGTCTGTAAGCTATAACGATCTATTTATGGATTGAAGCAAGCTTCTCGTAGGTGGAACATCCGTTTTGATGAGACAATCAAAGAGTTTGATTTTATCAAAAATGAAGATGAATCATGTGTATACAAGAAGGTTAGTGAGAGCGTTGTTTCATTCCTCGTATTGTATGTTGATGATATATTACTGATAGGAAATGATATTTCTATGCTACAATCAATTAAAATCTAGTTATCTAAACACTTCTCCATGAAGGACTTGGGAGAAGTATCCTATATTTTGGGGGATAAAGATCTATAGAGATAGATCTAAAAGGATGCTTGGCTTATCCCAATGAATGTACATTGACTCGATGCTAAAGAGGTTTAGCATGAAAGATTCCAAAAGAGGTCTCATGCCGATGAGCCATGGAATACATCTCTCCAAGAAATAGTCCCCAAAGACACTTGAGGAGAGAGACCGTATGAGTAAGATTCCTTATGCTTAGCAATAGAATCTATCATGTACGATATGATATGTACTAGACCAGATGTCGCTCATGCACTTAGTGTAACAAGCAGATATCAGTCAAATCCAGGAGAAGAACACTGGAAGGTAGTGACAAATATCCTAAAGTACTTAAGAAGAACAAAGGATGTATTTCTTATCTACGGTGGGTCTGAATTAAAACTAGAGGGCTTCACATACTCAAGTTTTCAAACAAACCAAGATGAAAGTAAATCCATTTTGGGGTATGTATTTATCTTAAACGGTGGCGCAGTGAGTTGGAAAAGTTCTAAACAGCAAACAGTTGCTGATTTAGTGACAGAGGTAGAGTACATAGCTGCAAGTGAAGCTGCAAAGGAAGCTGTTTGGATGAAGAAGTTCATTACCAAACTTGGTGTGGTTCATAGCATTACAGGACCAATGCCTTTATTCTGTGATAACACTAGAGCTGTTGCACATGCTAAGGAACCCATGTCTCATCAAAAATCCAACACGTGTTGCAACGATTTCATTTGATCAGAGAGATCATTGAAAGAGGAGACATCACCCTGGAGCGTGTGGACTCTCAAGACAATATTACAGATCCATTTACTAAAGTGTTAACACAATAGCAATTTGATCGTCACTTAGAGAAGATGGGTATGAGATACCATGGCGATTGACTTTAGTGCAAGTGAGAGATTGAAAGTAGTATGCATACAAGCCAATCATGTATGATGATAAAGCATATAATTTATAATCAATCTTATTTGTTTATAAATAAATGAATTATTTATTAAAGGCATTTATTATCTACATGGTGCTGTTTTAATAATATGTGATAAACCCATAGTTTTAAGTAATACTTTAGAATCATGATGAGATCATGTTAATGAGATCTAAATTCTTAGATAGCTTAAAACTAAAATATTTCTAATCAATGGATTACTAAAAAGGGGATTAGTGAATCCGGATAGATTGGTACGTACGTTTCTTGCTCATTGGATGAGGATGATTGATATCATGATCATTTGTATGGAAGCACTAAAGCAAGTATGTAGGTGCTTATTAGAGAATAAGTTCACTGAACGTGACTCGTTAAGGAATACTTAATGGAGTTTTACTTGTCTGTCAATAGGAATTCTTGTAGTGATAGTAGTACAAATGATCCTTAGACTTGAGATCATCATAGTATCTTATATATAATGAATTACACTTTGACTTATTCCTTAAGACTCTTAGAGTATATCAAAGGGTATGCTTGGGTGTAATAAGTTATATATGAAGATAGTGAATGATCAATAAAGAATCTACCACTTCTAGTAAAAGAAGAGAAATGTCCTATGTGATTCGATAAATGACAACGCAGGAATCCTTGGCCATAGTGGAATGAAATTAGAAAGTAGTTTCTAATTTACATTCATTAGGAGTTGTGCATTTAGGAATTGAAATACTTATAATTAAATAAAATAAGACTTGACAGTAATTTCATGTCTTATATTTAATTGGGACATTGTATGGTGGAAGAATTGAATTATACGGTAACTATTAACTCAAAGGTTCTTTTATGATTAATGTTAAAATCTATATTATCTGGAAAGTCGTTGATCGCTAGGGAGGCTTATCCCTATTGTAGAATAAATATTATTTATTTAAATAAATTAATCGTTTAATTTATTTATTTAAATAAGATTCGAATTATTCTAATTGATTTATTCACAACCGGTTTAATGGAGAACCTAAAGGGTCACACCATAAAAGGAAGAATAATTATTTAAGAAGTTAATGACATAATCCTAATAATATGTTAAGTATATTTAATTTAATCTATGGTGATAGAATAAATTAAATAGCTTAATATTTATTATTTAATATTTTAGAAATATTAAATATAAATTAATAAGAGAAGTCTTATTAATTTTATTATAATAATTATTATTTTATTTTCTAAAAGAGTTTATGAATTAATTTAATATAAGTACTCTCATTTATTCCTAATAGGATTAGAAGGGAAAATTAGTTAAAGGAGTTTAATTAATTATCCATAATAAGATTCGGGAGCCCATTTAATTAAAAGAGTTTAATTAAATAAATAATACCTTATTTTAATTAAATAGGGTTACCTGATATCTTTATAAGAGGAGTCTTATATCAGATATCAAATATACGTAATTCCAATTATTGGAGAGTACGCCCCCCTTTTTCTATAGAGATAGAAAAAATTAGGGTTTGAGCCAATACACCCTTATTCTTGAAAATTCTTCTTCCTTGGTGGATCACCTCTAGAGGCCATACACTTGGGTGACTAATATTGATCAAAGGAAGGAATCTACCCGGAGATTCAAGGAGATCGTGGAGAAGTAGGAGGTGAACTCGTACCTGTGGAAGCTCGCATCTACAAGGGTATGATTCCATAACTTCTTGTTCTTCGTTTTAATTAATAATATGCATAAAGGATGATCCGGGTAATTGGTTTGTGAAAAATTTTAAACTCTGATTTTATTATGCTTTCGCTATTTTTGCAATTTGATTTCTACTTTAATTTTGACAAAACCTAACAGATAGTTGCTTTGACAGATGAGCTGATAAGACGCCGAGATCGCAAGAGGCTTTTACTTCTATACCAGATGGTGAATATGTAGTGGATTTGGGCTTTGATGCCCTCAATCGTTGCTCTTGACTTGTTCTCGCAATCGACGTTGATGGTTTTCTTCTGATTTGATGAAGCCTTGTGATTGAGGGTGTCGGCTCTTTGAAGGTCCTCACTGCTGGTTGTCTTAGCGTATCGCTATTTCTTCCTTTTTGGGATTTGTGCCAGATTTGATGGAATGACATTGAAGTGTTGTTGGGTCTTCTCGACATGGGTCGCTAACTTGGAGGATTATTCTTTGGTGTCTTGGGATTGATGTTTGGGTTTAGATATTTCTTTTGAGGGTCCGACCGCACCACTGATGGTTGCCTACGTACTCCTGTTGTGCGGGATATCAAGTCTGCGTAGTTCAGTTTGATAAGATAAATGGCTTGAGAAGTGTTTATTTAGTTTGGGGGTTTTTGGGTTTTTTGTTTAGTTTAACTGCACCATAAATGGTTTCCTACGTACTCCCATTGATGAAGGGAGATCAGGTCTTTCGTAGTTCAGGCTTTGGCTTGAAAGGCTGAAAATATTTATTGGAGTTTGAGCTTGGTTGAATGGTTTTTTCAATTTTTGTAGTGGTTAGACCGCACCGTATATGGTTGCCTACGTACTCCCATTGATGAGGGGAGATCGGGTCTGCGTAGTTCCAACCTTGGTTTGAAAAGGTTCCAAGTGGTAAGTGATGAGAAGGGTGTAGAGATGTTTTTGTTTTGTTTTTTTTTCTTTTTCTTTTTCTTTTTTTTTGTTTTTTTGTTTTTTTAGCCATGCATGGAAAATAAAAGGCACACTGCGAAGAAAGTGATATCGTCCCAACATCTCATGGAACTCATAACTGTATCCTCTGGATCTGCATCTTCTTGGCTAGCTAAGGCATGATAGTCTAGTTATCAGTAGTTATGTTGCCTTCAGGGCTCACGATAGAGGTTACCTCTTGGTTCTGAATATCTTCACTTATGGCCATAACTTGATCGCTTCCTGATTCAATACATTCCTCAGGTACGCTTGAATTGGACCCATCGTAAAAAGGGATGAACTCTGGATTCTTCAATGGGTTGGCTTCCCCGACAATCTCACCACCTTTTTCTTCATCTGTTCCTTCGCCTTTTTCATGGGTTTGAGATGATTCGATAATGAAATCTCCCTCGAACTGTTGTTGCATTTCTTACAAGGAACTTTCCTTTTTGGCTTTTTCTTCTTTGGAAAGGATTAGTATTTCCTCCGCATCATCCAAGGTTATAAAATCAAGAACGTGGCTGCTATCTTTGGACCACATGATATTTGATGTTAGCGGAGGAATCTTCTTTGGGGATTCCCTGGTCTCCTCTGTCATTCCTTGCATTAGGATAAGTCCACCTTATGTTCTGTCAGAACTGGTGCTTATAGCCTTCACCTTCTTTGAACTGCATGTCTCGATTGGACATCTTAAGCTTTTTATTTCCTTTTCGCTTATTCTGGTCATGAGGAATTCTATCTTCAGCTTTTCATTTTCAATGGGATCCTGGATTTTATGTCTTAAAGACCAGCATTCTTCAGTCGTATGTCCAAGTGAGTTAGAATGGTGGAGACATATCTTGGTGAAATCATAACTCTTTATCTTGGGATTTATAGGAGGAAGCAACTCAGTAATCCTTTCTTCTCTTATTAGAAAGTGTAGCATTTCTTCATTTGATTTGCTCAGAGGGGTGAATTTTCGGGCTCTTGTGGAGGTTGTTTGATCTTTCTTTTTTGAGAAATTGCATTCCCCCAAGCGATTTTTCCACTGGCGAGATCTTCTAGCAATTTTATCATCCCCCTTTTCTTGTACTTTCAGTCTGCTTTGATATTCTTCATTTAGCTGGCTCATCAAAGAGAGATATGGGCTTACATTATGGTTAACCTCCTTTTTCTCTTAGCTTTCTGATAGTTGAGTGAAAAATTACCTCGTTTCCTAATGTTGGCGCACTATCAACTTAGCCTGCAGATTTACTTGATTTTGGATCGTCTCTAATTTTTGCATTACTGGCATACCCTCCTCCGAGTTTTTCCACTCTAGGACATTTGTTCTGTGCCTTTGGGGGTATTTACACTTACGATTTGGATACATTTCAGCGCTTCCTAACCCGATCATGTTTACTTCCTCCGTATCATGCTGCAACGGAGGGTTGGTGTTGACATTTTGTTGATCGGGTTATTGGACCACAATACTGCCACTTTCGATCAGATTTTGAATCTTATGCTTTAAGGACCAACAATCTTGTGTACCGTGTCCTAGAGACCTTGAGTGGTAAGCACATCTTTAGCTCAGATTATATCTTTTGCTCCCTGGTTCCAGAGGTGGAGCAAGTTCGGTAATTTTTTTGTGATCTATTAATATCGCCAATATATTTTCAAGGGAATCGCCTAGTGGAGTGAACACCCAATTTTCCATTCTTTCAAATTTTCTTTTTCTACCCTGTCATTGGTTGAATGCAGCCTGTTGTTGAGATGACAGATTGTCTTGCTTTTTCCAAATAGGGGGACTATAGTTTGGTCTCCTAGCTTTCCCCTGTACAACAAGGGATACATCTTCATCGCCTTTATCGGGTACCCCCTTGGGATCGCTCGCATACTTGCCAGTTTGTATATGTTTGGCGATTGCTTCCAAGGCAGTGAAGTCTTTAATCTTTCCTGCCTTTAGGCCCATCCTTGCCATTTCGCCGTGTTTGATTATTTCCGAGAATGGAGTTCCTATGCCTGCTAGGATTCTCTCGTAGTAAGGCGCCTCTTGAATGTCTATGAAAATTATCACTATTTCAGTTTCTGTCATTGATGGAATGACTTGCGCTGCCAGTTGTCTCCACCTTTGGGCATATTCTTGGAAAGAATCAGTACTTTGCTTTTTGACTTTAGTCACTTGGTATCGATCCGGTGCCATTTGTGACTGAAAACTGTACTGATTTAGAAACGCGTGGGCCAATTCTTTCCAATTGTGGATTTTCGCATTGTCAAGTCGGGCATACCAGGCTTTAGCCTCTCTAGTGAGACTGTTTTGAAAAAGTTGCATTCTAAGGCTTTCATCTTCAGCATAAGACCCCAGTTCACCAATGTACACTTTTAGTTGCGTATAAGGATCGCCTGCCCCATTGTATTTTTCAAACTTTGGGATTTTGAATTTTTCAGGATATCGAGCCCCTGGGAATATGCAAAGATCTGAATAGGTGACACTTCTATTGTTTCCAGTCCCTTTGATTGATCGGATGGTTTCCTTCATTTGTTCGACTTTCTTTCTTATATCCCCAGTTTCTCGATCATCCCTGAGTTTTGTGATTTCAGGAGTTTTGTTGGTTCCTTTATTGGAATGAGGATCATGTATCTGGGTTTTCATCTTTTTGCCAATACCCTGACTGCCCCCTGGTGTGAATGACTCTGGTTGAGTAGGCATTGTCTGGCCCTGAGTATTTTTACTTTATTCTTTTAGAAAGACAACCAATTCTGCTATTTGATTCCTTTGTAGACACTCGAAATTTTCTGCACACCTGTTACTAACA
This sequence comes from Panax notoginseng, assembly GCA_016801055.1. NCBI lineage: Eukaryota > Viridiplantae > Streptophyta > Magnoliopsida > Apiales > Araliaceae > Panax > Panax notoginseng. The sequence goes on from CM029014.1 coordinate 153,826,381, forward strand.
TTATAGGAGGGCAGATTCGTCTTTCAAAGATAACCCTGGAAGACAGCTCACATTCAGTCCGGATACTACCGAAAGTTCAGTCTCAACCCTGGAACACACACCGGGAGTAACAGTTCCAACCTCGGCGATAACCCCGTGGCCTGCAGTTCTAATACTGGAAATTTCATCGGAAAAAATCAATACATCCCGAAGATAACCCCGAGATATTCAGTCTCAGTCCCAACACTGGGAGTCAGATTCCAACCTTGGAGATAACCCCAAGGAAGGCAATGCTTGTTTCAAATGCATGCAATCAGCTTCAACCTCGACGCTTACACTGAGGCACTTATTACAAGGCCTGGCTATAACACCAGGAAGACAGGCACACCTTAGAGATGACACTGAGGACCTTTAAAACTTGCAGCAGTCCAATCTCAGAGATAACCCAGAGCAACGTCTGCTTTATCAGCCCAAACTGGAGATAGCCCCGGTGAGGGGAAAAGTCATCATCTTGCCACCATGACGCCACATCACACCGTCTCAACATTTCAGACATACATTTCTAGACAGCAATGTCCCACAAGAGCCGAGGAAAACCAATCCCGAGTGACTATTACGCAGGGTAGCGGATATAATTTGAAGCTTGAAGACCGAAGGGCATCGTCCCATCTTCCTGACTTCGTACAACCTCTAATCCCATGTCATTGCGTAACTCTCGACAACAACGGTCCGAAATAGGTCTTACATACCTCAGTCGGATGCCCGGATTACAATTCTGAAAGTTCGAGCAGACATCATATTGCATGCTTGCACATACTTCGAGAATACGGGACCCGCGAAGCCCGGGGCACCCCGGGCAGCCGCAGGTACACCTGTGGCTCCCCCCTGTATAAATAGAGGGCTTGGGGTGGCCATTTTGAAAAGAGAAAAGGCGAGGAAGCCTTGTCCAATTTGCTTTGTACACACCCTAAACTGAGTGCTTTCTCATTTTAAACATTTGTAAGCTCATATATAGCTACTTTTTACCCGCGGGAGCTGAGTGTTCATCCATTTCAAGTTATTTAAGTCTTCTTTGGCAGCCCACTGTAAGCCTTCTTACACAGTTTAAAGCCTTTCTCTTCATCTTTACACACACTATTCTTCACGTTGAGAGTCGTGTTGCGTGTGTAGGCCCGGACTTCGGTCCGTGGTTTCATTTCAGTTTGTATATATATACTTATATATATATATATATATATATATATATATATATATATATATATATATATATATATTCATATATGGACTAACATTATTGAGTTATGCCTCGATTGAGCCTAGACTTACGTCTGGTGCGTTTGATTGCTTTCGTACATATATATACTTATATATATGAACTGTGTGTCGAACTCTGTTCGATGAGCCTAGACTTACGACTGGTGTGTTTAATTGCTTTCGTATATATATATATATATATATATATATATATATATATATATATATATATATATCATTTCGTCCCGCCTGAAGTTTTCTTCTTGGTGGTTGACCGTTTTTACAGCTTTTTGTACATTTCGTCCCGCCTGGAGTTTCCTCCGTGGCGGTTGATCGCTTTTACAGCTTTATTTATATTTCTGATCCACCATGGAGGTGCTTCGTGGTGGTCGATCATGTCTGAATATATATATATATATATATATATATATATATATATATATATATTTACAACTTTTATATATATACCTGCTTACTGCTTTTATATAAATTGCGGCATCATATGAGCCTAGGAATGATGTGATCATAGGTTCAGTCCACTGAATCTAGATTCGATTCCCGTGATGGACCTTTTTCAGCTGTAAGCAGCTTGTAAATTTATTCACGGTGTTCGGATGTCCTCCGATGGTTTTCATACCCATGAGGAATTCGGCACTGCTTTGTATATTATTTTCTTGAAAGATGCTTCGCATCTCGAAAATAAAAGCAATCAAGCTGAACATTTAATAATAAAATGGAAGTGTAAAAGGTCTCAATTACTATTGAGCATAAGGGTTTGAAAAACCTCTTTTACAAAACATCACTGCTATATCTTGTTTAAAACTGAATTTTTACATAAATTCAAACCCTATGTATATAGGTCCGAACGAGGCCTTGCACTACTTCCAAATAACAACATATTGACCCACACACACACACACACACATTTATATAATAGTTTCTTGAAAAGTGGCAGTCACTGTGGCAACACAGATGTCGGGGGGTGCCTAACACCTTCCCTCCGCATAAGGAAGTCCCCGGACCCTAATGAATCTCGGTTTCACAGACCCGTTTAGCAGTGTCACATCACTGGGTCAATATGCAAACTTTTTCTCGGTTGTGTTGGTACAACCATATAAAAAACCAACTGGCGACTCTTAACAGTCCATCGTCGACATTATACATGTCGGACCTTTTTCACTTATTTTTTCAAACAAATCTCACTAACATGAGAACACAAAAAAGCAGGTAACGAAAAGGGACAAATAAAAATCTCGACGTCAACAGGTGGCGACTCTGCTGGGGACACCCGTAAGAGGACTTAAGCCGCTATTACAAGCTTTTTCAAAACTATTATATGCTTGTGTGTGAATGTTGCATTTACATCTATGATGAATGTGTACATAAGCATTTTTTTACTGCACTGCAATATATCTATCAGTGATATTAGTGCTTCGAACATGTCATCATTTTCATAAACGGCGAGACACATTGTATGTGAATGTATATTGTGTGGTTCCTCCACCAGGAGGCTATCCTGTCGGTGTTTGATTACTAGACTCGTAGGAAGACTAATTCAAACAAGGCTCAGGAAAGGAACCACCCAAATTCACTCCAGTTGAAAGACTAGATTAACTTCCCATTGAGTAAATTACGATGATTTGGGAACCTTCATGCCAAAAAGCCACGAGAGAAACCTAAGATAGGTCAGCCTCTGATAAACCAAACGCAGAGGAAAGTCTCTTCATGCTTTCTCATTTCAAATTACTCGTAAAGTCAATTACTAGTAATTTACATTCCATATTTATCTCCATGTAATGAGAAATATGAAGAAATATGTGCATATACATATTTAAATTAACATGCTATCCTGTATTACAAACAACTAACATCCGTTTTGCAGGATCATAATCCAAAAACGGACATATTACATAGCATGTAAACATTTACACAATCCCTAAAACTAACTATGCAAGTTTTGTCGCAGGGAAGCATTCAGACCTATTACCCGGTCAAAGTCCAAAAAGGCCGCAGGCCTACAGCCAATTATGTCTTCATCTTACCAGTCTAATCTAGTTTCTCGCGAAGAATTTGACAGATTAAGTAAAAAATTAAAGATTTGGCTGTTCTGCTTAAAGAACTACATTAAGTTACTCACGGTACGAAGATACCCGTACACGCTGAATCCTCTGCACAAGGAGGAACCCAACGTTCTGGTAAAGCAATTACAGTACCTGAACTGTAGTTGGATACGACCAACAAAAGTCATGATGCCGCCCATCTCACAGGAGATCCAGACACCGGTGACATCAGAAAGAAAGTTCTTTAAATGGAAGAAACCCTTCGTTCTATCAAAGGAATTGGAGCACATGGGAGTGTCTCCTATGCCGATCTTTGTATATTCCCTGGTGTTCATTATCCAGAGAAGTTCAAAACTCCTAACTTCGAAAAGTATGATGGGTTAGTAGACCCTTACACCCATTTGAAGGTGTTCATTGGAGAACTTAGATCTTCTGCAGAGGACGAGAAGCTCAGAATGCAGCTGTTCCAAAAGTGTCTGACTGGAGAAGCCCGTTCATGGTACACTAGATTAGACAACTCAAAGATCCATAGCTGGGAGGAGTTAGCTCACGCCTTCCTCACACAATACAGTTTCCAGTCTCAGATGGCTCCTGGCAGGTACCAAATTACCAAGGTCAAGAAACAGTCTAATGAGTCTTTCAGAGAGTATGCTCAAAGGTGGAGGCTCCTTGCTGCTCAAGTGATTCCTTCTATGACAGAGTGAGAGATGGTTATGACCTTTATCGACATACAAGAAGCTCCTTTCTATGAAAAAGTCTTAGCTGGCATTGGTAAACCATTTTCTGAAATGATCAAACATGGAGAAATGGCTGAGATGGGATTGAAGTCAGGAAAGATTCAAGACCTAGCCGCTCTCAAAACTATTGCTAAGCACATCCAATCCAGAAATTATGGAAACAACCCCTGGAGGGTCCATAAAAAGAAAGAGGAGAATGTTTCCTGATACTACAGGGTCAAAAAGGCAATCAGAATATGCCTATCCAACGGAGAAATTACACTCCTTTTCAAACACAGTCTTTAAACCCTCCAATGCCAAAAGGTGGAGAAGTAAAACGCCCTCAAGTGTTCACACCCCTAGGGGATTCACTCGAGAACATTCTTACTCTTTTGACAACTCGGAAGAAAATCACGCATCTTCTTACACCAGCCAGCCCTAATGGGAGGCGTTTCAATGTGGCTCAAAAATGTGCTTATCATGCCGGGGCACCTGGACATGATACTCAAGATTGTTGGGCCTTAAAACATAAGATCCAAGATTTGATAGACAACGGTGAGATAGTGGTTACCAAATCAGATTAACCTCACGTGCAAGACAACCCTCTTCCTCCACACAAAGAAGAAGAGGTCAACATGATTAATTGGAGCAATGGACAGAGTTCCAATTTCAACTGTGAATCATCTCAGATCATCAAAGATGGTGTTTACAAGTGGGATTATGCAAAGTTCCAATTTACGATGGAACGAAAGATTAAAGCTCTGTGTAAACAAATTGAGCAATTGGCCGAACTGGTGACCTATCAGCATCAAGTCACACGCCAATTAATTAGCCAGGAGCATGCTAGTCTCCTTCCCTTGGTTATGAATATTCCCTCTTCACCTTCAAAATATGAAACATCAGAGGACAAAGTGACAAAGAGAGCGACTGCCAAAGCCCGTCGGGATTTTACCAATAGAAGGGAATTTACATACTTGGGCCAACCTATGGAGGAGATACTTTAGATGCTAATCAATGAATAAAGAATCACATCCCTTCTTCCTCCAATTAATCCCCGTTCAGGATGGTTCAATCCTAATGGAGTATGTCAGTATCACTCCCATTCTCGCGGTCACAGCACGTAAGAATGCTGGGCACTCCGTCACCTTATTCAGAATCTAATCAATAGTGGTGTCTTGCAACTGGCAGACAACGATACCGTGCTATTTGAGAGTGAAAATTCCTAACTTACCAAATGGAAAGGACTAGTAGCAGTTATATCCACTGAGGCTGATAGGACTGTTAAACCGCTCATAATTCAACTCAAGGGAATTAACAATCCTTTGAAAGTGGTTGCTCCAGAGCTAATCAACCTACTATTTCGACCATAATATTCTATTATCAGCATATAGAAAGTTCCTTGGAATTATGGAGAAGCTGAAGGATCCACATCTCATACAATTGCTGCAATGTCGAAGGAAAATCTAATGTATCTTCCCCACCGGGTGATGAAGCTGCTATTAAATCAAAGGGGAAAATTCCCATAGAGAAGATTGAAAAATTCCTCCGTGCTATGGGTGATAATGAAGCCAAGGTGGTGTCAACGTCAGGATTTTTATTTGTCCTTTTTCGTTACCTGTTCTTTTGTGTAATCATTTTAGGTGAGATTTGTTTGAAAAAATAAGTGAAAAAGGTCTGACATGTGTAATGTCGACGATTTGACTATAAGAGTCGCCAGTTGGTTTTTTAACTGGTTGTACCAACACAACCGAGAAAAGGTTTGCACATTGACCCAGTGATGTGACACTGTTAAACGGGTCTGTGAAATTGAGATTCATTTAGGGTCTGGGGACTTGCTTATGCGGAGGGAAGGTGTTAGGCACCACCCGACATCCGTGTTGCCATAGTGACCGCCACTTATCAAGAAACTGTTATATGAATGTGTGTGTGTGTGTGTGGGTCAATGTGCTGTTATTTGGAAGTAGTGCTATGCCTCGTTTGCACCTATATATAAAGGGTTTGAATTTATCTAAAAAATTCAGTTTTAAACAAGATATAGCAGTGATGTTTTAGAAAAGAGGTTTATCAAACCCTTGTGCTCAATAGTAATTGAGGCCTTTGATACTTCCATTTTATTCCGTATTCGGCTTGATTGATTTTTTTTTACAGATACGAGGCATCTGTATGAAAATAATGTACAAAAGGTGCTAAATTCCTCGTGGGTATGAGAACCATATGAGGAAATCCAAACATCACAGATAAATTTACAAGCTGCTTACAGCTGAAAAGGTCCATCACGAGAAGCGAATCTAGATTCAGTAAACTGAATCTAGATTCAGTAGACTGAATCTGTGATCACATAATTCCTAGGCTCACATGATACCGCAATTGATATAAACGCAGTAAGCAGGTATATATATAAAAGCTGTATATATATATATATATATATATATATATATATATATATATATATATATATATATATATATACACACACACACAAACATGATCACCAACCACGAAGCACCTCCATGGGGGATCAGAAATATAAATAAAGCTGTAAAAGCTATCTACCGCCACGGAGGAAACTCCAGGCGGGACGAAATGTACAGAAAACAGTAAAAACGATCAACCACCACGAAGTAAACTCTAGGTGGGACGAAATGTAAATATATATATATATATATATATATATATATATATATATATATATATATATATATATATATATATATAAAAGCGATAAACGCACCGGATATAAAATTCAGGCTCATCGAACAAAGTTCGACACACAATTCATATATAGAAATATATATATACGAAAGCAAATAAACGCTCCGGATATAAAATCTAGGATCATCGAACAAAGTTTGACAATAGTTACTATATATAAATATATTTATATTAAAGCAGTAAACGCTCCAGACCAAAGTCTAGGCTCATCGAACAGAGTTCGACATGCAGTTCATATATATAAATGTAAATATATACACAAGCAAGTAAACACTCCAGACCGAAGTCTAGGCTCAATCGAGGTATAACTCGATAATGTTAGTCTATATATATAAATATATATGTATATATAAACTAAAATAAAACCACGGACCGAAGTCTGGGCAAATACATGCAACACGACTCTCAACGTAAAGAAGGGTGTGTGTAAATGTGAAGAGAAAGGCTTGAAAATGTGTAAGAAGGCTTACAGTGGACTACCAAAGAAGACTTCAATAACTTTAAAGTAGATAAACACTGGCTTTTGCCGGTACAGATGTAGCTATATGTGAGCTCACAAGTGTTTAAAATGAGAAAGCACTCAGTTTGGGGTGAGTACAGAGCAAATTGGGCAAGGCTTACTCGCCTTTTTCTCCTTGCAAAATGGCCACCCCAAGCCCTCTATTTATAGAGGGTGGAGCCGCAGGTGTACCTGTGGCTGGGCCGCAGGTGTACTTAAGGCTGCCCGGGGTGCCCTGGGCTTCGCGGGTCCTGTCGTCTCAAAGTACGTGCACGTAGACAACGTGATGTTCGCTTGAATTTTCAGAATTGTAATTCGGGCATCCGACTGAGGTATATAGGACCTATTTCAGACTACCGTTATCGAGAGTTACGCAATGACATGAGATTAGAGGTTGTATAAAGTCATGAAGATGGGACGATGCTCTCCGGTCTTCAGCTTCAAATTCTATCCATTATCCTGCGCAATAGTCACTTTGTATTGATTTTCCTTGGCTCTTGTGGGACATTGTTGTGTAGAAATGTATGTCTGAAATATTGAGACGACGTGATGTGGCGTCATGGTGGCAAGATGATGACTTTGCCCCTCACCGGGGTTATCTCCGATTTGAGCTGATAAAGCAGATGTTGCTTAAGGTTATCGCTGAGATTGGACTGCTATAAATGTTGAAGGTCCTCAGTGTCATCTCTGAGGTGTGCCTATCTTGTACTGAGTGCCTCAGTGTGAGCGTCGAGGTTGAAGTTGATGGCATGCATTTGAAACAAGCATTTCTAGGATTATCTCTGAAACTACAACTACCTTCCTTGGGGTTATCTCCAAGGTTGGAATATGCTATTCCCAGTGTTGGGACTGAGATGGAACATCTCGAGGTTATCTGCGGGATGAATCGATCTTCTCCGGTTTGTGTTCCGGTATTGGATCTGCATGCCTCAGGGTTATCTCTGAGGTTGGAATTATTACTCCCGGTGTGTGTTCCGGGGTTGAGCTGTTACTCCCAGTGTGTGTTCCAAGGTTAAGCTGTTCCTCCCGGTGGTATCCAGAATTGATATGAACAGTCTTCTAGGGCTTCCTCTTGAAAGACGAATCTGCGCTCCTGCGATGTCAGTAACAGATATGCAGAAAATTTTGAGTGTCTTCAGATGCCCCTCTTTATCATATTCATGCAATGCAATGCATGGGTAGGATAAAGAATCCTAGACACTTGAAATATAACATGAAGCAACTGTATGATGCATGTGTATGGGGTTGTTGCCCAACATGCTGAGGATGATTGCTATCTCCCTATAGTTTCTACTGGGGATTTGGTAATGATGACCAGATTGGACGTGCGATCCAAATCTTTGAGGATGTTGACATTGGGGTTATCACCACAGTCCTTAATCATTGATACAGACTTGATTCCTAAGAAGTGCCTCTTATGTGTAAGAGATCTGTGGGGATAAAGCTTTGCCTATTTGAGGATGTGTATAACATATTCCGTCATAAATCCTCCTTGATTACGTATCCCTCTCCTGGTTTGTATCGCCAGAGTACGTTAATGTTCTATTAGGTTTACTGCCAACATCATATGCTGTCAGGGTTGCCTGACCTTCGTTGACGTGTACTTCACCTACGTGTGAATCAACAGCTGATACTCTATGGGCAGATTATCAAGGCTACTTGAGCTTCATTAATGTGTATGTCAATGGCAGAACGCGCTGTAACCCCCTATGGGGATTCTTTGAGGAATATGAGTACCCGAGTATGAAATCCTTGAATATCTCTCGATGTTTCGATGGGTTTACTTGCCATCGGCTGAAATAACGTCAAGGCTGCTTGACCTTCATTGATACGTACATCAATGGATGACAATACGTTGTGACCCCCGCCGGGGGTTGTTATATTTTGATATATACAAGCGCGTTGTAACCCCTGCCGGGGTTCCACTGGATCCTCGCTGATGTGTGTATTAGTGGCTGAAATCATCGGACGGCTTCCGACGCTCCATTGGATTTACTTTCCAACAGTTATAGTGATGCCAAGGCTGCTTGACCTTCGTTGATATGTATGTCAACGGATGATATACGTTGTAACCCCCGCCGGGGTTATGTACTTCGACATATGTATCGCGTTGTGACCCCCGCCGGGGTTATGTGGCAAAGTAGGATGACGATCCTAAATGAGAGGAATTGGACCTGCTTGAGGTATCGCTGAGCGTGACTTGTGTCGTCTGAGATCATTGGCATAGTGTACCCTGTGTTTGGGTGAATACCAATGAATGATGTGAAGACCCACGGTTCAAGCAGGATTGTAGGCTATTCTGCTCAATCGCGTAGTATTTTTATCCCTGATTTGGCCTTTTCAACTTGCGAGAACTCCTTTACAACTCGAACTGGACCGAGCCAGAGGGGTGGGACCCATATAGGGGTGCCGCATGTAGTTATTGGGTGGCTGTGCCCCATTTCTCTATATTTTTTAGCTGTACAGAGATGTGTATGTAAATGATGATATACTTGGGAATATATGTACGGTTTTTCCATTCCCTATATTATATTGCCATCTATTATCTGTTATACATATGTCATATTATGCATATGTATGTATGTCCAAAGATATTCAGTATTGACCCCTAGATGGTATTATGACACGGCCCGTGCAGATGTCTTCTTCGACAGTTAGCCGTATTGATCATACCCCACCATTATTGGTGGTATCTGGTATGCGATCGTGGTATGATAGCATGTCACCATCAGACATGGGGACCGTAGATCATTTATTGCAGCATACTATGACCCTGTTGATGTTTCAGGTTCCCACAGGATTCGTGGATGGCATACTGGAGCACTGGGTATCGGAGAGGTTGGTTTTTCGATTTGGAACCCAGGAGTTGACTCCCACTCTAGAGGAGTATGCACGGTTGACAATGCTACCACTGGACAGACCTTGCGTGCATATGGCTTTGGGGGATATGAGTCAACGGTTTATGACCCTCACTGGATTGAGGCATAGAGTGGTGCAGGATGAGCTTACATCTGGCTCTGAGGATAGTTATAGACGATATTCTAGGGATTTCACTACACCGGAGGATCATTGGCATCTGGCCAGAGTTGATGTACTGCTATTGTGCGTACTGTCATATGTCTACATGCCACTGTATATGGACGAGTTGGACATAGGAGTTATCATGGCGGTAAGAGCTCTTAGGGAGGGTCGTACCATCATTCCTATGATTATAGCCGAGACATTGAGGTCAGCTACATACTGTTGCACTTATCCGATAGGAGTATTTATAGGCAGTTCGGTCATGCTATACGTGTAGTTTATGTCACATCTGAGACCGATTGGCACTTTCAGACGGTATGGGTATTGTTTCACCTATGATATAGCCATGACATATTCATTTCAGCTTGCGGAGTGTACAGATGCTATGTCTTGGTCCGCTTTCTTAGCTGATATTGTAGACCCGTTTAGTATATTTCCGTGCTCAGGGCTCAGCTCACCTTACAGCTTTATTACTCATGCTCCGGGAATGGATTACATCCCTCTGACTGGTTTAAGGGGCATGACTACTTACCATCCACTGGCCGTGATGTCGCAGTGTGACCAGTTTTAGGATTTTCATCCTTTCGAGGGGGCGCTGGGCAAGCATTTAGCTTCTCGCTATCTTTTAGTAGAGGACCGATCCCGTGTGTATGCATGTTGGGATCAGCGTGAGATAGCTGCTTTCTCCATTAGTCATCCAGATTGTTCCGCAGAGTATTTCGCATGGATGGAGACAGAGACTGCATCGATTGCGGTTGTATCCACATTACTTAGTACTGATTCAGATGGTGGAGAGCCCATGGAGGACATTAATTCTCACACGGAGGAGGGGTCAGGTGATAGGTTGCCAGCGTCTTCTTTAGATTCTCCTAGTACTAGGATTGTCATGATTCAGCATTCAGCACAGTACCTTGAGCGGAGTCTTCATCTGATGACCTTTGAGAGAGATCAGGATAGAGCCTTGATGTTGACAACTCTTAATGGGAGAGACGCAACCCTATTAGAGAGGGATGATGCATTAGCTCATATAGATGCCACTGTCATTGAGCGGAATGAGGCCAGATCAGCCAGAGATGCAGTGATAATTGAGCGGGATAGTGCCATATCTGCCCGGGATGTAGCCGTCACAGATAGTACTACAGTGAGGTCCCTTACCACTAGCATGATCGCAGAGATGCGCAGTTACATCGATGAGCACATGGTCACCATGCAGACGGCTGTAGATCTATTGGGTCGTGTGGATATCCTCGTACAGGAGACCACAGTCTTACCTCATTCTTCTGAGAGGGATGCCATGTTGGGCTTGTTAGCTCGTATACACACCAATTTGTAGATGGACTTGTATTTTCCTGCACAGACTAGCTTAGCCATTTTGTCATATACAGTTTACATTGTGTATATCAAACAGAGCAGGGAAATATATTTTTGATCACTTCCCTTTTAGATATGCTATGATACTTGCATGATATTTGCTTGCTTCTTTAGGGTTTGTGATCTTGATGTATTCTGAATTCCTCCTTGCTGGATGGACATTGAGTTGTCTCTGGATAGTTCAGAATAGATCATGGATCTATGTGTATCCCTACCATTTTTCAGTGTCTTTGGACTAGTTTCTGTATGGAAATGTGGAGAGGATTGTGGCTTTCCTCTCTGAGATTGACCACAGCACAGATGGTCGCCAGTACTCCTATTTAAGAGGAGCCTAGTTAATTCAATCTATATTCATTGGTGTTGATCTTAAAGGAACAACCGCAACTTAGATGGTCACTGAATCTCCTATTCGCGAGGAGAGGTTGGGTAATTCCATCCCTTTGGTTTGAAGCCAATGTAATGTGGTGGATTGAAGGATTGATCCCAGTACCATTGACATATATTTGTGTTTTGGTAGGGGGTAAGACCAAACCATAAATGGCTGCCTACGTACTCCTATTGAAGAGGAGATCATGTCTATGTAGTTCGAACCTGGTGTAAGAGGTTCAACGCTGTTTATAAAAGGCAGATGGGTGTAGAAGCTTTATTGATGAAAAAGGTTGTAGAAGTGTTTTTGTGGTTTTTGTTTTTATAGAAAAGGGTAGAAATGTTTTTGTTATTTTTTGTTTATTGCGACCGGGCCATATAGAATATGGTTGCCTACGTACTCCCGTGTATCAAGGAGATCAGGTTTGCGTAGTTCGCCCCTTAGGGTGAGCTGAAAAGCGTGATCCCATGTGCAGGATAAACTGCGGGGAAGAAAGATTAATCCCATGTACAGGTCAAACTGTGGGGAAGAAAGTTTAATCCCACGTGCAAGATAGACAGCGGGGAAGAGAAAGTTTGATCCTAGGTTGAGGACAAACTGCAGGTACGAGAAGTTTGCTCCCATGTATGGGTAGCCAGACTGCAAACGCGAGAGGTTTAATCCGTAGTAGGATGACCTAAGTTGTATGAGCTCAGTGAAGCCAGGTTGCTGGCTTGAAGAGTATGTTTCCCTGAGGGGCAAAGTATGGACAAGAGTTGTATGTGGTAAAGGGTTTAAGAACCGGAATGACTGGTGATCTGATGATCCAACACCAGGATGTTTGCTTGATGGTAACTTCAGACATAGTACCATTTCACGGTGTCTGAGTTGATGAGTTGTGGAAATTCATCGCCGTCCATTTCTTGCAATCTGAGAGCGCCTCCTGTCAAAACTTCCTTAACAACAAACGGGCCTTCTCAGTTAGGAGCGAATTTTCCCTTAGATTGATCTTGGTTGTCAATGATCTTCTTCAAAACCAAGTCATGTTGTTTAAACTGCCGTAGCGGGACTTTTCTGTTGTAGGATTTGGTAGGGCTTCCTCGCCTTTTTCTCCTTGCAAAATGGCCACCCCAAGCCCTTTATTTATAGAGGGTTACCTGAGGCTGCCCGGGGTGCCCCGGGCTTTGCGGGACCTACTGTCTCGAAGTACGTGCATGTAGGCAACGTGATGTCGGCTCAAACTTTTAAAATTATAATCCGGGCATCCGACTTAGGTATATAGGACCTATTTTGGACTGCTATTGTTGAGATTTACGCAATGACATGGGATTAGAGGTTGTACAAAGTCATGAAGATGGGACGATGCTCTCCGGTCTTCAGCTTCAAATTCTATACGTTATCCTGCGCAATAGTCACTTGGGATTGGTTTTCCTTAGCTTTTATGGGATATTGTTGTGTAGAAATGTATGTCTTAAATGTTGAGACTGCGTGATATGACGTCATGGTGGCAAGATGATGACTTTGCCCCTCACCGGGGTAATCTCCGATTTGAGCTGATAAAGTAGATGTTGCTCAGGGTTATCGCTGGGATTGGACTGCTACAAATCTTGAAGGTCCTCAGTGTCATCTCTGAGGTGTGCCTATCTTGTACTGAGTGCCTCGGTGTGAGCGTTGAGGTTGAAGCTGATGGCATGCATTTGAAACAAGCATTTCTGGGGTTATCTCTAGAACTGCTACTGCCTTCCTTGGGGTTATCTCCAAGGTTGGAATCTTCTATTCTCAGTGTTGGGACTGAGATGGAACATCTTGGGGTTATCTCCGGGATGAATCGGTCTTCTCCGGTTTGTGTTCTGGTATTTAATTTGCATGCCTCGGGGTTATCTCCAAGGTTGGAATTGTTACTCCCGGTGTGTGTTTCGGGGTTAAGCTGTTACTCCTAGTGTGTGTTTCAGGGTTGACCTGTTCCTCCCGGTGGTATCCGGAATGGATATAAACCGTCTTCCAGGGCTTCCTCTTGAAAGACGAATCTGCGCTCCTGCGATGTCAGTAACAGATATGCAGAAAATTTCGAGTATCTACAGGTGGTTTTAAGCTTAAGAGAAGCTCCACATCAAATTTCAATATTAGACCTGGTTTTAACTTCCGAAGATCACCGAAAGATTCTAGTAAAGGTTTTGGAAGAAGCCTACTTGTCGAAATCAGTGGATGTGGAAAAATTTCAACATCTAGTTGATCACATTTTCAATAACAATGTGATCTCTTTTACTGATGATGACATACCGCCCGAAGGGACCGGTCATTGCAAGTTGTTACACATTACGGTTTTATCCTCCGGATACATGTTAGCTGAAGTCTTGATAGATGGAGGTTCGTCTCTGAATATCTGTCCTTATGCTACCTTACTAAAGATGAATGTCAATCTCAAGCGGATCAGAAGTAGCCATACAATCATCAAATCATTTGATGGATCCTGCCAGAATTCAGTCAGAGCTGCCAATTGAGATTGGTCCCCATACATTCTGTGTATCTTTTCATGTGCTCAAAATAGATACAAGATACAACCTGCTTCTAGGGAGACCGTGGATTCATATGGCCCTCCACTCTTTATCAACAACTTAAATACATTATCAACAATAGCCTAGTCACAGTCAACGCTGAACCGGAATATCCTCAACATGGTGACCTTCCACTCATCAATGTCAATTTTGATGTTGAGCCGGTCAGTTTTCATGCTTTGGAAGTAAGCAACACTCAATACCATCCTATTGGGATGCCATTTCCCGTACCTAAGATTTCTACTGAAGTTATGACAGCTACTCAAGAAATGATGTCATTGGGACACCAGTCAGGACAAGGGCTGGGTAAAGAGCATCAGGGTATTAAGAACCCAATCCAAGTGTCCAGTCAAAATGGGACAGCCGGACTAGGCTATTCTGCCAGTTCGAGTCACAGGAATCCACATAAGCATAAGCAGATTCATTCCACTTCAGCCACACGACTATTATCTCCACCTATAAATCTAGAGTCTGCACAAACTCCGGTAAAGGTGCCAGCCAACATAATGGCTATGTTATTTCCTAAGCCGATATCGGTAAAGGATAAGGAAATCTTTGTTCCAGATCCCAAGGTGGAAGAAGAGGAACGAAGAATCAAGAAGGACATTGTCCAAATGATGTCAGGCATACGCATCATTGTCCATGATGAACATACAAACAAATACACCCCAGACGATGATTGCCCAGACATAAAGGTCATCATTCGGGAGAAGGAGGACGATGATAGCCCCTCCATCACTGTTGTCCACCAGGACTTTGCCCTTGCCAATTGGAGCAGCACTCCTTGCATTGGTCGATAAGGGACTCTGAACTTAGATGTGCCTGCACTTACTGATAAGATGCCTCTTCGTCACAAGGATTGTAACTTTGATGAAAAGTTGAACTCTGACTTGATGGAAATACAAGAGGACATTGAGGTGCCTACGGAGATCAAAGAATGGGTCTAAGACAAACCTAAACCCAACCTTGATCAAACCACCTCTTTTAATCTCAAAACCTTAGAAAACCCTACGTTAATCTAGATTGGTTTAGACCTTACCCCAAACCAGAGGAATGACATGGTTACACTACTAACCCAATTCTAGGATGTGTTTGCATGGTCTCATGAGGATATGGTGGGTTTGTCCACTGACATTGTCCTTCATCGCCTTCCCATCAAAGAGGGATTCAAGCCAGTCAAGCAGAAACTTAGGCGATTGAAACCTGAGTGGAGCTTAAAGGTGAAAGAAGAAATTGTGAAACAATTTTAAGCTGGTATTATCATGGTGTCCACATATCCTGAATGGATATCCAACATTGTTCCCGTGCCTAAGCCTGGAGGAAAGGTACGAGTTTGCGTGGATTATCGGGACCTTAATAAAGCTTGCCTTAAAGATAGCTTTCCCGTGCTATTTATCCACATTCTCATTGACAATACTGCTCAATACGACATGTACTCCTTCGCTGATTGCTTTGCGGGGTACCATCAGATCATGGTTACTGAGGAGGATCGTGAGAAAACTGCTTTCATCACGCCTTGGGGAACCTTTTGCTATAGACGGTTGTCTTTCGGCCTCATTAATGCCTGAGCTACCTATTAGAGAGCTATGATGGCTCTTTTCCACGACTTAATGCACAAAGAGATAGAGATCTACGTGGATGACATCATCGTCAAGTCCCGAAAGGAGGAAGACCACCTAGACCATCTCAAAAAGCTTTTAAATAGGTTGCGTAAGTACAACTTGAAGTTGAATCTAGCCAAGTGCGCCTTTGGCGTTAAATCAGGCAAGTTTCTAGGATTTCTAGTCAGCCATAAAGGGATTGAGCTGGATCCCACCAAAATCTAGGCCATTACGGAAATGCCCATTCCTCAGATAGAGAAGGAAATATGGGGATTTTTGGGAAGAGTGAACTTCATCAGTAGGTTCGTTTCCCAACTCACAGCAACCTGTGAGCCTATCTTCAAGCTGTTAAGGAAGAACTCCTCCATAAAATGGAATGATGAGTGCCAAAAGGCTTTTCTTACAATCAAAGATCAGCTAGTTAAAGCTCCAATTTTGGTACCACGAAGGGATGATGTTCCCCTGTTCATGTACTTATCCATAAGTGACAATGCCGTGGGCTGTATGTTGGGTCAGAAAGATGATAGAGGCCGAGAAAGAGCTATCTATTACCTCAACAAAAGATTCAGCATCAGTGAACACAAGTACACTCTGATTGAGAGGACTTGTTATGCTTTAGCATGGGCTACCATGAGGTTACAACATTACCTCCATGGGCACACAACCCATCTCATATCTCGCTTGGATCCTCTCAAGTATGTGTTCAGTAAGCCTATACTGAATTGTCGACTGTCCAGATGGCAGTTGATTCTGCAACAATTTGACATTATTTACATGATGCAAAAGTCCATTAAAGGTTAAGGAATTGCGGATCAACTGGTCGCTGCACCTTCAGGGGATTTCAAACCCTTGGAAACATACTTCCCCGATGAAGGGGTAATGACAATTTAGCAACACCATCAGTATAATACACGCCAAACATGGAACATGTATTTTGATGGACCTGTTAATATGGAAGGTTCTGGAGCTAGAGCAGTTCTAGTATTCGGTATGGGGGAGCAGTATCTCGTCGCCGTCAAATTGCAGTTTGTCAGCACCAACAACACAGCTGAGTATGAAGGCTATATCACGGGGCTAAAGCTTGTACGTCTAATGGGCATCAGGCGATTACCTGTCTTTGGGGATTCAGAGTTGGTAATCAAACAATCCACGAGAATCTATTAAACCAAAGAGCTACATTTGCTGTTGTACCATCGACAAGTTTTACAGATAGCTTCGGAGTTCAAAGAGATCTCCTTTCTACACATTCCTCGTAATAGGAATGACTTCAAAGATGCATGAGCAACTTTGGCCTCCTTGATTCACATATCTGACAAGGAACACATGCCAAGCGTCACATTAGCCCTGCAAAAGGCACCAACCTATGGGAACTATGTTGGAGAAGTATCGGATGAGCTACCTCCCTTCCAACAACCTTGGTATCAACATATCAAGGAGTACTTGTGGGATAGATCTACACCCGCTGAGGTGAGCCTGACTGAACAAAGGTGGATTCATCAACTAGCTATGAAATTCTACCTGACCGGAGATGCACTCTACAAGAGAGATGCAGGACTAGGTCTCGTTAGATGCCTGGACAAGGATCAAGCTCAGAGACTCATGGATGAGATTCATTGTGGAGTATGTGGCCCACACATGAGCGACCCTTTACTTGCAAAGAAGATCCTCAGAACAGGACATTATTGGCTTTCTCTCAAGGCTGACTGCAATGACCACGTCAAGAGATGTTATCAGTGCCAAATTCATGGGAATGCTATCCACGGCCCTCCACGGGAGGTCCACAATATGAGTTCACCTTGGCCTTTCTCAATGTAGGGAATGGACATGATCGGGCCCATCGAGCCTAAAGCTAGTAATGGACATCGCTTTATCTTCACCATGATCAACTACTTTACCAGGTGGGTAGAAGCAGCCTCCTTCCCCAGGGTTACCAAAGAAGTCATCATTGCTTTCATTAGAAACAATGTCATTTGTCGATATGGACAACCAGAGGTAATTGTATCAGACAATGCTAAGAACCTTAACAACAAAATGATGGAGGAGTTATGTAGTAAATTCCACATCAAACACCTTAACTCCTTCCTCTACCGTCCAAAGATGAATGGTGCTGTTGAAGCGGCTAACAAAAACATCAAGAAGATCATATAAAAGATGTCCGCCAACCACAAAGGATAGCCTAACCTATTACCTCTTACTCTGTTAGCCTCTAGAACATCAATGCGTACTTCAACTGGGGCAACCCCCTACGTATTAACCTATGGGATGGAAGAAGTACTCCCCATAGAGGTAGACATGGAATCCCTCATAGTGTTGATGGACGCTCAGCTGGATGAAGATTAATGGGTATAAGACAGGTATCACCAATTGTCTCTAATAGATGAAAGGCGAACCGCAGCTATCTTCCATGGTCAATTATATCAACAAAGGATCGCCAGATCCTATAACAAAAAAGTCCGGCTAAGGCAGTTTAAACAACATGATTTGGTTTTGAAGAAAATCATCAACAACCAAGATCAATCTAAGGGAAAATTCTCCCCTAACTGGGAAGCCCCGTTTATTGTCAAGGAAATATTGACAAGAGGTGCTCTCAGATTGCTGAAAATGGACGGTGATGAATTTTCAGAACTAATCAACTCAGACACGGTACTATGTCTGAAGTTACCATCAAGCAAACATCCTGGTGTTGGATCATCAGATCACAAGTCATTCCAGTTCTTTAACCCTTTACCACATATAAGTCTTTTCCACACTTTACCCCTTAGGGAAACATATTCCTTAAGCCAGCAGCCTGGCTTCACTGAGCTCTTACAACCTTGGTGATCCCACTAGGGATTGAACCTCTCGCGTTTATAGTTTGTCCCCCCAAACATGGGATCAAACTTTTCACCTTTGCAGTTTATCCTCAACCTAGGATTAAACTTCTTTCCCCACAGTTTGACTTGTACATGGGATTAATCTTTCTTCCTCGCAGTCTGACCATGCACATGGGATTACGCTTTTCAACTCTCCCTAAGGGGAAAACTACGTCAACCTGATCTCCTTGATACATAGGAGTACGTAGGCAACAATATTTTATATGGCCCGGTCACAATAAAACAAAAACAACAAAAACACTTCTACACCCTTTTCCTTATAAAAATAAAAATAACAAAAACATTCCTACACCTTTTCTGCCACAAACAGTGTTGAACCTTTTACACTAGGTTCGAACTATACAGACCTGATCTCCTCTTCAACAGGAGTACGTAGGTAGAAATTCACGGTTCAGTCTAACCCCCTACCAAAACATAAATACTTGTAACGGTACTGGGATCAAACTTCAATCCATCACATTTCATCTGGCTTCAAACCAAAGGGATGTAATTACCTGAACTCCTCCTAAATAGGAGATTCGGCGACCATCTAAGCTGCGGTTGTACCTTAAAGAGCAACACCAATCCATAAGAGATGGAATTAACTAGGCTCCTCCTAAATAGGATTACTGGCGACCATCTGTGGTACGGTCAATCTCAGAGAGGAAAGCCACACTCCTTTCCACATTTCCATACAGAAACCAGTCCCAAGACACCAAAGATGGTAGAGATATACAAAGATCCATGATCCATTCTGAAATATCCAGAGACAACTTAATGTCCATCCAGCAAGGAGGAATTCAGAATACATCAAGATCTCAAGCCCTAAAGAAGCAGGCAAATATCAAGCAAGTATTCAAGCATATCTAAAAGGGAAGTGATCAAAAATATATTTTCCTGCTATATATAATACTGTTTAATATACACAATATAAATTGTACATGACAAAATGGCTAAGCTAGTATGTGCAGGAAAATACAAAGCTATCTACAGATCGGCATACAGTCGAGCTAGCAGATCTAACATAACATCTCTCTCCGAAGAAGGAGCTAACGTTGTGGTCTCTTGTATAAGGATATCCACACGAGCCAGCAAGTCTGAGGCCATCTGCATGGAGACGCTATGCTCATCAATATATGAACTCATCTCGGCAAGCATACCAGTGGTAAGGGACCCCACTGTAGTACTATCTGTGACGACTACATCCTGGACAGATATGGCACTGTCCCGCTTAACTATCACTGTATCTCTGGCTGATCTGGCCTCATCTTGCTCAATAACAGCGACATCTGATGAGTGAGTTTTATACACATGAATTGAATACATTCGGGCTTAATTTATTATTGTTCTAAAGTCTTTTAGAATAGTTTTTAAGTGTTTGTGTCCATTCATGCATGTTTTACATTGTTTTATAGGATTTGGGACAAAAGTTACGTGGATCGACGTTCGGGGTGGCTAGATTCGCGTTTTCGGCTTGCTATTTACACACCAGTCACTTCAGAGCCAATTTGAGTATTTCTACGGACCTTATTTTGAAAAACTTAAATAATGAAAGTTGTAGATCTACTTCTCCTCTTTCCGTATCATCTTGAATCATCAAAATCAGAGTTCGGACGAAGACGTTATGGCCATTTTCCCAAAGGATGCCGGAGCAGAAAATTTCCAAAAAAAGCACTAGAGCCGGGGCGCTAATTTCAAGGCAATTTCCAACGCCGGGGTGCTATAAGGCAGAGTTTGAGCATCGAGCCCAGCGCTGGGGAGCTAGGGGAAGGGTTTGGTGCGGCCTGGACGCGTTTTGGGCGAATTTTGACACCTTTTTGACTCTAAATTGGATTGGGTTTGTTCCTAACCTAAAAATTTGACTTGTAACCTATAAATACATGATGGGAGGCATAAAATAAAGGGTATTACATAGCTTAGATTAGAGATACACTCCATTAGATTAGACATTAACCCTAGTTCTTATTAGTTTTGGAGATTGAAACAACTTGGAGATCATTGAAGATCAAGAGCAGGAGCAAGAGGGGAGCATCAGATTTGCTGATAACAGATTCTATTATCTTCTCTTATCATAATTTTATCTTTTAATGTCTATTCAATTGTGGATTCTTGGTTTTAATTCATTAATTATGAACTAACTCTTTTATTAAGATTTCAATTGAACTTTTTATGGTTATGAATTGATTATTTAATTTATTCCAATTACTTGTGTTGAAATGAATTGTTCATCTTGCTTTGAGCTTATTGATTAATTATCTGATCAATAATTACCTTGTTAATCTAGAAGGAATTGGAAAAGGAATTCTAGGGTTAGAACTGAGCTTGGTGACATGTGACTTAGTTATTTGCACAGTGAATAATTAGGTTTGTGAATAGAATGAGAATATCTATTTGCCGTATGTAACATAAGAGGAATTGAGTTTGTAGCGAGTTTAATTCAATTGTTTTGCATAGAGATATAGCAAAATTAATCTGGCTTAAATAGAAGGCAATTGATCACTCGAGAGAGGGCTTTTGGCATTTGAGAATTCCTGTTAACAATTCAGTAGATATAATAATTGAGATAGTTAAATAATTGATTTATAATTCATAATTGGGGATATTGGAGTCTTAATTCTTATTTATCTGAATTCCATCAATTCTTAGTTGTTTATTTGCTTTCTTTTAGAATAATCTTTTTGTTTTGTTTAATTTAGTTTTCTTAAATCTAGAAATCACAATTATTGGTTGTTTAAATAAAATTGATTTGGTTAAGAATTAGTATTTGGTAATTTTTATTAAATAATTCCTCGTGGGAACGATACTCTATTTTCACTTTATTACTTGTTGACCGTGTATACTTGCACGTATTCATTGATTGCGAAATCAATCAACAAGTTTTTGGCGCCGTTACCGGGGAATTAATTTAATAATTATTTACCAATATCAATTTCAATCAAATTAGTCTTAATTTAAATATTTTTATTTTTATTTTTATTTCTCATTCTCTTCCTATATTTATCTCTTTTTAGGTATCATGGATGACTTTGCGTATCAATGGCCATACACGAACATGACTCAACCAAGGGGAGCGGAGATTGACAGACTCAAGAAACTTTTTGCATTGTCAGCACAGATGGAGACACTTTCGAGGATGCTTGAAGCTTTTGAAGCTCAACGTCGTCAAAGTGTGGCGGTTACTTGTGATTATTGTGCTAGAAATCGTATGAGTCATCAAAGCGCCATCAGTTTCGAGCCGGTACAGTATAGTGGTGATTACCCCAACAGTACCATGGATGACTTTGCGTATCAATGGCCATACACAAACATAACTCAACCACGGGGAGCGGAGATTGACAGACTCAAGAAACTTTCTGCATTATCAGCACAGATGGAGACACTTTCGAGGATGCTTGAAGCTTTTGAAGCTCAACGTCGTCAAAGTGTGGCGGTTACTTGTGATTATTGTGCTGGAAATCATATGAGTCATCAATGCGCCACCAGTTTCGAGCCGCTACAGTATAGTGGTGATTACCCCAACAGTTATGTCTATACCAACAACTATTATCAGGATTGGGGGTATCACCCGAATTTTTTATGGAGTAACAATCAAGATCAATTTTATGCTCCAAGTCCAACATACCCACCAGATTTCTCGTGTCCACCTCCACTACAACAGGAAGAACATTCAAATTGGGAGGAAGCCTTGGAAAAATTCATTAGAGCTTCTGACAAAAGGAACGAGGAACAAGACAAAAGAATGAATCAAATAGAGCTGCATTTGCAAAGCCAAGGGGCATCGTTAAAGAATCTGGAAAATCAATTGGGGCAGATAGCACATGCGTTGAACAACCGTCCTCAATACACTTGGCTCTATGACATGGATGACGAGACTGATTATGAGCATGAACCAAATCTGTAATCGGATGTGCCAAATGATATAGATGTTGAAAGAGAGGAAAGACTTGGAGACCAACAAAAAGAGATTGGCAAGATCTAACTTTGAGCACCAATGAAGATGAACCAATTTTGATAGTGTCCCATGTACCTTCTCCACCAAAGTTCAAGAATCCGGGCAATTTTGCAAAACCATGCCCAATTGGCAGTCATGTCGTCGGCAAAGTTCTTTGTGACATAAGAGCTAGTACAACTGTGGAGTCGTGGTGGGTTAAAAAGGAGAAGATAGAGGAAGAGCCCATTGTGTTTGACAAGCTTCCATGCCATAATTTGATCACAAACACAATGGGGAAAGCACCTAGTGGTTTGTCATACTTAATGGGAATCCTATCTAAAAAGATCATGCTAGGTGACTTTAATACAATGACTATCGTAAATGGAAACCTACCAAAAGCTATATTATTTCTGATGGATGGAGGGTTCCTCAACTTTCGAAGAGGAATTGGATAGAGAATTGAAGAAGTCAGGCGGAGACTATAAAACAAGCGCTTATTGGGAGGCAACCCAAGTTTAATTTTTATTAGGTTTTATATTAGTAGTTTTGAATTTGCATTTATTTAGGATTTAATAAAATTTCTTCTATCATTATTTTACAGGTTATTCAAGTCAAATTCAAGTGTGGTGTCCAATTTGTTCCATGTCCCTAGCCTATTCTCCAAACTTAACGGACAAGAAGGAAGATTGCTATATTTTCAGGGAAGTCCTCTGCTTTACTTTTTTATATTTCATCCATTGAGGACAATGTCTAGTTTAAGTTTGGGGGCATTTTAGTGTCTTATTGCATATAGTTAGTTATTTGCGTAGTAGTTCATTTTTTTTGTGTTAGCATTGTGTTTTTTTTAGGTTGCATATAGTACATGGTAGTTATTTGCATATTCATATATGTGTTGCAGTAGTATGTGTTCATGTAGTATAATTGCATTTTTTTTTTATTTTTTTTTTGCATAAATTTGTGCGATTAGTTGGTGTGGTCTTAGCTCGGCCTATGATAAGATTGGTATTAATTGTTAAATTGAACAATGTTGATAATTGATGATGAGTTTTAATTTTAATCATGATGATAATCTGAGCCTGTCTGAAACTTATGTAACCGGTTAGCACTTAAAGTTTAACTGTTTTAATCTACTTGGTTCAAGGGTTTCATAATTTGTTTCTGAGGGAAAATTTTGGTTAAAATTTAAGAAAATTAGTGAACTGGCGGTAAAGGTTAGAATGACGTAAATGCTTGAGTTTGGGGGAATCTATGGGATATATATAATACAAAAAGAAAAAAAAGAGAAGAAATGATGAAAAGAAAAAAAAATAGAAAATCCAGAAAAAGAAAAAAAATGAATAAACACCGTGGCATGCTTGTCTAGTTTTGTGGCCTTTGTTACTTGAGTAAGTAAGCCCGAGGGGATTGTCTTTACACGTAGCGCCCTAAGGTCTTAATGACTTGGGAGTCGTTGGTCGAAAGCTCGTTAAGGTAGGACTGAAAAGCCTAAGGGAATAAGACATTGCACAACCATGAGAAAAAAATGAATAAAACACGAGAAAGAGCAAAAATGCCCTCGTGATTGAATAAGAGTATAAATAAATCCTGTATTTACCTTAAGACTTGGTAATTGCTTAGTTTTAACCGGAGTTGTCATGTTCACAAAAGTAATTGAATTGGAACTGAAATTTTCCTTTTAAGAAGTTTGTTATGTGATTATCTTGAACTGTGGTTGGTTATAATGGTTAACAAGCACACACACACAACATGGGTGATGACATGTTTGGATTGACTAACTGGTTAGAGTTATGGACTTTGATTTGATCAGATATATTGTTTGAGTATCATTGATATCTTTGAGGCCTGTTGCTATATATCATACTGATTTATTACTGGGTTCGTAGGTATATTATAAAGTAGATTATGCATATGCATTCATGTAGTTGAGTTTGTTTGTTTATTTTTTAGTTCTTTTGTGTTTTTGCTTGAGGACAAGCAAAGGTTTAAGTTTGGGGGTATTTGATGAGTGAGTTTTATACACATGAATTGGATACATTCGGGCTTAATTTATTATTGTTCTCAAGTCTTTTAGAATAGTTTTTAAGTATTTGTGTCCATTCATGCATGTTTTACATTGTTTTGTAGGATTTGGGAGAAAAGTTACGTGGATCGACGTTCGGGGTGGCTAGATTCGCGTTTTCGGCTTGCCATTTACACATCAGTCACTTCAGAGCCACATTGACTACTTCTACGAACCTTATTTCGAAAAACTTAAAGAATAAAAGTTGTAGATCTACTTCTCCTCTTTTCGGATCATCTTGAATCATCGAAATCGGAGTTCGGATGAAGAAGTTATGGCCATTTTTCCAAAAGACGTCGGAGCAGAAAATTTCCAAAAAAAGCACTAGCGCTGGGGCGCTAATTTCAAGGTAATTTCCCACGTCGGGGCGCTATAAGGCAGAGTTTGGCACTGGGGGAAGGGTTTGGTGCGGCCTGGACGCGTTTTGGGCGAATTTTGACACCTTTTTGACTCCAAATTGGATTGGATTTGTTCCTAACCTAAAAATTTGACTTGTAACCTATAAATACATGATGGGAGACATAAAATAAAGGGGATTACATAGCTTAGATTAGAGATACACTCCATTAGATTAGACATTAGCCCTAGTTCTTATTAGTTTTGGAGATTGAAACAACTTCGAGATCATTAAAGATCAAGAGCAGGAGCAAGAGGGGAGCATCAGATTTGCTGACAACAGATTCTATTATCTTCTCTTATCATACTTTTATCTTTTAATGTCTATTCAATTGTGGATTCTTGATTTTAATTCATTAATTATGAACTAACTCTTTTATTAAGATTTCAATTGAACTTTTTATGGTTATGAATTGATTATTTAATTTATTCCAATTATTTGTGTTAAAGTGAATTGTTCATCTTGCTTTGAGCTTATTGATTAATTATCTGATCAATAATTACCTTGTTACTGTAGAAGGAATTGGGAAAGGAATTCTAGGGTTAGAACTGGGCTTGGTGACATATGACTTAGTTATTTGCACAGCGAATAATTAGGTTTGTGAATAGAATGGGAATATCTATTTGTCGCATGTAACATAAGAGGAATTGGGTTTGTAGCGAGTTTAATTCAATTGTTTTGCATAGAGATATAGCAAAATTAATCTGGCTTAAATAGAAGGCAATTGATCACTCGAGAGAGGGCTTTTGGCATTTGAGAATTCCTGTTAACAATTCAGTAGATATAATAATTGAGATAGTTGAATAATTGATTTATAATTCATAATTGGGGATATTGGAGTCTTAATTCTTATTTATCTGAATTCCATCAATTCTTAGTTGTTTATTTGCTTTCTTTTAGAATAATCTTTTTGTTTTGTTTAATTTAGTTTTCTTAAATCTAGAAATCACAATTATTGGGTGTTTAAATAAAATTGATTTGGTTAAGAATTAGTATTTGGTAATTTTTATTAAATAATTCCTCGTGGGAACGATACTCTACTTTTACTTTATTACTTGTTGACCGTGTATACTTGCACGTATTCATTGATTGCGAAATCAATCAACAACATCTCTGCGAGGTAATGCCTCGTCTCTCTCTAACAGAGCCGCGTCTCTCCCATCAAGAGCTGTCAACATCAGGGCTCTAGCCTAATCTCTCTTAAAGGTCGTCCGATGAAGACTCTGCTCAAAGTACTGTGCTGAATGCTGAATCACGACAGTGCTAATACTGGGAGAATCTAAGAGAGTTGCTGGCAACCCAGTAAATGGTTCCTCCTCGGTCTGAGAATCAATGTCCTCCATGAGCTCTCCACCATCTAAAGTAATGCTTGGCACTGTGGATACTACCGCAGCCGACGAAGTCTCTATCTCTATCCATGCTGAATACTCTGCAGAATAACCCGTATGGCTGACAGAAAAAGCAGCTATCTCACACTGATCCCAATAGGCATACACCTTGGATCGGTCCTCTACTGATAGATGGCGAGAAGCTAAGCGCTGACCTAACGCCCCATCAAAAGGATGAAAGTCCTGGAACTGGTCAAACTGCGACATCACGGCCAGTGGGTGGCAGGTAGTCATGCCCCTCAAACCAGCCAGAGGGAGATAATCCATGCCCGGAGCATGAGTAATGCAACTAAATGGCGAACTGAGCCCTGAACACGACAAGATAGCAAACGGATCTACAATCACAGCTCAGAAAACGAACCAAGATGCAGGATCTGTACAATCTGTAGGCTGAAAGGAATACAGCATGGCTTTCTCATGGGTGAAACAATACCCGTGTTGTCTGAATGTGCCAATCGGTCTCAAGTGTGACACAAACCACACGTACAACATGACCGAACTGCCTGTGAATACCCCTGCAGGGTAAGTACTGCAAAATGTGGCCGACCTCAGTGTCTCTGCCATGATCATTGGAATAATGGTACGACCCTCCCTGAGAGCTCTCACTGCCATAATAACGCCAATGTCTAACTCGTCCATGTATCATGGTATGTACACGTATGATAATGCACACAACATCAATGTGTCCACTCTAGCCAAATGCCACTGGTCCTCTGGTATGGTGAAATCCCCAGAACACCGAGCATAGCTGTCCTCATAGCCAAATCTGTCAATCCGAAAACGTTGGTATATCACGTGGCCAGATGTGATCTCATCCTGTACAACTCTCCGCCTTAGCCCGGTGAGAGTCATAAACTGCCAGCTCATGTCACTAATGGCCATATGCATGCAAGGTCTATCAAGTGGCAGCATCGTCAAACGTGCATACTCCTCCAAAGTCAAAGTCAACTCCTGGGTCCCAAACCAAAAAACCAGCCTCTCCGGTACCTAGTGCTCTAGCATGCCCTCCACAAATCCTGCTAGAACCTGAAACATCAAAAAGGTCACGGTATGCTGCAACAGCTGATCTACGGTCACCCTATCTGGGGGTGACATACTATCATACCAATATCTTAGACGGGATGCCACCAATATTGGTGGAATGTGATCTATGCGGCTGACTGTCGAATAAGACATCTGTGTGGGTTGTATTATAATACCATTCAGGGGTCAATGCTGAATATTTCTAGACATACATACATATACATAACATGATACATGCATAACAAATAATAGATGGCAATATGAAGCAGGGAATAGAAGATAGTACATACATTCCTAAATACATCATCATCTATATACAACATCTCTGTACAGCTAAAATACAGGGAAATGGAGCAAAACTGCCCTACAACTAACAGATGCCTACCAAAAGAGATATCGAGAATGGGGCCCACCCATCCGACTTGGTCCAGTTTGAGTTGCAAAGGAGTTATCACAAGCTGAAAAGGCCAAATCAGGGATAAAAACGCTACACGATTGAGCGGAATAACCTGAAATCCTGGGTTTTCTGGGCCCGACTGTGGCTTTCATATCATTCATTGGTATTCGCCCGAACATAGGGTATACTATACCGATGATCCCCATCATTGCAGATCACATTCAGTAATACCACACAGAGGTTCAATGCCGTAAATCCAGGTTTGTCGCCCTAATCTTCTCAAATGCAATCCCCGGCGGGGGTAACAACGCATGATAATCTTCTCAAATATATCCCCGGCAAGGGTTACAACACATGGTCATCTGTCTATAAATAAATCCCCGACGGGGATTACAACGTATATTATCGTTGACACACACATCAACGATGATCCAACGAGTATCCCCGGCGGGGGTTACAACACATATTTATCGTTGATGCACACTTCAATGAAAGTCAAGTAACCTTGACGTCAGTTCAACCGTTGGCAGATCAACCCATGTCGCATCAAAAACCATTCGATGAGTTCATCAGTTGATACACACATCAATAAAGGTCAAGAAGCCTTGACATTCTTCCCCTACAGGGAGTTCATCCGTTGATACACACGTCAGTAGAGGATCAAATGGATCCCCGATAGGGGTTACAACGCGTGGTCAACCGTTGATTCACACGTCAACGAAGGTCGGGCAGCCCTGACAACACATACTGTTGGAAGTAAATCCAACAGAACATTGATATGTCCTGGCGATACAAACCAGGGAAGATAACCATCATCGAGGAGGATCGATGATGGAATATGTTATACACTTCCTCAAACAGACGAAGTTTTATCCCCACAAATCTCTTGCACTCGAGAGGCACATCTTTGGAGTAAGGTCTGTATCCAGGATTAAGGACTTTGGTGATAGCCCCAACGTCAACATCCTAATATGTTTGGATCACACATCCAAGCTTGCCGTCATTACCATCACTGGTAGAAGCAACGGGGAGACGGCAATCATCCTCAGCATGTGGAAAATCAATCCATATGCATCATTCATATGCATCATCCATATGCATCATACACTTGCATCATGTTGCTCCACATAACATCATGTTTATCTGTTGCATTTCAAGTGTCTAGGATTCTTTATCCTATCCATGACATTGCATTGCATGAATATGATAAAGAGGGGCATCTGTAGACACTCAAAATTTTCTGCACACCTATTACTGACATTGCAGGAGGGAAGATTCGTCTTTCAGAGATAACCCTGGAAGACAGCTCATATCTAGTTCGAATACTACCGGAAGTTCGGTCTCAACCCCGAAACACACACCGAGAGTAACAGTTCTAACCTCGGTGACAACCCTGAGGCCTGCAATTCCAATACAAAAAATTCCACAGAAGACCGATTCATCCTGGAGATAACCCTTAGATATTCAGTCTCAGTCCCAACACTGGGAGTAACAGATTCCAATCTTAGAGATAAGCCCAAGGAAGGCAGTTGCAGTTCTGGAGATAACCCCAGAAATGCTTGTTTCAAATGCATGCAATCAGCTTCAGCCTCGGTGCTTACACCGAGGCACTTAGTACAAGGCCTGGAAATAACACCAGGAAGACAGGCACACCTTAGAGATGACACTGAGGACCTTCAACACTTGCAGCAGTCCAATCTCAGAGATAACCATGAGCAACGTCTGCTTTATTAGCCCAAACTGGAGATAACCCCGGTGAGGGGCAAAGTCATCATCTTGCCACCTTGATGCCATATCACTTCATCTCAACATTTCAGACATACATTTCTACACAGCAATGTCCCACAAGAGGCAAGGAAAACCAATCCCGAGTGACTATTACGCAGGGTAACAGATAGAATTTGAATCTTAAAGACCGGAGGGCATCGTCCCATCTTCCTGACTTCATACAATCTCTAATCCCATGTCATTGCATAACTCTGGACAACGGCGATCCAAAATAGGTCTTACATACCTCAGTCGGATGCCCAGATTGGAATTCTGAAAGTTCGAACGGACATCACGTTGCATGCATGCACGTACTTCGAGACAATGGGACCCATAAAGCCCGGGGCACTCCGGGCAGTCACAGGTACACCTATGGCTCCCCCCTCTGTAAATAGAGGGCTTGGGGTGGCCATTTTGAAAAGAGAAAAGGCGAGGAAGCCCTGTCCAATTTGCTCTGTACACACCCTAAATTGAGTGCTTTCTCATTTTAAATACTTGTAAGCTCATATATAGCTACTTTTTACCGGCGGGAGCCGAGTGTTCATCCATTTCAAGTTATTGAAGTCTTCTTTGGCAGCCCACTATAAGCCTTCTTACAAACTTTAAAGCCTTTCTGTGACGCCCCCAAAATAGGTATACATCACCTATTCTGAGTCGCCAAATACATGGTACGGAAAACAAATATAATCTTTAATATATAACAAGAGAGCTGTGAGTTTTAATACAAATACTGTCTTCTAGACAATATCCACTCTTAGAATAAGTCCTCATTACATTTATTGTCACACTATTTGACAGAATAGTGAGGACTACTAATACTATCATCTGGACCATCACTCCGTTCCCTGACTAGTCCCGGCTACGTTCTCATTTCCTAAAGAGAACAATGAAAGAAAGGGTGAGCTCAACTAGCGCAGTAAGAAATATTATGACTAAGATAATGCAGAATAAATTATCATTAGCCTTCAACAGTGTTAAACTGATACAATATAACACACATCAAGTTTAACTATAGCGGAATAAGTAATCCATTAAAAGAGTCAAGTAGAGAATAAAATCTACTATCTTTTATGATTTAAAAGGTTTTTCATCACTTTTATCGCTGGGACTCAGCTTAATAAATAATCCACATCATCCCTGCACTACGACCAAGGATATTCATTAGTATCACAACCACAAATAATCCATGCACTACGGGCCAAGGATATTCGTGTATTCATCAATGGTCATGATCATGCCAACAACTGTCCATCAATGCACTACGGGCCAATGAGAACTTTTACCACATCATTTGTAACATTACGATCATGATTACACCGAATAATCCCTGGTTATAATTATACCAAGTCCATCTATGCACTACATGCCACAGATGACTTTCAACAAAATATAAACATGAGGATGATGACAATGATATAAGAATTCAACAAAACAAGTTTAAGAATTAATTAATCCAGGAACCAATAATGTCCAAATTGTCAACATGATACTGCTTTGTGTAGTAAAATTCAAGAATGCTTAGAAGAATATTTCCATGAAAAGATACTGGATGAAGCGCAAATATAAAGGATATTCCACTAATTTCATGGAGTATAAAAGCCAAAACTTTAACCAACTGAGTATAATAACGAATATAATAACAAAAGAAATCACCAGGCATGCGATAGACTGCACAGGCAGGTTATTCTAACAGAATAATAAATAATGGAACCAGGTCCGGCGTAAAACGCACAGACATGATATTCTAACAGAATAATAAAGACGGAACTAGGTCCGGTGTAAAACGCACAGACATGATATTCCAACAGAATAATAATGACGGAACCAGGTCCGGCGTAAAATGCACAGACATGATATTCCAACAGAATAATAAATAATGGAAAAACAGAAAAATTTCACCAAGTATAGGGTAGCCTGCGTATACAGGTTATTCCAACAGAGTAATAAATAATGGAATAACAGAAATACTCTTCATGAATACAAAAGAAATAATACCCCTTACTGTAAAAGAAACTGGATATAAGAGTAGGGAAGTAGCAGAATACTTTTTTATAGTTTCTCTATAATTTCTCTCTCTAGAGTTTCAGTGAATTCGTAAGAAATAATGAAGGAATGAGCTTCTATTTATAGGAGAATGGAAGTGCACTGTTCATGAACGAAACTATTTTGTAGAATTATTTTTCAATTAACTAACAATTTAAAATATAATATATATATAAACACATGCTTTCAAATTTATATAAAACAATATTTTATATATACCACTTGATTTTTTATCCACCCATAACCAACATCAATCCCCCACCCCCCCAAAATCACTTTCACTACACTCTTACACATTTCACTATCACACACACACACACCTCACACCTTTCACTATCACACACACACACATCTTACACCCATCACTTTCATATAATCACTTTTCCACCATTTTCCACTCACACACACATTATATATATACACACATCATATACATATATATCAATTCCCTCCCCTATACGTAACTCCCTCTCACCCCTATTTCAAAAATCAGTTTTTTAACATATATGGGCCCCACATGTGACCCCCACCTTTAAATAATTTTTTACCGATTATTTTGAAAAATGGATAAATGGGGGTCCATAAAATAAGCAAAACTTCATAAAAATCACCTTAATAATTTTAACAACATTTATCACCTTTATTATAATTCACAATATTAATCAACCAGGTCGTTCCCAGGAAAGAGGGGGCTTTCCAATATGGATTTCTCCCTATTAGCGCGTAATTAGGTGACCAAACCTCTCCTTGACAGAACTTCTAGACATCGTTAATATTACAAATAATAATATTAATAACATTGTCATCTCAATTATTGACTTAATAATATATAAAATATTGACAATAATTGAATCAAATAACGTGAGATACTATGCAGTAATTAATGTAACAATAATTGAACAAAACTGAGTGACTTCTCACGTAAGCATTAATAATCAATATCGTGTGCTACTATGCAACCACGCATATTACTGTACTTTTACTACCGAGTAGTTCAACAGTATTAACGGTAAAACTTCCACCATTATTTTTAATAAAATATTTTTGTCGTTTTCTCAATCCGATAATAATTCTGTTGTGAGATCTACCAATAATTGTGTCGTCGTACGAATATTCCCTGTTAAAACGAATATTCTCCGACCAATCGAATATTATATAACAACTTGCGTACTTTGCAAAATTTATAAATATTACCCAAAACTATAACATTATATCAAATTTACTCCATAATATTCAAAAATGATATTTATAAAAAAAATTCATCTTTATTTATAAAAGTTGGGGTCTTACAACCTCCCCTTCTTATGAAATTTTTCCCTCGAAATTAGGGTACGTACCTGGTATGTCGAAGAAGTAAGGATACCTTGATTTCATTTCAGATTCTAACTCCCAGGTCATTTCCTCAACATCGCGATTTCTCCACAAAACTTTAACTTGAGGTATAACCTTGGGGCGTAGAATATGTTCCTTCTTATCCAAGATTTGAACAGGAATCTCTTAATATGTCAAATCTTTCGCTATTTCGTCCGGTTTTAACTCAATAATGTGGTTCGGGTCTTTCACATATTTACGTAACATGAATATGTGAAAAATGTTATGAACACGAGACATACTTGGCGGTAAAGCGAGTCTATAGGCCACAGTTCCTACTCGATCGAGGATTAAAAATGGGCCAATGAATCGAGGATTGAGCTTTCCTCTCTTTTCAAATCTCGTAACTCTTTTTCATGGAGCAACACGTAAGAACACATGATCTCCAATATTGAATTCCACATCCTTTCGATGAAGATCAACATAACTCTTTTGTCGATCTTGTGAGGTTTTTATACGTTGCTGGATCGTTTGAATCTTTTTCGTAGTCATACGTACCAACTCTGGTCCCAACAACATTGCTTCACCCACTTCATCCCAGCATACTGAAGAATGACACTTTCTTCCATACAACGCTTCGAATGGAGCCATGCCAATACTTGATTGACAGCTGTTGTTGTAGGAAAACTCTACTAATGGTAAGAACTTATCCCAACTTCCCTTGAAGTCAAGGACACAGAGTCTTAATAAATCTTCAAGAGTTTGAAGAGTCCTCTCTGATTGTCCGTCCGTCTGAGGATGATATGTCGAACATAGCTTTTTGTAAACTAACCTAAAATCGTGAAGTGAATCTTGAGTCTCGATCAGAAACTATGAATACTGGCATACCATGCAATCTTACAACCTCGTTTATGTACATACGAGCACGACGTTCAAGTGTATAAGTTTCTCATATAGGTAAGAAGTGAGCAGACTTGGTCAATCTATCAGCAATGACCCAAATTGCATTTATGCCTTGAGAAACCTTAGGAAGACCAGTAACGAAATCCATGGTAATGTGCTCCCACTTTCATTCTGGAATTTCAAGTGGTTGCAATGGACCTTTTAGTACTTGATGCTCCGCCTTGACTCGTTGACAAGTTAGACACCTTGAGATAAACAACGCTATCTCTCTCTTCATATTGCTCCACCAAAATGTATGACGAAGATCATGATACATTTTGGTACTCCCAGGATGGATTGCAAACGGTGTGTTGTGCTCTTCCATCATGATTTTATACTTTAAATCAGGGTCGTTAGGAACACAAAGTCTGAATTTGACTCAAAGTATTCCTTCTTCATCGATTCTTGCTTCCGGCATAACACCTTCTTGCACTTTCTTCCTCATACGCATCAGCTCTAGGTTTGTAGCTTGAGCAGCTTTAACTTTATCGATTAAAGTAGGTTTTACTCGTATATTCGCCATCATCACATGGGTCCCTGGAGTCTTTAACTCTATCTCCATCCTTTGCAAGTCACACAAAATGGGCATTTGCGTTGACAATATCGCACTCGTACCCGCATATGATCTTATACTCAATGCGTCAGCTACCACGTTCGCTTTTCTAGGATGGTATTGGATGGTATGATCATAATCTTTCAACAGTTCAAGCCAACGTCGTTGTCGCATGTTGAGTTCCTTTTGAGTGAAGAAATATTTAAGGCTTTTATGATCCGTAAAGATATCCACTTTTTCTCCATACAAGTAATGCCTCCAAATTTTAAGTGCGAAGACAACAGCTACCAACTCTAGATCATGAGTAGGATAATTCCTCTCATATTCTTTGAGTTGTCTTGAGGCATAAGCTATGACTTTCCCATGTTGCATGAGAACACATCCCAACCCTTTGCCCGAAGCATCACTGTAGATGACAAATCCCTCCGAGCCAGATGGTATTGTCAGAACAGGTGCTGAAATGAGTCTCCTCTTGAGTTCTTGAAAACTCTTCTCACATTCTTTGCTCTAACCGAACTTTGTATCTTTTCGAGTTAGCTGAGTTAATGGAGTAGCAATTTGAGAAAATCCTTCCATGAATCTCCGATAATAACCAGCTAAACCGAGAAAGCTACGTACTTCAGTCACTGATTTAGGTTGCTCCCAGCTTTGAATTGCTTTAATTTTTGCTGGGTCAACAGATATTCCATGACTTGATACTACGTGCCCAAGGAATGCTACTTCCTCAAGCCAGAACTCGCATTTCTTTAACTTGGCATAAAGCTTGTATTCACGAAGCTTTTGGAGTATCAGCCTCAAGTGTTGCTTATGATCTTCACGGCTTTTGGAATAAATAAGGATATCATCAATAAAGACGACCACAAAGTGATCTAAATATTCATTGAATACTCGGTTCATCATATCCATAAAGGCAGCAGGAGCATTAGTCAATCCAAAGGACATGACTAGGAATTCATAATGCCTGTACCGAGTTCTGAAAGTCGTCTTTAGAATGTCATCGGTTCTAATCTTTAATTGGTGATATCCGGAACGAAGATCAATCTTTGAAAAGAATTTGGCTCCTTGCAACTGGTCAAACAGGTCATCAATACGTGGCAATGGGTACCTATTTTTGATGGTGACATGATTCAACTCCCGATAATCAATACAAAGTCGCATACTCCCATCTTTCTTCTTCACAAATAGAACAGGAGCACCCCAAGGAGTAGTACTAGGACGAATAAAGCCAATGTCTAATAATTACTTCAGTTGGGTCTTTAACTCCTGAAGTTTAATAGGAGCCATTCGATATGAGGCTTTAGAAATGGGTCTTGTACTGGGTTCAAGGTCGATACAAAATTTAATTTCACGCTTTGGGGGTAGGCCAGGAAGTTCTTCAGAGAATACGTCAGGAAATTTATTAACAATAGAAATATCATTCAAAACTGACGTATTTTTGTTTAGATCCGTGACATGAGCTAAGAAAGCTTGACATCCATTTTTCAATAAACGAATAACTTTATGGCTTGAGATAACCATTATTGATTTTAATGGGTTGGTCGCTTGAATTTGCATAATAGGTTGATTAGGAATATGAAAGCTAACAACCTTACGAAAATAATCAATTTTTTCATGATGAGTAGTTAACCAATCAATCCCTAGAATCACGTCAAATGTAAGTATTTTCAATGAAATAAGATCGACAGGTAATGTGAGGGTACCGATTTGAACCAAACAAGACTTATAAACAGTGGATGTAATGAAAGTTTCTCCCAATGGAGTTTTCACAAATAAGTCAAAGTCTAATTTCTCCAGAGTCAAATTTAATCGTTGAGCACAAGTAGGAGAAATAAAAGAATGGGCAGAACCGGTATCAAATAAAGTATAGACTTCGCTAGAGTTTATGATAAGCTTACCCGTGATGACCTCATTCGGGTTCCTTACTTTCTGGGAGGTCACAACAAACGCTCTCCCTTACATTATCGGCTTTGACTTTTCTGGGACGGCCTTTGGTGCCTCCATCCTAGCTGAACTTGTCTTTAGTGAACGATAAAATCGGGCTAAGTGACATTCTCTTCCACAATTATAACATGCTTTGGACGACATCATGCAGTTTGGACTGATGTGTCCCTCCCCTCCGTATTTGAAGAATATGATAGGTGGTCATTCTCCTTCCTTAACAACGGGTGCTGGTGCTGACGTCTTTCCATCCTTGTTGAATCTTCTCTTCTTGAAATGTCCATTCTTATTGTTTTAGCCCTGATTACCACCGAAGTAGTTACCATTTCTGCTCTGTTGACTCCCTCCATGCTTGTTGTCACCGCTTTGATGACTGTTCTCGCTGGTATTATCATTTTGCCGGCTGCTTTCTTTTGGTTGCATTGACTCATTATCGCGCTCCACTAACTGAGCCCGATTTATAATATCGGAATACAAACACAGTTTATGAGAAATAAGATGTTGACATATCTCGGGTTTCAAACCTCTTAGAAACATCCGTGTCATTCTTTCCTCACTGTCAACGAAGTGAGACGCAAACCGGCATAACTTGGCAAACTTAGCTTCGTACTGCGACACGGTCATATTGTTCTGCTCTAACTTGATGAATTCTTCCTCTTTCATGTGACGAATACTTTCGGGAAAGTACTTGTCGTTGAATAGTTCTTGGAACTTCTCCCAAGACATCTTCAGTGCGGTAGGTTGAGTACGCTTTACCGATTCCCACCAGTAATCTGCCTCTCCTCGCAACATAAAGGTGGCAAAGGGAACCTTTTGCTCCTCGGAGCATCCCAAGACATCAAATATCTTGGTGATCTGCTTTATCCACATCTACGCCTTAAGTGGTTTTGGTTCTCCAATAAACTCTGGTGGTCCCAGCTCCTTGAACTGTTTAGCGGTGACTGTCCAAGAGTTGCCAGTGTTTCCATCTGCATTTTGGATAGGAGTCTCTCTTGCCTGATGTTGTACGAATTGCAGAAAGTTCCTAAACATTCCATTGTTCGCCATTTGGTCGGTGTTGTTGTTCACTTGAGGATTATTGCCTTCTTGATGCACATTATCCTGAGTGTTGATTTGTGGTGACTCAACGGTCTCCTGTGCTCCATTGATATTCTCAACATTCTCGGATGTCATTTTTAAATACTGCCACAAAACAAAGGTTAATTGACATGTAATATATTATCACTATACTCTGACTGACCAATTAAATACCAAATGAACTTAGGTAGGTCATACTAGCGAAGGAATTCCCCGTCTCTCCCCTCCTAGTTCTAGTCTCACATCTTAGTCAGGGATCATATCCCTAAGCTTTGATACCAACTGTGACGCCCCCAAAATAGGTATACATCACCTATTCTGAGTCACCAAATACATGGTACAGAAAACAAATACAATCTTTAATATATAACAAGAGAGCTGTGAGTTTTAATACAAATACTGTCTTCTAGATAATATCCACTCTCAGAATAAGTCCTCATTACATTTATTGTCAAACTATTTAACAGAATAGTGAAGACTACTAATACTATCATCTGGACTATCACTCAATTTCCCGACTAGTCCCGGCTACGTTCTCATTTCCTAAAGAGAACAATGAAAGAAAGGGTGAGCTCAACTAGCCCAGTAAGAAAATATTATGACTAAGATAATGCAGAATAAATTATCATTAGCCTTCAACAGTGTTAAACTGATACAATATAACTCACATCAAGTTTAACTGTAGCGGAATAAGCAATCCATTACAAGAGTCAAGTAGAGAATAAAATCTACTATCTTTTATGATTTAAAATGTTTTTCATCACTTTTATCGCTGGGACTCAGCTTAATAAATAATCCACATCATCCCTGCACTACGGCCAAGGATATTCATTAGTATCACAATCACAAATACTCCATACACTACGGGCCAAGGATATTCGTGTATTCATCAATGGTCATGATCATGCCAACAACTGTCCATCAATACGCTACGGGCCAATAAGGACTTTTACCACATTATTTGTAACATTGCGGTCATGATTACATCGAATAATCCCTGGTTATAATCATACCAAGTCCATCTATGCACTACATGCCACAGATGACTTTCAACAAAATATAAACATGAGGATGATGACAATGATATAAGAATTCAATAAAACAAGTTCAAGAATTAATTAATCCAAGAACCAATAACGTCCAAATTGTCAATATGATACTGCTTTGTACAGTAAAATTCAAGAATGCTCAGAAGAATATTTCCATGAAAAGATACTGGATGAAGCGCAAATATCAAGGATATTCCACTAATTTCATGGAGAATAAAAGCCAAAACTTTAACTAACTGAGTATAATAACGAATAGAATAACAAAAGAAATCACTAGGCATGCTATAGACATCACATGCAGGTTATTCCAGCAGAATAATAAATAATAGAACCAGGTCTGGCGTAAAATGCACAGACAAGATATTCCAACAGAATAATAAAGACGAAACCAGGTCCGGCGTAAAACGCACAGACATGATATTCCAATAGAATAATAAAGACGAAACCAGGTCCGGCGTAAAACGCACAGACAAGATATTCCAACAGAATAATAAATAATAGAATAACAGAAGAATTTCACCAGGTATAGGGTAGCCCGCGTATACAGGTTATTCCAACAGAGTAATAAATAATGGAATAACAGAAGTTCTCTTCATGAATACAAAAGAAATAATACCCCTTACCGTAAAAAAACTGGATATAAGAGTAGGGAAGTAGCAGAATACTTTTCTATAGTTTCTCTATAATTTCTCTCTCTAGAGTTTCAGTGAATTCGTAAGAAATAATGAAGGAATGAGCTTCTATTTATAGGAGAATGGAAGTGCACTGTTCATGAACGAAATTATTTTGCAGAATTATTTTTCAATTAACTAACAATTTATAATATATATATATATATATATATATATATATATATATATATATATATATATATATATATATATATATATATACACATGCTTTCAAATTTATATAAAACAATATTTTATATATACCACTTGATTTTTTATCTCCCCATAACCAACATCAATCCCCCAACCCCCCAAAATCACTTTCACTACACTCTTACACATTTCACTATCACACACACACACACTCACACCTTTCACTATCACACACACACACACACACACATCTTACACCCATCACTTTCATATAATCATTTTTCTACCATTTTTCACTCACTCACACATTATATATATACACACATCATATACATATATATCAATTCCCTCCCCTATACGTAACTCCCTCTCACCCCCATTTCAAAAATCAGTTTTTCAACATATATGGGCCCCACATGTGGCCCCCACATGTGGGGCCCACCTTTAAATAATTTTCTACCGATTATTTTGAAAAATAGATAAATGGGGGTCCATAAAATAAGCAAAACTTCATAAAAAATCACCTTAATAATTTTAACAAAATTTATCACCTTTATTATACTTCACAATATTAATCGACTAGGTTGTTCCCAGGAAAGAGGTGACTTTCCAATAAGGATTTCTCCCTATTGGCGCGCAATTAGGTGACCAAACCTCTCCTTGACAGAACTTCTAGACATCGTTAATATTGCAAATAATAATATTAATAACCTTGTCATCTCAATTATTAATTTAATAATATATAAAATATTGACAATAATTGAATCAAATAACGTGAGATACTATGCAGTAATTACTGTAACAATAATTGAACAAAACTGAGTGACTTCTCACGTAAGCATCAATAATCAATACCGTGTGCTACTATGCAACCACGCGTATTACTGTACTTTTACTACCGAGTAGTTCAACAGTATTTACAGTAAAACTTTCGTCGTTATTTTCAATAAAATATTTTTATCGTTTTCTCAATCCGACAATAATTCTGTTGTGGGGTCCACCAATGATTACGTCATTGTATGAATATTCCCTGTTAAAATGAATATTCTCCGACCAATCGAATATTATATAACAACTTGCGTACTTTGCAAAATTTATAAATATTACATACAACTATAACATTATATCAAATTTACTCCATAATATTTAAAAATGATATTTATAAAAAAAATTCATCTTTATTTATAAAAGTTGGGGTCTTACACTTTCTCTTCATCTTTGCACACACTATTCTTCACATTGAAAGTCGTGTTGTGTGTGTAGGCCCGAACTTCGGTCCGTGGTTTCATTTTAATTTGTATATATATATATATATATATATATATATATATATATATATATATATATATATATATATATATATATTAAAGCAGTAAATAAATACACCGGATGTAAAATCCAGACTCATCAAACAAAGTTTGACACACAGTTCGTATATATATATATATATATATATATATATATATATATATATATATATATATATATACATTTCGTCCCGCCTGGAGTTTACTTCGTGGTGGTTGACCATCTTTATAGCTTTTTGTACATTTCGTCTCGCCTGGAGTTTCCTTCGTGGCGGTTAATCGCTTTTACAGCTTTATTTACATTTTTGATCCCCATGGAGGTGCTTCGTGGTGGTCGATCATGTCTGTATATATATATATATTTACAGCTTTTATATATATACTTGATTATTGCTTTTATATCAATTGTGGCATCATGTGAGCCTAAGAATCATGTGATCACAGGTTCAGTCCACTGAATCTAAATTCGGTTCCTGTGATTGACCTTTTTCAGCTGTAAGCAGCTTGTAAATTTATTCACGATGTTCGGATGTTCTCCGATGGTTTTCATACCCATGAGGAATTCGGCACTGCTTTGTATATTATTTTCTTGAAAGATGCTTCGCATCTCGAAAATAAAAGCAATCAAGCCGAACATTTAATAATAAAATAGAAGTGTAAAAGGTCTCAATTATTATTGAGCATAAGGGTTTGAAAAATCTCTTTTACAAAACATCACTACTATATCTTGTTTAAAACTAAATTTTTACATAAATTCAAATCCTGTGTATATAGGTGCGAACGAGGCCTTGCACTACTTCCAAATAACAGCACATTGACCCACACACACACACATACATTCATATAATAGTTTCTTGAAAAGTGGCGGTCACCGTGGCAACACGGATGTCGGGGGGTGCCTAACACCTTTCCTCTGCATAAGCAAGTCCCCGGACCCTAATGAATCTCGGTTTCACAGACCCGTTTAGCAGTGTCACATCACTGGGTCAATGTGCAAACCTTTTCTCGGTTGTGTTGGTATAACCATATAAAAAACCAACTGGCGACTCTTAACAGTCCATCGTCGACATTATATACGTCGGACCTTTTTCACTTGTTTTTTCAAACAAATCTCACATAACATGAGAACACAAAAAAATAGGTAACGAAAAGGGACAAATAAAAATCCCGATGTCGACATCCTTAATCCCTCGAACTCCTCGCAGGAAACAGGAGTAGGATTAGGCTGACCCTGTGTAGCCATACTTGGCTGTAGGCTTACTGCCTTTTTGGATTTTGAACGGGTTATTGGATCAATTGCTTCCCTATAAAAAGACTTATGTAGTTTAGTCTTAGGGAATGTATAAATGTTACATGCTATGTGATATATCCGTTTTAGGAATATTATCCTGCAAAACGGATGTTAGCTTTTAATATTACAGGATAGCATGTCAGGTTTCAATATAAAAGGGAATGCATGTACACATATTCCTTCATATTTTCCATTACATTAAGATTGACATGGAATAAATTTACAAGTAAGTAAATTTACAAGCAATTAAAAGGGGAAAGTATGAAGAGACTTCTCTCTGTATTTGGTTTATCAGAGGTTGACCTATCTTAGGTTACTCTTGCAATTTTTTAGCATAATGGTTTCCCAAATCATCGCAATTTACTTGACGGGAAGTTAATCCGGTCTTTCAACTGGAGCGAATTTAGGTGATGCCTTTTCTGAGCCTTGTTGGAATTAGTCTTCCTACGAGTCTAGTAATCAAACATCGACAGGATAGCCTCCTGGTGGAGGGACCACACAACATACATTCACATACATCGCGTCTCACCGTATGAAAATGATGACATGTGCGAAGAACTAATATCACAAGCAGATATGGTGCGAAGCACTAAGTGCAGTAAATAAATGCGTTAGTACATATTCATTCAAATGTAAATGCAACATCCACTCACAAATAGATAAAAGTTTTGAAAAGTTTGTAAATAGCGGCTTAAGCCCTCTTACTGGAGTCCCCAGCAGAGTCGCCACCGGTCGACGTCGGGATTTTTATTTGTCCCTTTTCTGTTCTTGTCTTTTGGTGTTCTCATGTTAGGTGAGATTTGTTTGAAAAAATAAGTTGTGAAAAGATCCGACATTTATATATCGACGATTGGACTATAAGAGGCGCCAGTTGGTTTTTTAAATGGTTATACCAACACAACCGAGAAAAGGTTTGCACATTGACCCAGTGATGTGACACTACTTAACGGGTCTGTGAAACCGAGATTCATTAGGGTCTGGGGACTTGCTTATGTGGAGGGAAGGTATTAGGCACCCCCAGACATTCGTGTTATCACGGTGACTGCCACTTTTTAATTAAACTATTATATAAATGTGTGTATGTGTGTGGGTCAATGTGCAGTTATTTGGAAGTAGTGTTATGTCTCGTTCGCACCTATATACAAAGGGTTTGAATTTCTGTATAAAATTCAGTTTTAACAAGATATAACAGTGATGTTTTGTAAAAAGAGGTTTTTCAAACACTGTGCTCAATAGTAATTGAGGCCATTGAAACTTCCATTTTTATTAAATGTTCGACTTGATTACTTTTATTTTCGAGATGCGAAGCATCTTTGAGAAAATAATATACATAGTAATGCCGAACTCCTTATGGGCATGAGAGCCATCTAAGGAAATTCGAACAACGCGAATCATTTACAAGCCGTGTACAGCTGAAAATGTCCATCACGGAAACCGAATCTAGATTCAGTAGACTAAATTTGTGATCACATGATTCTTAAGATCACATGATGCCGTAATTTATATGAAAGTTGTAAGCAGTTATATATATAAAAGCTATATATATATATATATATATATATATATACATGATCAACCACCACGAAGGACCTCCATGGGGGATCAGAAATGTAAATATATAAAAGCGGTAAATATATACATAGAGACATGATCAACCACCACGAAGCACCTCCATGGGGGATAAGAAATGTAAATAAAGCAGTAAAGATGATCAACCGCCACGAAGTAAACTCCAGGCAGGA
Source organism: Panax notoginseng (assembly GCA_016801055.1). Lineage (NCBI taxonomy): Eukaryota > Viridiplantae > Streptophyta > Magnoliopsida > Apiales > Araliaceae > Panax > Panax notoginseng. The sequence goes on from CM029014.1 coordinate 153,870,386, forward strand.
CGAAATGTAAAGAAAGTAGTAAAAACGATCAACCGCCACGATGTAAACTCCAGGCGAGACGAAATGTAAAGAAAGTTGTAAAAGGCAACGAAGTAAACTCTAGGCCTGACAGAAATAAAAATATATACATATATATATATATATATATATATATATATATATATATATATATAGCAGTAAACGCACCTGATGTAAAATTCAGGCTCATCGAACAAAGTTCGACAACAGTTTATATATAAGTATATATATGTAAAAATAAATAAACGCTCCGGACGTGAGTCCAGGCTCAATCGAGGCATAACTCGATAATGTTAGTATATATATATATATATATATATATATATATATATATATATATACACACAAAAAGAAATAAAAGCCATGGACCGAAGTCCGGGCATACACACGCAACACGACTCTCAACGTGTAGAACTGTGTGTGCACAGTAGTGGAGAAAGGCTATAGAAAGTGTGTAACGACCCCAAAATCTATACAATTTAAATCCCGCCATACATTCAACCTCTAAATAATACATCATTATTCGATGTTAAACTTAATAAAATTGCAGAATATTTAAAACTTTTATACATTTCCTTCTTTCTTGCCCTGAATCGCAACCATTACATTACATCTCTTTGATTCATTCTTATATCATGAATCGTTACAACAAAATGACTATACAAAGTCTTACATCATAACTAAATATCCATATACATTGGATAGCTCAACTTACATTTCAACAACATGTTACGTTCAAAATATGAAATACATTTCTCATAAAACATAAGTAATCTTCGTGAATATAGATCTCTATAACTCACATAGCACGTATCTTTACCTTAAAATCTTGACCTGCAAAAATGGTTATTTGCAAGAGTGAGCTCGACAGCCCAGCAAAGTCTAACAGTTTTCATGCATCACAAAGCACCTAATAACATGCTCGACATACATCTCATTAAAGTAACATGACATACATGCTTTTAATTCACATAACAAATATAAAGATTGAGTTCCTTACTCAATCATCATTACTTAGCCAAAATAATGCAGTCATATATTGACTTTAACATTTCATGATTTCAACATGCATAACATATCATGTAATTTAAAACAGTTCATCAAATCCACCTAGAAAATAGGAATCGAAAGACTTGCCTTGATCGTTGTTTACCAATAACAGTTTAACAGCTTACAGCTATCTGCACTTCACGTGCCCTACATAATTATATAATCATACACATCAAATATTAGTCACATAACAACACATAGTAATTGTAATGTAAACTCTACTCTATGTCTCATAATTTTTTCTATTAATAAATACATAATGTTCAACTTAATTGTGTTAACTTTCAACTTATATCTCATTGTATTTCATATTCGCATTTCATTCAAGTGCTTAAGTCTTGCTAGGACTACTTATTAGCTTTATATTAAATCCACTCCATATCTTATAATATTCATTTCAATTGAATTGAAACACTTTAAAAGTTCATTAACACTTGGCACGACGTTTCGACGTTCATTCGTCACACGCCCGATTTGTCTCTCTTGTGTATGCTTACTATGCTTCTATAACTCATCTAATACATCATATATTAATGTTAAGCATCATTATATTTACTATTATTCATGTTTTGTAACTTAGGAAAACATCTTTTATGGTCTGGAGCACTACACATGCATATGTGCATGTCCGACACCCTCCGATTGCCTCCGAAAACACAATAGTCCTAAATATGACCATTTTGATCCATCCTAATGACCTCAAATTTAAAAACTTAAAGAAAAAAAGTTGTAGTTCTACTCGTCCTCGTTCCGGATCATCTTGAATCACCTCAATCGGAGTTCGTATGAGAAAGTTATGGCCATTTTACTGCAGGAGGTCAAAACTGTCCAACCCAGACCACTTTTTCGGCGCTGGGGCGCGGAACAGTGGCGCTGGGGCGCGAGGTACAGCGCTGGGGCGCGAGATACAGTGCTGGGGTGCGAGGTACAGTGCTGGGGCGCGAGCTACTGGCCCATTTTGGTGCTGGGGCGCGAACCTTGGCGCCAGGGCGCGAAATTTGGCGCTGGGGCTTGAATTTTGACGCTGGAGCGCCGAAACTCGCAGAACCCAACCACGAAGAACATACCAACTAATTTTTTTGTCTATTACTTCAATTCTAACACTAATTAACATGCATAACTTATGCCAATTACACATACACATTACTTAATCATGCATATACGAATTACCATCGACTAAACCATGATTCTAGAAACTTAAATTTTGAAAGCACGGTTTAAACATCAAAGTTTCATATTTGACATATTTTAACACAGTAAACACTATAAATTCTAATAACCACCAATTGGTTTACTTTAACTACGATTCTCTGAACTTCTTTACAACAGAATTAACTTGTTGACAGTTTTAATTTCCCAATTAGCTACCAATAATTTACTGATTTTGATCTTCTTAACAACTAAACTAATGAATATTTTGACTGTTAACAGCAATGTGCCGGAATATATACTGGAAAAAAACAGTTTCCTTCCTCTTAAACGAAATTAACATAACCTTTCATGTTTAAACACTACTTCTAACATCATACACCCATAAAACACCATAGTTCAGTTATATAACAACTACTAAAGAATTTTGTAAAAACTTTATATTTACAGTGAAATAGAAGAACACAGAGACGTAAAAACATATATATATATATATATATATATATATATATATATATATATATATATTATGGTTTTAAAACATACCTTTTGTTGTTAAGAAATTCTTGCTAACCCTTGCTAGTCACAGACAACCCTGCAACTTCAGACACCTTTTCCTTTCAATTTACTTTATTCTCTCTCAATTTCTGCAATCTTCCTTTTCTTTTCTCTTAAGCCAAAACCCAAATACTCTTTACGTAAAAAACAAAATAAAACCAACGCACGCCCGTTTAAAACAAAACCGACGCCTACTCAATACCCCTATTCAATTTATCAGTTACCAAATTAATATATATATTTTATTTATATTATATTATTAATAATTCAAAATTTAAAATTCAAAAGCCATAAGGCTCCGTTTGGCAAAACTCTTTCAAATTAAAGACTTAATATATTTAAGCCTTGTTTGACAAAATAAATTAAAACTACTTTAATTTATTTTAATAACCATTTATAATATAGTTATTTGTCACACTTCTAATTAATTAAGTTTTCATACTTAATTTAATTAATTTTAATAACAATTCATTGCATAATATAATAATTTATTTAATCATTATAAACTCTCTAACTTAATTATTAAATTAAATTAGATTACTATTTCAAAATAATTACTTTTCTTCACTCATTAATTATTTATTAAACAAATAAATAACCAAATCACATCAAATCAATTAAATAAATACTTATTCAACGATAAACACAACCATTAAATATTTATATAATTCAATAAATATTTAAATAATATAACTAAAAATCTGGATTGTTACATCATTCCCTCCTTACAAGGATTCTGTCCTCAGAATCACAACTCAAACCACTCATTTGTTACAATCTTCCCTACTTAAAAGATTCTGTCCCCAGAATCGAAGACACAAATTACACAAATAACTCAGAGAAATCTTTCATCAATTTATCTAAATATAGATTTTATATTTCCTACTACATTCATTACCTAACAAATTCTAGGTTTCATTTCATAACTTTCATTTGAACTCAATTATATTTTGAGTATTATATATTTTTTAACTCATTCATTTTCTTTTCTAAGGATCGTTATCATAAACACTCGGGAATCGCTATCATAAACTCTCGGGATATTACATTCACCCTTTTTCTAAGAATTTCGTCCTCGAATTTTTATTTATTAATTTTTATTCATTCATTCTATCAAAGTAGATTTTACATCACTACTTCATTCATTCATTGGTTTCTATAACCACTTTCTTTCCACAAAGATCATTCTACAATTATTAACTTTTCTATTAAAAGTTTCACATTATTCTTTAATAACTCATATCCTTTTGACTTCAAAATCTCTTTTCTCACTTATTCGACATATTCATCATTCAGTGTCGTATTCTATGACTCACTTCTTTCTAAAGAATATCATCCTTACCACATTCACCTTTTAGAATACCAAGAATCTTCCACAATTGCTCAATAATTGGGAAGCGATATGAATAACAGGAATTTAAAAGATTCCAAATCATGCTGAGGGTCATAAGACCACGAACTATGTCCACAGTTGCAAGTAATCTTTCAACTTCAACTTTAACAGTCATAAGACTATAAGGACCCCCGTACTTAGGGTGTTAAGCCCTTCGTACGATGTAGTGTGCACAAACATTTAAACGCTATGCGTATGTCCATAGTTATAAGTAATCTTTCAACTTAAACTTTAACAGTCAGAAGACTATAGGGACTCCTCGTAGTTAGGGTGATCAGCCCTTCGTACAATGTATTGTGCACAAACATCTCAACGCCTCCGCGTAATCCCCTATAAAAGGGTTGTTCATATCAGCTTTTCAACATCTGAATCCGCACCAAAACAATTTGGTTTGGCATAACTTCTCAAGAAACTCTTGAATTTCATCAACATCTTTCAATATTCGTCTAGCTGAATCAAATAGCATAGACTTCTACAACAATTCGGACGTCAATCGAAATATACATATACATATATATATATATATATATATATTCTCATATCTTAAAGAAATCTCAAAAAATCTTTTTATGACGTAATGATACCGCACTGTATTTACAGTCCATTGAGGATTTCGTCATTTGGTAACTTTATCATACTACATCATACCATAGTGGGTTGACGATCCTTAGATCACATCCAACACTAGGTAATACTGCATTGATGACTTCATCATTTTTATCATCTTTGCACCAGGTTACATGATACATTAATGATATAAAATACATTTTGATATATTACAAATCATTTTTGTCTAGCCGAAGTAATTAGAATAGACATACGAATAACAGTATTGTTGTTAAAACTCATTGGTTCCATCATTTGATCCAATGTTTTTCAAGAAAATAAAAGTGTAAACATCAGCACGAAATCAATAAATTTCGAAAGTCTAGCATAGCTAGTAGATTTAGAATACTTATGCTTCCACCATCAACTCCACTTTCTATAATGATCCATTGCTTAATACGTCTATCTATTCCTATCATCCTCAATACTCCATTCACTTAATTATACCCTAGTTCAACAAACTTACCACACGTTATGAGTTCAGGAACTTGCCACAATCATATGAGTTTAAGAACTTATCCTAGTCAGACCATAGGCGTCCATTCGCTGAGGGGTTCAAAAACATACCATATAATTATGAGTCACGAACTTACCATAAGTATGAGTTTTAAGAACTCGCACTTAACCTTATAATATTCTCTAACTATAATCTACCTATCTGTTATACACATGAGAAAAGAATCACCTTCTCAACAGGCATATAACAAATAGCGCTACATAAACATTCCAATGATTATTAATTTGATAAACTGAGTGCAAGCACAAAACCCTCGCCCATACAAAGGTTTGTACAACTCAGCCATCACATGAGTTCTCAATTGAAATCCCACCTAACTCTATCTTTCTTTTAACTTGCTCTTTGCTCGATACAAATTTCTCGTATCACATCATCTATAACTCCTCATGACTTATCCCGTACTATTTTATAGTACACCATCTTCATAGCATTAAGCTATAATCATTCAAACATTGCAGACCATCTTTCTTTTATAACTTAAACAGATCACGTCGTGACCTTATTCTATAATCATCTCTCTTAAAATTCTTTTGTTAACTCGTGATCGTTTTGTTTTACGATCCTCATTCTTTCCCCCCCTTTTTTTCCCATCATTTACGACATTATTCGTTATCTTGGCTATTGGAGTTAGGAAACTCCCATTTCTTATCTTTATATCTCTTCAAGATTCTTCTTTGAATCTTCTTGTTTATATAACAATTCTTCCTTTAGGAATTTCTAACTTCATTTACATCGTTCAAAATTTCATTCAAGTTCTAAACTCTCATCATACGTGTCCATTTCTACACTTAGTACACATCGAGTCTCTAACGGTTTCAATATGGTACGCTGAGTGGTTTCCCACAAACAACCAACAAACTAGGTTCTGAGTTGCTAGTTCGTATATACCTCCGCTCCATGAAGGAATCGTTTAGCCCAGATACCATACATCAACTATTAAAGAGTACAATTGTACCACACTTAAACATAACTCTCTATTCATAACTTCTTTATCATTCTCTTTTTATAGACATTGTCTATTTATTATCACCTTACATCCTTATTATTGGAGTTGGGTAACCCCACATTCATATTCCTGATAACTCTGCGAGATTCTTCTTTGAATCCTTTCGCGCAAGTTTTAAATCCCCTATTTATAAATTGCTTAAATTACTTCTTATTGTTCAAACTCTATTAAAGCTTATTCTTTCATTATCTTCACCTCTCTTCTCTAAGGTTATAGCCTACGGTACTCCTACCTAAGGTTTATAACCTACAGCTTTGATACCAACTGTAACGACCCCAAAATCTATACAATTTAAATCCCGATTTCGGTCGTTAACCATACATTCAACCTCTAAATAATACATCATTATTCGATGTTAAACTTAATAAAATTGCAGAATAATTAAAACTTTTATACATTTCCTTCTTTCTTGCCCTGAATCGCAACCATTACATTACATCTCTTTGATTCAATCTTATATCATGAATCGTTACAACAAAATGACTATACAAAGTCTTACATCATAACTAAATATCCATATACATTAGATAGCTCAACTTACATTTCAACAACATGTTACGTTCAAAATATGAAATACATTTCTCATAAAACATAAGTAATCTTCGTGAATATAGATCTCTATAACTCACATAGCACGTATCTTTACCTTAAAATCTTGACCTGCAAAAATGGTTATTTGCAAGAGTGAGCTCGACAGCCCAACAAAGTCTAACAGTTTTCATGCATCACAAAGCACCTAATAACATGCTCGACATACATCTCATTAAAGTAACATGGCATACATGCTTTTAATTCACTAATAAATATAAAGATTGAGTTCCTTACTCAATCATCATTACTTAGCCAAAACAATACAGTCATATATTGACTTTAACATTTCATGATTTCAACATGCATAACATATCATGTAATTTAAAACAGTTCATCAAATCCACCTAGAAAATAGGAACCGAAAGACTTGCCTTGATCGTTGTTTACCAATAACAGTTTAACAGCTTATAGCTATCTGCACTTCACGTGCCCTACATAATTATATAATCATACACATCAAATATTAGTCACATAACAACACATAGTAATTGTAATGTAAACTCTACTCTATGTCTCATAATCTTTCCTATTAATAAATACACAATGTTCAACTTAATTGTGTTAACTTTCAACTTATATCTCATTGTATTTCATATTCGCAGTTCATTCAAGTGCTTAAGTCTTGCTAGGACTACTTATTAGCTTTATATTAAATCCACTCCATATCTTATAATATTCATTTCAATTGAATTGAAACACTTTAAAAGTTCATTAACACTTGGCACGACGTTTCGACGTTCATTCGTCACACGCCCGATTTGCCTCTCTTGTGTATGCTTACTATGCTTCTATAACTCATCTAATACATCATATATTAATGTTAAGCATCATTATATTTACTATTATTCATGTTTTGTAACTTAGGAAAACATCTTTTATGGTCTGGAGCACTACACATGCATATGTGCATGTCCGACACCCTCCGATTGCCTCTGAAAACACAATAGTCCTAAATATGACCATTTTGACCCATCCTAATGACCTCAAATTTAAAAACTTAAAGAACAAAAGTTGTAGTTCTACTCGTCCTCGTTCCGGATCATCTTGAATCACCTCAATCGGATTTCGTATGAGAAAGTTATGGCCATTTTACTGCAGGAGGTCAAAACTATCCAACCCAGACCACTTTTTCGGCGCCGGGGCCCGGAACAGTGGCGCTGGGGCGCGAGCTACAGCGCTGGGGCGCGAGCTACTAGCCCATTTTGGCGCTGGGGCACGAACCTTGGGGCCAGGGCGCAAAATTTGGCGCTGGGGCGTGAATTTTGACGCTGGGGCGCCGAAACTCGCAGAACCCAACCACGAAGAACAGAACAACTAATTTTTTTGTCTATTACTTCAATTCTAACACTAATTAACATGCATAACTTATGCCAATTACACATACACATTACTTAATCATGCATATACGAATTACCATCGACTAAACCATGATTCTAGAAACTTAAATTTTGAAAGCACGATTTAAACATCAAAATTTCATATTTGACATATTTTAACACAGTAAACACTATAAATTCTAATAACCACCAATTGGTTTACTTTAACTACGATTCTCTGAACTTCTTAACAACAGAATTAACTTGTTGACAGTTTTAATTTCCTAATTAGCTACCAACAATTTACTGATTTTGATCTTCTTAACAACTAAACTAATGAATATTTTGACTGTTAACAGCCATGTGCCAGAATATATACTGGAAAAAGATAGTTTCCTTCCTCTTAAACGAAATTAACATAACCTTTCATGTTTAAACACTACTTCTAACATCATACACCCATAAAACACCATAGTTCAGTTATATAACAACTACTAAAGAATTTTGTAAAAACTTTATATTTACAGTGAAATAGAAGAACACAGAGACGTAAAAACATACATATATATATATATATATATATATATATATATTAAGGTTTTAAAACATACCTTTTGTTGTTAAGAAATTCTTGCTAACCCTTGCTAGTCACAGACAACCCTGCAACTTCAGACACCTTTTCCTCTCAATTTACTTTATTCTCTCTCAATTTCTGCAATCTTCCTTTTCTTTTCTCTTAAGCCAAAACCCAAATACTCTTTACGTAAAAAACAAAATAAAACCAATGCACACCCGTTTAAAACAAAACCGACGCCTACTCAATACCCCTATTCAATTTATCAGTTACCAAATTAATATATATATTTTATTTATATTATATTATTAATAATTCAAAATTTAAAATCCAAAAGCCATAAGGCTCCGTTTGGCAAAACTCTTTCAAATTAAAGACTTAATATATTTAAGCCTTGTTTGACAAAATAAATTAAAACTACTTTAATTTATTTTAATAACCATTTATAATGTAGTTATTTGTCACACTTCTAATTAATTAAGTTTTCATACTTAATTAATTAATTCTAATAACAATTCATTGCATAATATAATAATTTATTTAATCATTATAAACTCTCTAACTTAATTATTAAATTAAATTAGATTACTATTTCAAAATAATTACTTTCCTTCACTCATTAATTATTTATTAAACAAATAAATAACCAAATCACATCAAATCAATTAAATAAATACTTATTCAACGATAAACACAACCATTAAATATTTATATAATTCAATAAATATTTAAATAATATAACTAAAAATCTGGATTGTTACAAAGTGTAAGAAGGCTTACAGTGGACTGCCAAAGAAGACTTAAATAACTTTAAATGGATGAACACTCAGCTTCTGACGGTAAAAATATAACAATATATAAGCTCACAAGTGTTTAAAATGAGAAAGTACTCAGTTTATAGTGTGTATAGAGCAAATTGGACAGGGCTTCTTCGCCGTTTCTCTTGCAAATATGGCCACCCCAAGCCCTCTATTTATAGAGGGGGGGAGTCGCAGGTGTACCTATGGCAACAACAGAAGTATCTGCGACTTTTCGAGGTGCCTCAGACAATGTGGGTCCCACTGTCTAGAAGTACGTGCACTCGAACAACGTGCTGTTCGCTCGAACCTTCATAACTTTCAATTTAGGAGTTCGATGGAAGCTTGTCATACCATTTCGGAAAGTTCTTTTTGAGGGCTATGTAATGAAATAGGATTTACCCTTTTTTGAATCTGGAAAGATAGGTGTATGACCGAAATAGCATTTCTGAGTTTTCGTCAAGCAGTCCGTTGAGCTATTTTACGTAGTTTGCGCTCGAAAGTTAAGATATGGTTCTCGTGGGACTTCTATTGAACTAATTTGATTTGAAATGAGTGTATTTGATGCGAGTTAAAGTTGAGTTAGAAAAATGACTATTTTACCCCTCCTAGGGTTATCTCCGATTTTTGCACAGTTGTAGCAGTCTTTTTTAAGGGTTATCTCTGAGGTTGACTTGATGTTGACTTTGACTGTCCTCAGGGTTATCTCTGAGGTTGGCTTGACCTCATGGAGTTATCTCCAGACTTTGAACTTGATCCCCCATGGTTATCTCCGAGGTTGGAACTGATTTTTTCGGGGTTATCTCCGGGGTTGAAAACTGATTTCCCGGGGTGATCTCCGGGGTTGGAAGCTGGATCTCCCGGGGCTATCTCCGGGGTTAGAATTGATGCTGTGGTCCTCCAAGGTTATCTCTGGAGTGTGAAAAAGATGCTTCTGTCCTCCTCATAGTTAGTAACAGGAAAATGAAATTTCAAGTGTCTACAATAATGAAAAATAAATTATCGTTAGCCTTCAACAAATCAGATAAAATATAATGGACAAAAAGTTTTAAATCAATATTCGCAGCAGAAATAACAATTCATTAGAAGAGTTAAGTAGAGAATGAAATCTACTATCATCTATAAATTTAAAAGTCCATCATCAATATTTTATGCCTGCAACATCAATCAATATACATCTTGAATCAAATATTTATCTTTGCACTATGGGCCAAGATATTTATTTGTATCACCAGTTGGTGATGTTCATCTCAACATCTAATCATCTTTGCACTACGTGTCAAAGATATTCATCAGGTAATCATTCATCTTTGCACTACATGCCAAAGATATTCAGTTATATCACCATTTAGGACTGAGGATAATGAAAAATATCTTAAAGAAATGAATCCAGTGAGATAAAAGAATAAAAATTAGGGATTCGTACTTTAGTATATCCAAGTTCAAAAATACTCCATAATAGTCAATTGTGGAGCAAATTCAAGAATGAAGATCAAAACATGGATACAATCAAAGATAGTAACCATAACAGATAACTTGGACAAAGAGAAGAAAATTTACTTTTTTTTGTGAATAGTGCCGTATTCATGAATAATGTCGTATACGTGAATAGTGTCGTTTATGTGAATAGTAACCTCGACACGAAAAGGCAAAAATTTCATAATAAAATTCATACCAATATTCCGGTATAATGATATTGAAAGAAATAATATCATTTACGAAAAAAATAACATCCCTTACCTCAAAAGAATAGTACTTCTTACTGGAATATCGGATATAATTCTAAAGAAAACTTGCACCATATAGCAACACTCAAAGTATAAAAATACTCATAAAAATACGCTCGATATTATAGAGATAGAAAACTCCTGATTCTGGTGTGATTTTTAATTCTAACCTAAGCACCCTATTTATAGGAAAATGCTTAGAACACCAAAGCAGAAAATTTAATAAAATAATATTATTTATTAAAAAAATTCCTACACATACTTTGAAAATCTGATTTAAGAATTTTGCAACATCAAGTGGGGACCACCAACACACAAAACATATTTTTATCATTTAATGCAACAAAATCAATTCGGACCTAATATTCCGAAATTTCAATAATTCATAATAAATAGCCCTTTTATAAGAAAAATACGAATTTTATGTTCATTCCATATCAAATTTAATTCTCTAAAATTTTGTAGAAGAAAGTTTTTTCAAATTCTAAACGAAAAATGATCGAAATCCACATACAGATGATCTCGCAGGCTATAATCAAATTTTAGTAAAAAACGGGACCCACCAATATATTTAACATGTTTTTAGCATTTATTGTAACAAAAATACTCGTCCTCCTCATTTATTCATATATCAAACATTCATTATAAAAATATCACCTTTATTATATTATTATATTATCACATTATACATTTATAATGTAATATAACAATATAGGTAAAATATCAATTTTTAACAATTGTCACTTTTCTAAAAATTCCTCCATTCCGACAAATATACTGATAAAATACCTCAACATTAATTCCTTCATTTATATTCACACAAAATAAATATTTTCTTATCATTTTTATCAACAATTAATTATTTACAAATAATATTACAGAATCACAATAATGATAACCAGGTCGTTTCCAGGAAAGAGGGGGCTTTCCAATAAGGATTTCTCCTTACTGACGCACAATTAGGTGACCAAACCCCTTTCCTAGATAGAACTTCCTTAGACATTGTCAATACTGCCATCTAATAATATTATTCAAATAATATGAATTATTGATCTGATAATGGAAAAAATTGAGCAATGACAATTATTGAAATAACAATAATATAAAATATCAACATAGCAATTATTGAATCAATAAAATAAAATATTGAACAGTAATTACTGTAACGATTATTAAGTAATGCCTTCTTACGTAAGAATCAATAATTATGTAATACCGTGTGCTACTGTGTAAGACCGCGTATTACTTTACTTTAACCATCGGGTATTCCAACAGTGTTAATGGTAACAACTACGTCGTTATTTATAAAAAACTCATATTTATCGTTTTCTTCATCCGCCAGTTTTCTGTTATGGGGCCCACAAATGGCTGCGCCGTCGTACGAATATTCCTTGACAGCAAGAATATTCCTCGACCAAATGAATATTCCCCGATAACAATGAATATTTTATAACCACTTGCTTATTTAAAATATTTGCACATTTTACCCATAACTAACCACATTAATCAAATCAACCCCTAACTATTTCAAAATAATAAATAGAAGAAATTTAATTTATTAAAAAAAAAATTGGGGGTCTTACAACCTCCCCTTCTTATAAAATTTCGTCCTCGAAATTGACGTACGTACCTGGTGTTTCGAAAAGGTGAGGATACCTCGCTTTCAATTCTAACTCCTAGGTCATTTCCTCAATAGCATGGTTCACAAAACTTTGACTTGAGGTATAACCTTTGAGCATAAAATATGTTCCTTCGTATCCAAGATTTTGACTGGTACCTCCTCGTACGTTAAATCTTCTGATATCTCATCTGGTTTTAACTCAATAATGTGGTTAGGGTCGTCCACATATTTACGTAACATTGATATGTGAAAAACGTTATGAACACGCGACATACTTAGCGGTAAAGCGAGTCTATAGGCCACAATTCCTACTCGATCGAGGATTTCAAATGGACCAATAAATCGAGGGTTGAGATTTCCTCTCTTCGTCGACTCTTGCTTCTAGAATAACACATTCTTGTACTTTTATTTTCATATTCATCATCTCCGTGTCTGTAGCTTGAGTAGCTTTAACATTATCGACTAAAGTTAGTTCTACGTGTATATTTGATATCATCACATGGGTTCTTGGAGTCTTTAACTCTATCTACATCATTTGTAAGTCGTACGAAATGGGTCTTTGTGTTAACAATATCGCACTCGTAAACGCATACGATCTTCTACTCAATGCGTCAGCTACCACATTTGCTTTTTTCAGGATGGTATTGAATGGTATGGTCAAAATCTTTTAATAGCTCGAGCCAACGTCGTTGCCGCATGTTGGGTTCTGGGAAGCTCTTCTCACATTCCTCGCTCCATTCAAATTTTGTATCCTTTCGAATTAGCTGAGTTAATGGAGTGACGATTCGAGAAAATCCTTTCCCAAATCTCTGATAGTAACCAGCTAAGCCTAGAAAGCTACGTATTTTGATTACTGACTTAGGTTGCTCTCAACTGTGACTCATATCCCAATCTTGGATAGCACGTCACAATGGAGCCTATTATTTTACCACCACACGAATATGGCATCCACTACGGAGAGTCTTGCTTCAGTGCATTCCACAAAGGAAGTCACGAAATAGAGGCTCGGGTACCAACTCTTGTAGTTGGGTTTTTAACTCCTGAAGTTTAATAGGAGCTATTCGATATGAGATTTTAGAAATGGGTTTTGTATCGGGTTTAAGATCGATACAAAATTCGATATCACGCTCTGGGGGTAGGCCAGGAAGTTTTTAAGAAAATACGTCAGGAAATTCGCTAACAATAGAAATATCATTCAAATATGACGTATTTTTGTTTAAAATCATAACATGGGCTAAGAAAGCTTGACATTCATTTTTCAATAAACGAATGACTTTATGGCTTGATGCAAAAGTGTTTGGCTTTAGTGGTTTGGTTGCTTGAATTTGTATAGCAGGTCGGTTAGGAATATGAAAACTAACAACCTTACGAAAACAATCAATTTTAGCACGATGAGTGATTAACCAATCAATCCCTAAAATCACATCAAATGCAAGTATTTTCAAAGAGATGAGATCAATAGGTAATGTGATGATCCCAACTTGAATCAAGCAAGATTTATAAACAGTGGATGTAATAAAGATTTTTCCTAACGTAGTTTCAATAGATAAGTCAAAGTCTAATTTGTCAGGGGTCAAGTTCAAACGTTGAGCACAAGCAGGAGAAATAAAAGAATGGGTAGAACCGGTATCTAACAAGTTATAGATTTCGCAAGAATTTATGATTAACTAACCCGTGATAACTTCGTTCGGGTTACTCGCTTTTTGAGAAGTCATGATAAATGCTCTTCCTGAAACCACCGACTTTATTATATTCGTATCCGCCTTTGGTGCCACCATCCCAGCTAGACTTGATTTCACTACAGGTCAAAATCAAGCTATGTGACCATCTTTTCCATAATTAAAACATACCTTGGAAGGCTGTGAATAGTTTAGACGTATGTGTCTCTCATCTCTGCATCTGTAGTGTCGACGTTGGAATTTTTATTTGTCACTTTTCTATTCTTGTTCTTTTGTGTTCTCATGTTAGGTGAGATTTATTTTAAAAAATAAGAAAAAAAGGTCCGACATGCATATGTCGACGATTGGACTATAAGAGTCGCCAGTTGATTTTTTAAGTGGTTATACCAACACAATCGATAAAAGGTTTGCATATTGACCCAGTGATGTGACACTGCTAAACGGGTCTGTGAAACTGAGATTCATTAGGGTTTGGGGACTTGCTTATATGGAGGGAAGGTGTTAGGCACCCCTCGACATCCGTGTGGCCACGGTGACCGCCACTTTTCAATAAATTGTTATATGAATGTGTGTGTGTGTGTGTGTGATTAATGTGCTGTTATTTGAAAGTAGTGTGAGGCCTCGGTCGCACCTATATACACAGTGTTTGAATTTATGTAAAAATTTAATTTTAAATAAGATATAGCAGTGAAGTTTTATAAAAGAGGTTTTTTAAATCCTGATGCTCAATAGTAATTGAGACCTTTTACACTTCCATTTTATTAAATGCTTAGGAGTTTTGAACTTCTCTGGATAATGAACACCAGGGAATATACAAAGGTCAGCATATGAGACACTCCCATGTGCTCCAATTCCTTTGATAGAAAGAAAGGTTTCTTCTATTTGAAGGACCTTTTTCCTGATGTCACCGGTGTCTAGATTTCCTTTGAGATGGGTGGTATCATGAATTTTGTTGGTTGTATCCAAATGGAGCTCAGGTACTGTAATGAGTTTATTAGAACCTTGGGTTCCTCCTTGTGCAGAGGATTCAACATGTATGGGTATCTCCTTGTTTACTGGATTAGATTGGTGAGATGAAGACATGATTGGCTGTAGGCTCGTGGCCTTTTTGGATTTTGATCGGGTAATAGGTCTGAATGCTTCCATACGACAAAACTTGCATAGTTTAGTCTTAAGGATTGTGTAAATGTTTACATGCTATGTGATGTGTTCGTTTTACGATTATTATCCTGCAAAATGGATGTTAGCTGTTTGTAATACATGATAGCATGTTAATTTAAATATGCACATTTTTCTTCATATTTCTCATTACATTGAGATGAATATGGAATGAAATTACAAGTAATTGACTTTACGAGTAATTTGAAATGAGAAAGCATGAAGAGACTTTCCTCCGCTTTTGGTTTATCAGAAGCTGACCTATCTTAGGTTACTCTCGCGGCTTTTTGGCATGAAGGTTCCAAAATCATCGCAATTTACTCAACGGGAAGTTAATCCGGTTTTTCAACTGGAGCGAAATTGGGTGGTGCCTTTCCTGAGCCTCGTTGAAATTAGTCTTCCTCCGAGTCCAGTAATCAAACACCGACAGCATAGCCTCCTGGTGGAGGAACCACACAACATACATTCACATACAACGTGTCTCACCGTTTATGAAAATGATGACATGTGCGAAGCACTAATATCATAAGCAGATATAGTGTAAAGCATTAAGTGCAGTAAATATATGCATTCGTACACATTCATCATAAATGTAAATGCAACATCCACACATAAATATATAACAGTTTTGAAAAGCTTGTAATAGTAGCTTAAGTCCTCTTACATGTGTCCCTAGCAGAGTCGCCACCTGTCGACGTCGGAATTTTTATTTGTCCTTTTTCTATTCTTGTTCTTTTGTGTTCTAATGTTAGGTGAGATTTGTTTGATAAAACAAGCGAAAAAGGTCCGACATATATATGTCGGCGATTGGACTATAAGAGGCACAAGTTGGTTTTTTAACTGGTTGTACCAACACAACCGATAAAAGGTTTGCACATTGACTCAATGATGTGACACTGCTAAATAGGTCTATAAAACCGAGATACATTAGGGTCCGGGGACTTGCTTATGCAGAGGGAAGGTGTTAGGCACCCTTCGACATCTGTGTTGCCACGGTGACCACCACTTTTCAAGAAACTATTATATAAATGTGTGTGTGTGTGTGGGTTAATGTGCTGTTATTTGGAAGTAGTGCGAGGCCACATTCGCTCCTATATACACAGGGTTTGAATTTATGTAAAAATTTAGTTTTAAATAAGATATAGCAGTGAAGTTTTATAAAAGAGGTTTTTCAAACCCTGATGCTTAATAGTAATTGAGACCTTTTACACTGCCATTTTATTAAATGTTCGGCTTGATTGTTTTTATTTTCGAGATACAAAGCATCTTCGAGAAAATAATATACAAAGTAGTGCCGAACTTCTCGTGGGCATGAAAACCATCTGAGGAAATCCAAACATCGTGAATAAATTTACAGGCTGCTTACAGCTGAAAATGTCCATCACGGGAACCGAATCTAGATTCAGTAAACTGAATTTGTGATCACATGATTCCTAGGCTTACATGATACCGCAGTTTATATGAAAGCAGTAAGCAATTATATATATAAAAGCTGTAAATATATATATATACAAACATGATCAACCACCACGAAGCAAGGATCGAAATACAAATGTATAAAAACGGTACATATACATACATATATATATATATATATATATATATATATTGACATAATCAACCACCACGAAGCACCTCCTTGGGGGATCAAAAATGTAAAGAAAACTGTAAAAACGGTTAACCGTCACGAAGTAAACTCCAGACGGGACGAAATGTAAAGAAAGCAGTAAAAAGGGTCAACCGCCACGAAGTAAACTCTAGGCGGGACGAGATGTATATATATATAAACAGGTAAATGCACCATATATAAAATCCAGGCTTATCGAACAAAGTCCGACAACAGTTCATATATATATATATATATATATATATATATATATATATATATATATATATAGCAGTAAACGCACCGGAAGTAAAATCCAGGCTTTGACACACAGTTCATATATATATATATATATATATATATATATATATATGTATACAAAAATAATTAAACGGTCCAGATGTAAGTTTAGGCTCATCGAACAGAGTTTGACACACAGTTTATATATATAACTATATATATATACGAAAGCAATTAAACGCTCCAGACTTAAGTCTAGGCTCAATCGAAGCATAACTCGAGAATGTTAGTCCATATATATATATATATATATATATATATATATACAAACACAAACTGAAATGAAACCACAGACCGAAGTCTGGGCATACACACGCAACATGACTCTCAACGTGAAGAATAGTGTGTGCAAAGATGAAGGGAAAGGCTTTAAAGTGTGTAAGAAGACTTACAATGGGCTGCCAAAGAAGACTTCAATAGCTTTAAGTGGATGAACATTCGGCTCCCGCCGGTAAAAACTAGCTATATGTGAGCTTACAAGTGTTTAAAATGAGAAAGCACTCAGTTTAGGGTGTGTACAGAGCAATTTGGACAGGGCTTTCTCGCCTTTTTCTCTTCCAAAATGGCCACCCCAAGCCCTTTATTTATAGAGGGGTGACCTACGACTAGCCGCAGATGTACTTGCAGCTGCTCGGGGTGCCCCGGGCTCCGCGGGTCCTGCCGTCTCGAAGTACGTGCACGCATGCAACGTGATGTCCACTCGAACTTTTAGAACTTCAATCCGGGCATTCGATAGAGATGCATAAGACCTATTTTGGACTGCCGTTGTCGAGAGTTACGCAATAACATGGGATTAGAGGTTGTACGAAGTCAGGAAGATGGGACCATGCCCTCCGGTCTTTAAGCTTCAAATTCTATCCGTTGCCTTGTGTAATAGTCACTCGGGATTTGACTTCCTTGGTTCTTGTGGGACATTACTGTGTAGAAATGTATGTATGAGGTGTTTAGAAGGTGCGATGTGGCGTCAAGGTGGTAAGATAATGACTTTACCCCTCAGCGGGGTTATCTCCGGCTTGGGCTGATAAAGCAGACGTTGCTCAGGGTTATCTCTGAGATTGGACTGCTGCAAGTGTTGAAGGTCCTCAGTGTCATCTCTAAGGTGTGCTTGTCTTCCCGGGGTTATCTCCGGGTCTTGTACCGAGTGCCTCAGTGTGAGTGCCGAGTGTTTTGAAACTGTTTGCATGGCTTTGAAACAATCATTTTCGGGGTTATCTTCGGAACTGCAATTACACTCCTTGGGGTTTTTTCCAAGGTTAGCGCTGCTATTCCCGGTGTCGGGACTGAGACTGAATATCTTAGGGTTATCTCCGGGATGAATCAGCCTTCTCCGGTGGAATTTTCAGTATTGGAACTGCATGCGTCGGGGTTATTTCCGAGGTTTGGAGCTGATACTCCCGGTGTGTGTTCCGGGGTTGAAACTGAACTTCTGGTAGTATCCGAACTGGATATGAGCTGTCTTCTAGGGTTATCTCTAAAAGATAAATTTGTCCTCCTGCAATGTCAGTAACAGGTGTGCAAAAAATTTCGAGTATCTACAGATGCCCCTCTTTATCATATTCACGTAATGTAATGGCATGGATAGGATAAAGAATCCTAGACACTTAAAATGTAAGAAGATAAACATGATGCTATGTAGAGAACATGCTGCAAGTGTATGATGCATATGTATGATGCATATATTTTGGTTGGATTGCTCTCCAACATGGTGGGAAGATTGCCGGCTCCCTGTTGCTTCTACCGGGGATGACAATAAATAAGCAGCCTAATGAACTGTCATGGACGTGCGATCTATAGCTAATAGGAATCTGTTAGTTCCCAGTAGGCACAATATAGATCTAGAAGGGGGGGTTGAATAGATCCTTTTAACTTTCAAATATTTTTCTCGTTTATTTTGTATTGCTAATGATTTAGCATATGACAAACATAAGAATATTTTCAAGCACAACGAAATAAGTAAAAGATCTCCTTCATTAATATATTCATAATTAAACATACATTATTCTTAGAGTAAGTTCGGTTGTAAGTAGTTAATACATACATAGCAGTTATAGCAGTTAAGTGCACAATGTAAATGACATAAAGTAAAAGACACGTGGGGTTTTAAGTGGTTCAGAGACTCAAGCTCCTAATCCACTATTCTGCTTTCAACTAGCAGGATTTCTACTAAGGAAGGGCAGCACCCTAAATCACTAAGATTCCTTTAAGGCCAGCAGCCTTGGGACTTCAGTTCACTAAGAACTCTTCAAGGCCAACAGCCTTGAAACTTCTCTAGTTCCCTAGGAATTTTTCAAACCCATCAGGCTTGGAACTTTATTTAGTCCCTCCAGACAAGGACTCCTAAGGCCCTGGCTTCTTATTGTTTATTTGCTGTTGTTGTTAGAGGTGCTGCTAAGATGTTCTTTAAGCTCTTCATCTCTAAATGCTTAACAGCTTGACGAGATCATCCTTGAGGTGCAGTTGAGTGTTGTATGATGCTCAGCTTCTTCAGATACTCAACCACTTCTGATGATTCCTTGTTGAATTGCAGTGAAGATCATTCTTCTTTATACTTGATGGCTGCACATGATGAATTTCTAAGATGACTGTAAGCTCTTCTGTTAGGTACTTAGAAACTTTTTCATGCTTGACACCATAATGACGTTGGTGATCTTCTTCCTTGATAATTGATGCCTTCTCATGATGGACTTGCTAAGATGACTGTAAGCTCTTCTCTTTGGTACTTAGAGTCTTCCCATGATAGACATCAAGATAACATTGATGCTCTTCTTTCTCTTGGCAGTTCAGAACACTCTTCTTATAGTAGAACTCTCACTTCTACTTTTTAATCTATTTATCTATAAGTGTTTTTGGTAGATCGTAGAGTGAGCTTTCGGACCTTCATTGGTCACTCACTATTTTATGTTATTTAGATCAATCCACCATCTCTCCAAAAAATAACTCCAGCAACCCTTGATCTTTGAAGCTCTTGCTGATTTATAATCCTTTGCGATCTTCCCGTTGGAATGTAGCTGTTGGGAGTTATTCAAATCTCTTTACAGATCTCGAGTTATCTGAGGTAGACTGCAGATGTGGCATGACATGTCTTTCTGACACTGCAATCTACTGTTTCACCTACCCCATCAGAGATGTCACTTTAATGTCTTGGGAAGGTCGACGACTTTATTTCCTCCTTCTGATTTCTCGATCAGAGGTTGTCCTTTTGCATTGATGCTCTCAATAAGCTCTTGTCTGAATATCACTCTTCAGATTGAATCATTGCCAATGCTTCAATCTTCGGATGACCGAACTCTACGATTCTGATGAATGCCATCTTGGACCTGATCGTAGTGTCTTGTTGAATGTTGCATATTGACTGGTAGAGTTAACACTACGATCTCGAAGAGTGTTCATTGAATCTTCAATGTAGAACACCTCTTCCATCTTTTTTATAGTGCTTCAACACTTCTGTTTGCCTCAACTGATCTCAGATACTGATGGCTTGACTCCTTGCTCTGGTTCCTTCTGAATAGTAAGACACTTCATATTTATGGTGTGTCCAGCTCGCTTTCTCCTTGTGATCTCCCGTTCACTTATCATCAATGGACTGACCCAATGCTTAATCACTTTGGCCTTGTTCTTCAGAGGTTGACCGATATCTCTGGGTATACTCCATCAGTTCCTTCTTTGTGTGCTAAACACTATGATCCTAGTGTCTTCCAAGATCGTTGTCTTCTATTCACTTGACAGCTACAGCACTTGCTAACTTTTCCTTAGTCAGTTACTAAAGTCTTCTTCTGATCAACTTGTGGAAGACTTCATCTCGAATGGCTTTCCAACTCAATCTGAATGCTGATTGGTTTGGTGCTTAGATCTTCAGTTAGCTTTAATGCCATTCGTTGAGTGCTCTCTGGTTTCCTTCAGGTTGGATGTAACATTGCAGCTTGGACCAGAGGCTTCATTTCCTTGGATATTCTAGGAGTGCTCATTTGTTGAGAATCGTATATGCTCTACGATTCTGTCTTGGTGTTGTGAGCACATCTTAGTTCTGCACTCTATGATTCAGCTTCGGCTGTGCAAACACTATGACTTCGAGATCAGATCTTGACACACTACGATTTCTATCCTCGTGCTCGTTGTCTTCATCTGATCTTTCTCGACTACGATCTCTGCCTCATATATGATCAGTAGACTCTACGACTTCGAGTGTAGTCTACGATCCTGATTTGGCTTTGGCATCAGTAGACTCTACGACTCTGGGTGTAGTCTAGGATTCTTGACTTGGCTTTGGCAGATGCTTGGTCGGCTCGTAGGCAGGCTGTCTCTACGATTCTGAACATGACTTTCTCAGTAGACTACGGCTCCGAGGAAGCTCTTCTTGACACACTACGATCCTTCTTCGTCTCCCCTGGCAGTCTACGAACTCCGAGATCTTCTATCATGCAGACTACGATTCTGCCTCGATAGCTCTCGAGCTTTCCTTGACTCTCCCGGCAGACTACGATTTCTGGTGTAGTGCTCGACGATCAGACAAGCCAATCTCTGACATCATAAGATCAACCTAACATGCTTGATCTTTCTATATTTATAGTCGTTGTACATCATTTCTTTTTAAGGACTTTACAAAAATGTTTTGCTTATGTAGGATCAACCTAACATATTTGATCAATTCATTCTAAGTCCTTGTACACATGTTTTTATTATTTATCAAAGGACTTTATAGATTTTCTTAATGAAAGCATACTTGCATATTCATTAATATATATATATAGCATAATCAAATCATATGTAAATATGAATATTATTCACATGCTTATTCCTGACAATCTCCGCTTATTTGATTATGACAAAAATAATAAGTGCGTATGCATGTTATGAATGAATCTTACATACAGTGAGCAGTTGTATTTCTAAAACAGATAATCATGAATGTCATTTTGTAATGATATGGAATTTAATACACTATGACATTTTACATCCTGGATCCAAAACATACCTAACTAGTTAGTGATGTACCTCTTTGGCTCCATGTATGTTTCGAGAATGTCTATTGATCAACTATTCATCTATTTAACCTTTTTGTTCCTGCTCCCCCTGGGATGATGACTTTCTGTCTTTGCTCTACTCCCCTTTAGACTTATGATCTTCTTTCTTAGTTTGCTCCCCCTCAAACTATGCGATCATATGATTATCATCTTTTGGCTTCCCCTCACTGCTTCTTCTTTTGTTCTTTTCTTCTTTGACTTTCCATTGGCCTTCTTGTCTTCACTTCTTCTGCTCTCCTTCTTCTTACTTGAATGCCTTGTTGTGGTTAAATTTTGTAAGAATACTCGCAAGCGCACGAATCTATTGTAAAATAGTTTAATGCAAAGTAAGAGGTCGTTCCCACGAGGATTAATGAAAATTAATTAAATTAAACTTAAATCCAATTCTAATCTAGTTAATGAAAATTGATTTTTTATTTTTTGAAATAATTAAAACTAAAATCAAATTAACATGCAAATAAGAAAATAATAACTAACTTGTAATCAATGGAAGAACAGTTCTGAGGTTCGGAATCCACAATATTAATTATGTTGTCTTCCTTTTCATTATTAATTCGGAGTAGCAATTTGAAAATTAATTCAATGCTTCGTCAAGATTTTTCAATTAAGCATATGAAAATATTTCTTATGTAAATCCTTATTTTCAAGTTTCAATGTATAAGACCCAAGCATTAAATGTATCCACAATTTGAAAAACAATTAATCTTAGTTCTTATTAAAGCTTTAAATCATAACCAGGATTAAATTAAATTAATTGAATCTATTCAAAATACATGATATTGAGAATGAAACAATTTAATTTAGATCAATCAAATAAATAATAAGAATGTTTGAACATTAATTTCAGTTGGAAATTAATAATGAATTTAAATCCTTACATAACCAATATTGTTTCATCCTACACCTTAGAAATAGAATTTAGCAGAACATGATAAAAACAAAAGCAGAGAATAAATAATAACCCATGATCATGTTGCGCTGATGCTTTGTCTATATTCTCGGTTCTCATGCCGTGCTGCTCTTCTCTTTTTTTTCTTCTTCCCAGCTACTTTCCTCTCCCTCTGCGTTGTGGTCGTTGCTCTCTTTTTCTCCTCTTCTTTACAAAGCTGGTAAGTAACCTAATTATTTGGGCCCCCACTAAAAAGCCAATAAAGTGTTGAATTGTTGTTGCCTTTTTTACTCCAATAAGTGCCGAAATGGGCTGCTTTTTGGGCTTTGAAATTGTCAAGCCACTGATTTATTGTTACTCTCCTGTTTCACCCAAAATAAATCCAATTAAAATAAAATTAATATAAAATTGGACTAATAAATTTATTTTAAAAGGGAATAAATATATAAATAATGAGCTCATCAAATACCCCAAACCTAAATTTTTGCTGGTTCTCAAACAAAACAAAAGAAAAAGAAAACTAAAGAAATAAGCACAAAAAAATTTTCTAATTAAACCTAAGCCATTTTCGTAGGGCACACGACATAATTTAGCATATACTACAAGCCTTTAAACCCCAAGGTTAACCCAAGTGGACGAGTTGTGTCTCTACAATGAATATACCAACAAAATTCACATGCAATGGTTCTTTTCAAAAATATGATTCCCCTTTATTCACCAATGTGAATAACTCAACAAAGACATCAAAACACCCACATGCTAAGACATATGACACACATGTAACATCAAAGTTCTCAATCTAGCAAGATTAATAAAAAAATTTCATTCTTGCCAACCTCATTGTGAGTGTGTGAATTGACAACAACATAACATCATTAATATCAAAGTAAGCAAAACTTTCAAACTCCATCCAAACTATGCTTTGACTCAACTCCTCACTTGGCAAACGCTCAACAAATAAAACACTCAAGAATAGGGTGTGAATGCTCTCATTACATGCGGCCATAATAAGTGAATGCATTCAAATTCAAATGCCTCTCACATGTATGTATGAAAAACGCTATAAGTGAAAGTACAAGAGTCTCATGAATGGATAAATCCCACTAGAAAGGCGAAATGTATAAATGGATCCCCTCTACTACTCTCACATCTAAACCATATTCCAAAGGATCATTAGGACTTGTTAGGTTTGTACTATAAAGCTTAGGGTAAGGGTTATGAAACGAAGGGATATATAAAGGAATTCAAAGATCTAAGAAACATGTTGAGATATAAAATTAGCACTTGGGCGTAATTTGACTTCATTTGAGCTTTTTTTTTACATCTCCTTTTTCATGCATTTCTTTCTTCTTTTTAATGGAGATTTCACCACTACTTCTTTTCTCTTTTTTTTTTCTTTCTTTTAAGCTCACTTTTCACTAGTGCCTATACATAGAAACAATCTCAACACATCCTTAGATAAAAGGGTAGAACATAAATATGATTTACACTCCAAATTGGAATAGGGTAAAAATATCGGGCTACCAAAGAAAAGTTATATAAAAGGCTCAAAAGGGTGACTAGCGGTACACATGTAAAGGTGAGATATATTAGTCTCATATGTTGGCTACCAAAGATGGCCTACGTCACTTCCAAAAGTCTAAAGTTTTTCAATTCAAGCAATTTTACGAATCCTTTAAAAGAAATTACATTTCATGGGCGTACCTTTCTAGTGTTCATTCAAAGCAAAGAATAATGAGACTATTCAACAAAATACGCTTTTCAAAAATTTAGAGTTTATGTAAAAACCCTCAAATAGGAAGATCGGCTCAATCCCTCACAGATTACTCAGTCTCCGCATTTATGTTTTTTCAAGAAATTTAAGTTGTACTCACTCATCCATCTCGTCATGCATTAGTTGTCTATGTGCTCAAATAAAATGAGAATTAGGAGTCATAAAATTTCTCTTAATAATGGTAGTAAGGGAACTAAGTATGCATGTGACAACCCCAAAATAGGTCCATTCCATCAAACCTATTCTGAGTCGCCAAATACATGGTACAGAAAATAACTACAACTTTATTACAACAATTGTCATGCAAAATACACCAACACATATGCTGTAAGTTTGGATACAAATATATACCAAATGCGACTCATATCCCAACCGTGGACAGCACCTCACAATGACACCTTACATAAAGGTATAGTCAAAAACTGTTTTAGAAATTAGAATCATTGGGAAGTGCTCAAGGAAACCTTTATACATGGGAGGCCATACTTCTAGGTTGTGATAGATATCATATGGCCACAGAATTATCCTTGGTTGACCCAATAGACCCCAAAGAAAAATGAGAAAATTACTATCATATTCTTCCCAATGGTGAGTCTTCTCTTGACTTATCATTATCTCCACTGTCTTTAATCGTGAATTATACTTCAAACAAACACCAAGATTATATAGGTAGTGCTCGTAGATATACTCAGCAAATGGATGAGCACATTCCTGTCTTATGATGACACGAGGTTGTATATCATTAGACATCTTGTATGATAGTGGCAAAACACCCTTCCAACATTGGGTTCGCCTCACCCTATTTGATTCACCAAATATAACTACTAAATGATGTATACAACACTTTTCTATACTGCTTAGGGAGAACCTCCACAGCTAGAGACCACCGTTCTATTTTTCCATTATCCTCGCTCGACGCAGCTACACTCTTATTACCTGAAAGGAATTGTGAAACAGAAGGGTGAGCACAACTAGCCCAGTAAAGAATATCATGACTAAAGAAAAATAAGTTATCAATAGCCATCAACAGAATTAAATCAGAGATTTAGAACATATGGTAGATGATAAAAATTTTAACCATAGTTGCAGCGGAACAAGCAATCCATTAGAAGAGTCAAATAGACCATAAAGTCTATTATCTTCTCCATGTTAAAAATCCACCAACAATATTTTATCCCTGTAACATCAATCAACAATTCCTGTCCACAATCACGTGTATAACTCATAATCGTAATTGTAATTCTAAATTCCTTTTCTAATCCAGGACAAAGATAATTTTCATCACCTGAAGCATCAAACATCATGGTTATACCAAATCACAGTTCATGGTCATAATCATACTAATAAATTCATCTTTGTACTATGGCCCAAAGATATTCATCAACAAGTCATCTTTGCAATACATGCCAAAGATATTCAACAACAGGTCATCTTTGCATTACGAGCCAAAGATATTCATCAACAACTCATCTTTGCACTACAGGTCAAAGATATTCAACAACAAGTCATCTTTGCATTACGAGCCAAAGATATTTATCAATAATTCATCTTTGCACTACGGGCCAAAGATATTCATCAATAATTTATCTATGCACTATATGTCAAAGATATTCCTCAACAGTTCATATTTGCACTACAGGCCAAATATATTCATATCTCAAAGAAATATATAATCATTTTAGAACTTTTATAAACAATAATTATAACCATCTTGATCAATTCACCTTTGCACTTAAGTTAAAGATATTAAATTATAAATTCAATGGTCATGATCATACCAGTCACAATTCAACTTTTCCACTACTGGTCAAAGAGAACCCTAGTCATGATCATACCAATAATCTACCCATCTTTACACTCAAGTGAAAGAGAATATCATCATTAGGGTTATAAAAATGTTATATATGATATTAAAATCAATATAATCAACAAATAGATTTAATCTCAAGAGTAATATTCATAAATCAACTATAATTTGGTCAGAAAAAGAAATCAATTTTGTCGTAAATAGTAACTCGTGAATAGTAACTCATGAATAGTAACTCGTGAATAGTAAGTCATGAATAGTAAACCTGACATAAAAAGGTAGAAATTCCACAATAAAATACATACCAATATTTCGGTATAATCATATTGAAGGAATAATATTTCTTAAGCTTATAAACAATTTATTTTTAATTGTTTACACTTTACTAAATAATGTATTTAATCATCCTAAAATGTCAAACTCATAAGATTTCATTACCAATAACCAAAACCCTCATAAATAATCTGCATATACCTCATATAGGATTCTCAAGCCATAAAATCCTATTTTCTAATTTTCTTACTTCATATAACATATTTAATTCATTTATTCATAACTAATCTATTTTTATGAAAAATACCAAATCAGTCCCAAAAATATTTTTTTTGAGATTTAGCAGAATATAGTCCCATATTGAACATATATTTTTTTTGGAAATTTTAAAATTCATTTACTATTTTTCATATGGCCAATACTGCCGAATATTTAGACATTTATCATAAATTGTACTTTTGTCCAAAAATTCTAAAATTTACAGAGTATACTTCTATCATATACATGTACTCTCAATAAAATTTTTACCAATTTTAGAGTTAACCACAAAGAGTTATAAGAGGTTACTTTTAAAATAGTCTTTCCCCGTAAAATTCATAACTCTTAATCTATACATCCAAAAATCACCATTTTTGGACACAATCAATAAAACTCATCAAAATATCATTTTAAATTTTTCTAGAATTTTTTGAAGGTCAGAAGAATTACGAACTAAAAAATATAATAACCCTTAAAATCTCTTACTATCCATTACCTCAAAAGTGCAGTATTTCTGACTGGAATGCAAAGCCGAAGGAAACTTGCACTGAATAGCAACTCTCAAAGTATCTAAATACTCACAACATATGCTTCATAATATAGAGAGAGAAAGAGAGAAAGCTTATGTTTCTGGTGTAATTTTCAATTCTAACTTAACCCTCTATTTATAGAAAAATATTAGCACGCCGAAGCAGAATTAACCTGCAACCTGATGGCTTTACCTGCTACTATTCCCACCCACCACATTTGAATAAAAATCTCAGCACATTTCTTCACCAACCAAGAGTGGAGCCCACCAATTCTAGAATTTTCAACCAAAATGATTAACTCCAAAAATTCAACAATTTCTGAACCAGTCGTCTCGTAAAATTCATAATAAATCATACGTTCATTTTTTAACGGTTCAAAATTTGTGGACATATACTCAACTTATATATGTATAACATATCCAAAAATCACAACGATCCAACGGTCGGATTAAAAATTATAACCCCCGCAATATATCTCAAAAATCCTAATTTTTAATACCTCTATTCCGAAAAAAATACTGATAAAAACCTCAGCATTAACTTCTTCATTTTTAACCACAAAAATATATCTCTCATTTATATCCACATAAAATAAATATTTTCTTATCATATGAATCAATAATTAATTATCCACACATAATATTACAGAATTACATTTATGACAACCAGGCCGTTCCTAGGAAAGAGGGGGCTTTCCAATAAGGATTTCTCCTTACTAGCACGCAATTAGATGACCAAACCTCTCCTTAGATAGAACTTTTTAGACATTGTCAATAATGCTATCTAATAATATTATTTAAATAATATGAATTATTGATCTGATAATGGGAAATACTGTGCAGCAATAATTATTGAAACAACAATAATATAAAATATCAAAGCAGCAATTATTGAATTAATAAAATAAAATATTGAACAGTAACTACTGTAACAATTATTGAGTACTGCCTTCCTTCGTAAGAATCAATAATTCAAAAATACTGTGCAATCCGTGTGCTACTGTGCAACCACGCATATTACTGTATTTTAACCACCGGGTATTCTAACAGTGTTAACGGTAACAACTACGCCGTTATTTATAAAAACTCAATTTTTGTCGTTATCTTCATCCGACAATTATTCTGTTATGGGGCCCACAAATGTCTGCGCCGTCGTACGAATATTCCCCGACAGAAAGAATATTCCACGACCAAACGAATATTCTCCGACAACAATGAATATTTTATAACCACTTGTTTATTTTGAAAAAATTTCACATTTTACCCATAACTTTAACTTTTTATCAATTTAACCATTTACTGAATTGTAATTATAAGAAAAATTGAATACTTTTATTTCATAAAATTCGGGGTCTTACAATCTCCCCTCCTTATAAAATTTCGTCCCCAAAATTTACGTACCTGGTATTTCAAAGAGTTGAGAATACCTTGCTTTCATTTTAGATTCCATCTTCCTTGTCATCATGATTTCTCCAATGCTCATCTCCTGTATTTTAGATATCATTCTAGAATACAGCTTCAAAAAAAGGGTTAATTGAATAAATTAACATATCATATAATATCCCGATACTATGACTGACCAATAATTAAGCTTAGGTAGGACACACTAGCGAAGGATTTACTCATCTCTCCCCTCCTACTTCTATTCCCCAATCTCCGCCAGAGACCATATCCCTAAGCTCTGATACCAACTGTGACTCTGGACACCAACTTGTGTCAGCACCTTACATTGATACCTATCAGTTTGCCACCGCAGAACGGCGTCCCCTACGGAGAGTCTGGCTTCGGTGCATCCCCCATCAACAGGAAGTCACCAGCGAGAGGCTCGGGGCTCTTTACTTATAGCTCTGATACCAACTGTGACAACCCCAGAATAGGTCCATTCCATCCAACCTATTCTGAGTCGCCAAATACATGGTACAGAAAACAACTACAACTTTATTACAACAATTGTCGTGCAAAATACAACAACAAATATGTTGTAAGTTTGGATACAAATATATACCAAATGTTACTCATATCCCAACCGTGGACAGCACCTCACAATGACACCTTACATAAAGGTATAGTCAAAAGCTGTTTTAGAAATTAGAATCTTTGGGAAGTGCTCAAGGAAACCTTTGTACATGGGAGGCCATGTTTCTAGGTTGTGATAGATATCATATGGCCACAGAATTATCCTTGGTTGACCCAATAGATCCCAAAGAAAAACGAGAAGATTACTATCATATTCTTTCCAATGGTGAGACTTCTCTTGACTTATCATGATCTCCACTGTCTTTAATTGTGAATTATACTTCAAACAAACACCAAGATTATATAGGTAGTGCTCGTAGATATACTCAGCAAGTGGATGAGCACATCCCTGTCTTATGATGACACGAGGTTGTATATTATTAGACATCTTGTATGATAGTGGCAAAACACCCTTCCAACGTTGCGTTCGCCTCACCCTATTTGATTTACTAAATATAACTACTAAATGATGTATACAACACTTTTCTATACTGCTTAGGGAGAACCTCCACAGCTAGAGACTACCGTTCTATTTTTCCATTACCCTCGCTCGACGCAGCTACACTCTTATTACCTGAAAGGAATTGTGAAACAGAAGGGTGAGCACAACTAGCCCAGTAAAGAATATCATGACTAAAGATAAATAAGTTATCAATAGCCTTCAACAGAATTAAATCAGAGATTTAGAACATATGGTAGATGATAAAAATTTTAACCATAGTTGCAGCGGAACAAGCAATCCATTAGAAGAGTCAAATAGACCATAAAGTCTATTATCTTCTCCATGTTAAAAATCCACCAACAATATTTTATCCCTGTAACATCAATCAAAAATTCCTGTCCACAATCACGTGTATAACTCATAATCATAATTGTAATTCTAAATTCCTTTTCTCATCCAGGACAAAGATAATTTTCATCACCTGAAACATCAAACATCATGGTTATACCAAATCACAGTTCATGTTCATAATCATACTAATAAATTCATCTTTGTACTACGGCCCAAAGATATTCATCAACAAGTCATCTTTGCAATACATGCCAAAGATATTCAACAACAGGTCATCTTTGCATTACGAGCCAAAGATATTCATCAACAACTCATATTTGCACTACAGGTCAAAGATATTCAACAACAAGTCATCTTTGCATTATGAGCCAAAGATATTTATCAATAATTCATCTTTGCACTACGGGCCAAAGATATTCATCAATAATTCATCTTTGCACTACATGTCAAAGATATTCCTCAACAGTTCATATTTGCACTACAGGCCAAATATATTCATATCTCAAAGAAATATATAATCATTTTAGAACTTATATAAACAATAATTATAACCATCTTGATCAATTCACCTTTGCACTTAAGTTAAATATATTAAATTATAAATTCAATGGTCATGATCATACCAGTCACAATTTAACTTTTCCACTACTGGTCAAAGAGAACCCTAGTCATGATCATACCAATAATCTACCCATCTTTACACTCAAGTGAAAGAGAATATCATCATTAGGGTTATAAAAATGTTATATATGATAATAAAATCAATATAATCAACATATAGATTTAATCTCAAGAGTAATATTCATAAATCAACTATAATTTGGTCAGAAAAAGAAACCAATTTTATCGTGAATAGTAACTCATGAATAGTAACTCGTGAATAGTACTCATGAATAGTAAACCCGACATAAAAATGTAGAAATTCCACAACAAAATACATACCAATATTTCGGTATAATGATATTGAAGGAATAATATTTCTTAAGCTTATAAATAATTTATTTTTAATTGTTTACACTTTACTAAATAATGCATTTAATCATCCTAAAATGCCAAACTCATAAGATTTCATTACCAATAACCAAAACCCTCATAAACAATCTGCATATACCTCATATAAGATTCTCAAGCCATAAAATCCTATTTTCCAATTTTCTTACTTCATATAACATATTTAACTCATTTACTCATAACTAATCTATTTTTATGAAAAATACCAAATCAGTCCTAAAAATATTTCTTTTTTGGGATTTAGCAGAATATAGTCCCATATTGAACATATATATTTTTTGAAAATTTTAAAATTCTAGACATTTATCATAAATTGCCGAATATTTAGACATTTATCATAAATTGTACTTTTGTCATATTTAGACATTTATCATAAATTGTACTTTTGTCCAAAAATTCTAAAATTTACAGAGTATACTTCTATCATATACATGTACTCTCAATAAAAATTACACCAATTTTGGAGTTAACCACAAAGAGTTATAAGAGGTTACTTTTAAAATAGTCTTTCCCCGTAAAATTCATAACTCTTAATCTATACATCCAAAAATCACCATTTTTGGACACAATCAATAAAACTCATCAAAATATCATTTTAAATTTTTCCAGAATTTTCTGAAGGTCAGAAGAATTACGAACTAAAAAATATAATAATCCTTAAAATCCCTTACTATCCCTTACCTCAAAAGTGCAGTATTTCTGACTGGAATGCAAAGCCGAAGGAAACTTGCACTGAATAGCAACTCTCAAAGTATCTAAATACTCACAACGTATGCTTCATAATATAGAGAGAGAAAGAGAAAAAGCTTATGTTTCTGGTGTGATTTTTAATTCTAACTTAACCCTCTATTTATAGAAAAATATTAGCACGCCGAAGCAGACTTAACCTGCAACCTGATGGCTTTACCTGCTACTATTCCCACCCACCACATTTGAATAAAAATCTCAGCACATTTCTTCACCAACCAAGAGTGGGGCCCACCAATTCTAGAATTTTCTACAAAAATGATTAACTCCAAAAATTCAACAATTTCTGAACCAGTCATCTCGTAAAATTCATAATAAATCATACGTTTATTTTTTAACGGTTCAAAATTTATGGATATATACTCAACTTATATATGTATAACATATCCAAAAATAACAATGATACAACGGTCAGATTAAAAATTATAACCCCCGCAATATATCTCAAAAACCCTGATTTTTAATACCTCCATTTCGACAAAAATACTGATAAAAACCTCAACATTAACTCCTTCATTTTTAACCACAAAATTATATCTCTCATTTATATCCACATAAAATAAATATTTCCTTACCATATGAATCAATAATTAATTATTCACAAATAATATTACAGAATCACATTTATGACAACTAGGCCGTTCCCAGGAAAGACGGGGCTTTCCAATAAGGATTTCTCCTTACTAGCGCGCAATTAGATGACAAAACCTCTCCTTAGATAGAATTTTCTAGACATTGCCAATAATGCTATCTAATAATATTATTTAAATAATATGAATTATTGATCTGATAATGGGAAATACTGTGCAGCAATAATTATTGAAACAACAATAATATAAAATATCAACGCAGCAATTATTGAATCAATAAAATAAAATATTGAACAGTAACTACTATAACAATTATTGAGTACTGCCTTCCTTCGTAAGAATCAGTAATTCAAAAATACTGTGCAATCCGTGTGCTACTGTGCAACCACGCGTATTACTGTATTTTAACCACCGGATATTCCAACAGTGTTAACGGTAACAACTACGTCGTTATTTATAAAAACTCAATTTTTGTCGTTATCTTCATCCGACAGTTATTCTGTTATGGGGCCCACAAATGTCTGCGCCGTCGTACAAATATTTCCCGACAGAAAGAATATTCCACGACCAAACGAATATTCCCCGACAACAATGAATATTTTATAACCACTTGTTTATTTTGAAAAAATTTCACATTTCACCCATAACTTTAACTTTTTATCAATTTAACCATTTACTGAATTGTAATTATAAGAAAAATTGAATACTTTTATTTCATAAAATTCGGGGTCTTACAATCTCCCCTCCTTATAAAATTTCGTCCCCGAAATTTACGTACCTGGTATTTCAAAGAGTTGAGAATACCTTGCTTTCATTTCAGATTTCATCTTCTTTGTCATCATTATTTCTCCAATGCTCATCTCCTGTATTTTAGATATCATTCTAGAATACAGCTTCAAAACAAGGGTTAATTGAATAAATTAACATATCACATAATATTCCGATACTATGACTAACCAACAATTAAGCTTAGGTAGGACACACTAGCGAAGGATTTACTCATCTCTCCCCTCCTAGTTCTATTCCCCGATCTCCGCCAGAGACCATATCCCTAAGCTCTGATACCAACTGTGACTCTGGACACCAACTTGTGTCAGCACCTTACATTGATACCTATCAGTTTGCCACTGTAGAACGACGTCCCCTACGGAGAGTCTGGCTTCAGTGCATCCCCCATCAATAGGAAGTCACCAGCGAGAGGCTCGGGACTCTTTACTTATAGCTCTGATACCAACTGTGACAACCCCAAAATAGGTCCATTCCATCCAACCTATTCTGAGTCGCCAAATATATAGTACAGAAAACAAGTACAACTTTATTACAACAATTGTCGTGCAAAATACAACAACACATATGCTGCAAGTTTGGATACAAATATATATACCAAATGTGACTCATATCCCAACCGTGGACAGCACCTCACAATGACACCTTACATAAAGGTATAGTCAAAAACTGTTTTAGAAATTAGAATATTTGGGAAGTGCTCAAGGAAACCTTTGTACATGGGAGGCCATGCTTCTAGGTTGTGATAGATATCATATGGCCACAGAATTATCCTTGGTTGACCCAATAGACCCCAAAGAAAAAGGAGAAGATTACTATCATATTCTTCCCAATGGTGAGTCTTCTCTTGACTTATCATTATCTCCATGGTCTTTAATCGTGAATTATACTTCAAACAAACACCAAGATTATATAGGTAGTGCTCGTAGATATACTCAGCAAGTGGATGAGCACATCCCTGTCTTATGATGACACGAGATTGTATATCATTAGACATCTTGTATGATAGTGGCAAAACACCCTTCCAACATTGGGTTCGCCTGACCCTATTTGATTCACCAAATATAACTACTAAATGATGTATACAACACTTTTCTATACTGCTTAGGGAGAATCTCCACAGCTAGAGACCACCGTTCTATTTTCTCATTACCCTCGCTCGACCCAGCTACACTCTTATTACCTGAAAGGAATTGTGAAACAGAAGGGTGAGCACAACTAGCCCAGTAAATAATATCACGACTAAAGATAAATAAGTTATCAATAGCCTTCAACAGAATTAAATCAGAGATTTAGAACATATGGTAGATGATAAAAATTTCAACCATAGTTGCAGCGGAACAAGCCATCCATTAGAAGAGCCAAACAGACCATAAAGTCTATTATCTTCTCCATGTTAAAAATTCACCAACAATATTTTATCCCTGTAACATCAATCAACAATTCCTGTCCACAATCACGTGTATAACTCATAATCGTAATTGTAGTTCTAAATTCCTTTTCTCATCCAGGACAAAGATAATTTTTATCACCTGAAACATCAAACATCATGGTTATACCAAATCACAGTTCATATTCATAATCATACTAATAAATTCATTTTTGTACTATGGCCCAAAGATATTCATCAACAAGTCATCTTTGCAATACATGCCAAAGATATTCAACAACAGGTCATCTTTGCATTACGAGCCAAAGATATTCATCAACAACTCATCTTTGCACTACAGGTCAAAGATATTCAACAACAAGTCATCTTTGCATTACGAGCCAAAGATATTTATCAATAATTTATCTTTGCACTACGGGCCAAAGATATTCATCTTCATCTTTGCACTACAGGCCAAAGATATTCCTCAACAGTTCATATTTGCACTACAGGCCAAATATATTCATATCTCAAAGAAATATATAATCATTTTAGAACTTATATAAACAATAATTATAACCATCTTGATCAATTCACCTTTGTACTTAAGTTAAAGATATTCAATTATAATGATATTGAAGGATTAATATTTCTTAAGCTTATAAACAATTTATTTTTAATTGTTTACACTTTACTAAATAATGCATTTAATCATCCTAAAATGCCAAACTCATAAGATTTCATTACCAATAACCAAAACCCTCATAAATAATCTGCATATACCTCATATAGGATTCTCAAGCCATAAAATCCTATTTTCTAATTTTCTTACTTCATATAACATATTTAGTTCATTTACTCATAACTAATTCATTTTTATGAAAAATACCAAATCAGTCCCAAAAATATTTTTTTTCTGAGATTTAGCAGAATATAGTCCCATATTGAACATATATTTTTTTTGGAATTTTTAAAATTGATTTACTATTTTTCATATGGCCAATACTGCCGAATATTTAGACATTTATCATAAATTATACTTTTGTCCAAAAATTCTGAAATTTACAGAGTATACTTCTATCATATATATGTACTCTTAATAAAAATTTCACCAATTTTAGAGTTAACCACAAGGAGTTATAAGCGGTTATTTTTAAAATAGTCTTTCCCCGTAAAATTCATAACTCTTAATCTATACATCCAAAAATCACCATTTTTGGACACAATCGATAAAACTCATCACAATATCATTTCAATTTTTCCAAAATTTTCTGAAGGTCAGAAGAATTACGAACTAAAAAACATAATAACCCTTAAAATCTCTTACTATCTCTTACCTCAAAAGTGCAGTATTTCTGACTGGAATGCAAAGCCGAAGGAAACTTGCACTGAATAGCAACTCTCAAAGTATCTAAATACTCACAACGTATGCTTCATAATATAGAGAGAGAAAGAGAGAAAGCTTATGTTTCTGGTGTGATTTTCAATTCTAACTTAACCCTCTATTTATAGAAAAATATTAGCACGCCGAAGCAGACTTAACCTGCAACCTGATGGCTTTACCTGCTACTATTCCCACCCACCACATTTGAATAAAAATCTCAGCACATTTCTTCACCAACCAAGAGTGGGGCCCACCAATTCTAGAATTTTCTACAAAAATGATTAACTCCAAAAATTCAACAATTTCTGAACCAGCCATCTCGTAAAATTCATAATAAATCATACGTTTATTTTTTAACGGTTCAAAATTTATGGATATATACTCAACTTATATATGTATAACATATCCAAAAATAACGATACAACGGTCGGATTAAAAATTATAACCCCCGCAATATATCTCAAAAACCCTGATTTGTAATACCTCCATTCTGACAGAAATACTGATAAAAACCTCAAAATTAACTCCTTCATTTTTAACCACAAAAATATATCCCTCATTTATATCCACATAAAATAAATATTTCCTTATCATATGAATTAATAATTAATTATTCACAAATAATATTCCAGAATCACACTTATGACAACCAGACCGTTTCCAGGAAAGAGGGGGCTTTCCAATAAGGATTTCTCCTTACTAGCGCGCAATTAGATGACCAAACCTCTCGTTGGACAGAACTTTCTAGACATTGCCAATAATGCTATCTAATAATATTATTTAAATAATATGAATTATTGATCTGATAATGGAAAATACTGTGCAACAATAATTATTGAAACAACAATAATATAAAATATCAATGCAGTAATTATTGAATCAATAAAATAAAATATTGAATAATAACTACTGTAACAATTATTGAGAACTGCCTTCCTTTGTAAGAATCAATAATTCAAAAATACTGTGAAATCCGTGTGCTACTGTGCAACCACGCGTATTACTGTATTTTAACCACCGGGTATTCTAACAGTGTTAACGGTAACAACTACGTCGTTATTTATAAAAACTCAATTTTTATCGTTATCTTCATACGACAGTTATTCTGTTATGGGGCCCACAAATGTCTGCGCCATCGTACGAATATTCTCCGACAGAAAGAATATTCCACGACCAAACGAATATTTCCCGACAACAATGAATATTTTATAACCACTTGTTTATTTTAAAAATTTTTCACATTTCTCCCATAACTTTAACTTTTTATCAATTTAACCATTTACTGAATTGTAATTATAAGAAAAATTGAATACTTTTATTTCATAAAATTCGGGGTCTTATAATGCACATGTAAAGCATTAAGACGAATGCGTCATCGTTATTACATCGGGTGGACAAAGGGAAAACTTAACATTAGCTTAAGAACCATTGCATAAATTTTACCCTACTAAATACAAAATTTGCTCATATTCTAACGAAGTGTCATATGTGAAGTGCAAAAGAATAACAAGGCTAATAAATCCCATCCCCAACTAAAATCTTACATTGTCCTCAATGTATAAAGACGAGTAAATAAGAAAGGGAAAGGATAACACCTGGATATAATGAAGCTCCAATCAAAAAGTTAAAACTGCACATATGTTAGAAATAGAACAAAGAAAAGAAACAAAATAGAAAAGCATAATAGAAAAAATAATAATAATAATAATAAATAAAAAAATAAAAACTACGTTAGAAACAAAGAACCTAAACTTACAATGTTAATCCTGATAAACAGGATCTTCTAGCAGTGTTTCCTCTACCTCTTGACTCTTTAATTCTAAGAATGGTTTCAACCTTTGACCATTAACTTTAAAAACATTACCATTCGCAGGATTTCTTATTTCAACAGCTCCATGAGGAAAAATAGTGTGAACAATGAATGGACCTGACCATTTAGAATGCAACTTTCCAAGAAATAATGCAAACGAGAATTGTATAACAAGACCTTTTGACCAGGTATCAATGATTTCCCAAGAATATTCTTATCATAGAAAACTTTCATTTGGTCCGTATAACGTTTAGCACTTTCATAAGCATCATTCCTGATTTCCTCTAACTCATTAAGTTGTAATTTCCTAAGAGTGCCTGTTTTGTCAGATTCAAAATTCAATTTTTTAATGGCCCAAAAAGCTCTATGCTCTAAGTCTATAGGTAAGTGACAAGCTTTTCCATAAACTAGTCGATAAGGAGACATTCCAATAGGGGTTTTGAAAGTAGTACGGTAAGCCCACAATGCATC
Organism: Panax notoginseng; assembly: GCA_016801055.1. Classification (NCBI taxonomy): domain Eukaryota; kingdom Viridiplantae; phylum Streptophyta; class Magnoliopsida; order Apiales; family Araliaceae; genus Panax; species Panax notoginseng. Next base: position 153,909,580 of record CM029014.1, read on the forward strand.
ACAAAGTTTTAAAGACCAGTCTTTTGTAGTTGGGTTAACCGTTTTTTGAAGAATATTTTTAATCTCCCTATTAGAAATCTCAACTTGTCCACTAGTTTGTGGATGGTAGGGTGTGGCAACTTTATGTGTAATGCCATATTTCTTCATTAATTGCTCAAAAGGTCTATTACAAAAATGTTTTCCCCCATCACTAATGATCGCACGAGGTGTACCAAAACGAGAAAATATATTTTCTTTTAAAAATTTCAACACCACCTTGTGATCATTAGTTTTAGAGGGAATTGCCTCTACCCATTTAGACACATAATCCACAGCAACAAGGATGTACAAATTGCCAAAAGAATTAAAAAATGGACCCATAAAGTCAATACCCCACACATCAAATAATTCATCGATAAGAATCAGATGTAAAGGCATCATATTTCTACGAGTTATACATCCTAATTTTTTACATCTCTCACAGGAACTACAATATGCATGTGTATCTTTAAAAATAGTTGGCCAATAAAAACCATGCAGAATTTTTGAAACTGTTTTCTTCGAACTAAAGTGACCTCCACATGCATGATCATGACAAAAAGAGATAACATGTCGCTATTCACTTTTAGAAATACATCTCCTAATTATTTGGTCAGGACAATATTTGAACTGGTAAGGATCATCCCAAAAGAAATGTTTAACCCTGGATAAAAATTTAGTACGATCTTGTTTAGTCTAACGTGTAGGCATTTTACCTATGACAAGATAGTTAACAATATCAGCATACCAAGGTGCTTGGGAAACAACCATGAGTTGTTCATCCGAAAATGACTCTCTAATGGGCATGGACTCATCTATGGGCTCCACAATTAATCTAGACAAATGATCAGCCACAACATTTTCTAATCCTTTCTTGTCCCTAATTTCAAGGTCAAACTCTTGTAACAACAGAATCCATCTAATGAGGGGAGGTTTGGCATCTTTTTTACTCAAAAGATATTTCAATGCAGCATGATCTGAGTAAATTATCACCTTAGCCCTAATCAAGTAAGACCTAAACTTGTCTAGTGCAAAAACTATAGCCAATAACTATTTTTCTATGGTGGAATAATTATGTTGTGCATCATTGAGGGTCTTACTAGCGTAATAAATCACATGAGGGAGTCTATTGATACGCTATCCCAAAATCGTCCCTATGGCATAATCATAAGCATCACACATAATCTCGAATGGAACACTCCACTCGAGTGGTCTAATGATGGGGGCAGATGTCAGCAAGGTTTTAAGCTTGTTAAAAGCTTGTAGGCATTCATTGTTAAAATGAAAAGAGGCATCTTTAGCAAGCAAACTGCACAAAGGTCTAGAAATCTTACTAAAATCTTTAATGAACCTAAGATAAAACCCCGCATGACCTAGGAAAGACCTTATTTCTCTTACTGTTTTAGGAGGTGGGAGACTAGAAATTACATTAACTTTTGCCTTATCTACCTCAATTTTCTCGTGGGACACCACATGTCCTAAAACTGTCCCTGTCCTAACCATAAAGTGACATTTTCCTAGTTTAGTACAAGATTTTTTTCTTTACACCTAATTAACACTAGGGTTAAATGGTGTAGACACTCATCAAAACTAGATCCAAACACTGAGAAGTCATCCATAAATACCTCTAAGAAACGCTCGACCATGTCAGAAAATATGCTCATCATACACCGCTGAAAGGTAGCAGGTGCATTACACAACCCAAATGACATGCGACGATAGGCAAAAGTACCAAAAGGACAGGTGAATGTTGTTTTCTCTTGGTCCTCAGGTGCTATGGGAATTTGGTTATAACCAAAATAACCATCAAGAAAATAATAATATGCATGTCCGGCTAACCTTTCTAACATCTGGTCAATGAAAGGGAGTGGGAAATGATCTTTTCTAGTTGAGGAATTCAATTTACGGTAGTCGATGCACACACGCTAACCAGTTTGCATTATCATTCTTGACTACATTAATGCCTAACTTTTTAGGTACTACATGAACGGGACTAACCCAAGAACTATCAAAAATTGGATAAATGATACCCACATCTAAGATTTTAATTACTTCAGCTCTTACCACCTCTTTCATGGCAGGTTTTAGTCTCATTTGGGACTCACAAGAGGGCTTGGCATTATCTTCTAAGTGAATCCTATGCATACACACCGAGGGACTAATACCTTTAATGTCTGCAATTGTCCAACCTATAGCTTCTTTATGTTCCCTAAGCACACACATGAGTTAATCTTCCTGTTCTTTATCTAATTCAGATGCTATGATAACATGCAAGGTTTCAGATTGGCCTAAAAACGCATATTTTAGTGTCTCGGGTAGAGGTTTCAATTCTAACTTAGGTGGTTTAACAACAGATGGAAGTGGTATGGATTCAGAAGGTGGGAGTAGTTCAACCTTAGCTTTCCATGGGGTAGTAGCCATTAATGGGGTAGATTCTAACAAAGAGTTGACCTCATTAATTACTACATCATCATCAAAACTCATGCCAAAATTAGCTAAACAATTCTCTAATGGATCATCATAGGACGACTGCCTAAAGAAATCGTACACAATACTCTTAATAAAATTAACCTCACAGAGATCATCGTGATCAGGAGGTTGTTGATAAATACTGAACACATTGAGTTCTACCGTCATATTCCCAAAAGAAAGTTTTATAACTCCATTGCGACAATTGATTACCGCGTTGGAGGTGGCCAAGAAAGGTCATCCTAAAATAACAAGAATTTGTGCATTAACATTCTCCACAGGCTGAGTATCTATGACAATAAAGTCCACAGGAAAGTGAAACTTATCAACCTTGATTAAGACATCCTCTATGGTACCCCTAGGAACCTTGATTGACCTATCGGCTAACTGAAGTCTCACTGGAGTGGGTCTAAGTTCTCTTATTCCTAGCTATGCATATACAGAATATGGCAATAAATTGACACTCGCACCTAAATCAAGTAAAGCCCTATCAATCACATGGTCACCTATAACATAGGAAATAGTAGGACATCCAGGATCCTTATACTTGACAGGAGTTTTCATTTGGATTATGGAACTAACTTACTCAGTTAAACATGCTATTTTAGGGACATTTGTTTTTCTTTTCATTGTACATAGATCTTTTAAGAATTTAGCATAAGAGGGTACCTGCTGAATAGCATCAAGAAATGGGATGTTTATGTGAACTTGCTTAAACACTTCTAAAATATCATTATATGGTGTGCCTTTCTTTACTGGGCCAAGTCTATGTGGAAAAGGAGCCTTAGGGATATAAGGTGCCATGGGTGTATCAGGCTCTTTTGATTCCTTAGGAGTAGTTTTCTCTTCTATTTTCTTCTCACTAGACCCATTCGCTTGATTGTCTATTTTTCGACCAGACCTAAGGGTAGTGATGGAATTTGCTTCCTCAAGACTCCTATCAGGATTGGTAACTTCATATTGACCCTTGGGGTTAGGGACTGGTCGACTAGGCAACTTTCCTTTATCTCTTTCTCATATGACAATGGTTAATTGTCCCACTTGAGTTTCAAGCTTCAAGATAGACTGTTGGGCACTAAGAAGAGACTGTTGAGTGGTTTGCATAAATTATTGCAAAGTGTCTTCTAAGGTAGGTTTCTTTTGGGGAGCCACAAATTGATGATGTGACTGGAAACTTGGAGGATGTGATTGATTAGGAGCTGTATATTGCTGCCCTCCACAATTCACTAGAGGATGATTTTGCCTCCAAGACAAGTTTGGGTGATTCCTCCAATTAGGCTTGTACGCGTTAGAAAATAGGCTATCAGATGATCTCCCATAAGAATTTAGAGCATTTGCTTGATCAACATAGCTCTCTGGATTATCAAATGAAGCACACCCATCATTCCTTGCGCTCATTACGGAATTCATAGTTTGACTCAAGGATAGGGCTTCTACCTTCCTAGTTAGGTTTCCTAAGGCATTTTTTACATCAAAATCGTCTCTTACCACATATAACCCCCCTTTCCTAGGCTTCTCTCTCTCATTAGAAAAATCCCATTGCTGAGAGTTTTCGGATAAAGTTTCAAGGAATTGCCAGGCATCAGTGCTACTTAAGTTCAAAAATTCCCCTCTATTCATAGACTCAATCATGTGACGATTTGACATGGTCAAAGCATTATAAAAATATTATACGAGTCTCCAAAGTTCAAAACCATGATGGGGACACCTTAAAAGTAAGTCCTTAAATCTCTCCCAACACATGTAAAATTGTTCATCCTCGGTTTGACGAAAATCTGCAATTTCTCTTCTAAGGGCATTTGTTTTAGACATTGGGAAACATTTTGACAAAAATTTACTGATTAATTGGTCCCAACTAGTGATTGAATTAGAAGGAAGTGAGTTTAACCATCCTTTAGCCCTATCTTTTAGAGAGAACGAAAATAAACAAAGCCTCACAAATTCATCTGAAAAATTCTGAAATCGAAAGGTGGTGCATATGTCTAGGAATTCTTTGACATGCATGTAAGGGTCCTCCCTATCCAAGCCATGGAATGATGGAATGAGTTGTATTATACTAGGTTTAAGTTCAAAATGTGTCGCTCGAGTTTGTGGCAACACAATGCAGGAAGGGTGATTAGGTGTGACTGGTAAAAAATACTCCCTCAGTGATCTCTCTTCGCGTTCTATCGGTTCCCCTACTTCATTGTTGCCATTATCATCAGCCATTTTAAAACTTACCATTATACTACAACTAGTGAAGAATTTTAAAAAAAATTAAATTAATTAATATTTCTAATAATCCCCGGCAACGGCGCCAAAAACTTGTTGTGGTTAAATTTTGTAAGAATACTCGCAAGCGCACGAATCTATTGTAAAATAGTTTAATTCAAAGTACGAGGTCGTTCCCACGAGGATTAATGAAAATTAATTAAATTAAACTTAAATCCAATTCTTATCTAGTTAATGAAAATTGATTTTTTATTTTTTGAAATAATTAAAACTAAAATCAAATTAACATGCAAATAAGAAAATAATAACTAACTTGTAATCAATGGAAGAACAGTTCTGAGGTTCGGAATCCACAATATTAATTATGTTGTCTTCCTTTTCATTATTAATTCGGAGTAGCAATTTGAAAATCATTTCAATGCTTCCTCAAGATTTTTCAATTAAGCATATGCAAATATTTCTTATGTAAATCCTTATTTTCAAGGTTCAATGTATAAGACCCAAGCATTAAATGTATCTACAATTTGAAAAACAATTAATCTTAGTTTTTATTAAAGCTTTAAATCATAACTAGGATTAAATTAAATTAATTGAATCTATTCAAAATACATGATATTGAGAATGAAACAATTTAATTTAGATCAATCAAATAAATAATAAGAATGTTTGAACATTAATTTCAGTTGGAAATTAATAATGAATTTAAATCCTTACATAACCAATATTGTTTCATCCTACACCTCAGAAACAGAATTTAGCAGAACATGATAAAAACAAAAGCAGAGAATAAATAATAACCCATGATCATATTGCACTGATGCTTTGTCTATATTCTCGGTTCTCCTGCCGTGCTGCTCTTCTCTTTTTTTTCTTCTTCCCAGCTGCTTTCCTCTCCCTCTGCGTTGTGGCCATTGCTCTCTTTTTCTCCTCTTCTTTACAAAGCTGGTAAGTAACCTAATTATTTGGGCCCCCACTAAAAAGCAAATAAACTGCTGAATTGTTGTTGCCTTTTTTACTCCAATAAGTGCCAAAATGGGCTGCTTTTTGGGCTTTTAAATTGTCAAGCCACTGATTTATTGTTACTCTCCTGTTTCACCCAACATAAAACCAATTAAAATAAAATTAATATAAAATTGGACTAATAAATTTTTTTTAAAAGGGAATAAATGTATAAATAATGAGCTCATCATGCCTCTTGCTCTTCCTCTTTCTATGCCTCTTTTTCTCCCCCTTTTTGTCATTAATCACTTAAGAGAGCTGCTCCATATTGGACATAAGTTGCTCCATCAGGTAGGAGGAGTTACCAACCTCAATCTTTAGCTTTTGTCGACTTAGCTCAAGTTGGAGAGAGAAAGACTGATTCATGTTGTTAATCTTGTCAGAGAGAACTTGAATCTGCTCTTCATTTGCCTTCTTGATCGTAAAGCTTCTGCCTTTTGATCATGTATGGCCTTCAGATAAATTTGATCTCTCTCTTTGATTCTGAGAGATACATCAGCCATAGTGGCTTAGGGTCTGTCTGGAACTGAGTTATCTTCTGTTGCTGTCAACATCTTTGACTCCTCATTGATTAGAGATATCTTCTTAGCTAGCTCAGCAGAATTCTTCAACAGCATCTGCTCCATAGGAATTTGGTCATCTGGTTGGGCAGCCTCTTATTGAACACCAAATTGGACTCTACGATTTTCATCCTTGGACAGATTTTTAAAAGCATTGAGAATCTAAAAAATCGTTGAGTACCAATCGCTATTGGAGGATGAAGGAATGTCAGATAGCTGTGCTTGGGTAGATGGAGGCTTCTGATTTTGGACTTGATCAATATTAGTGGTAGAGCGAACAGACTCTACGATCATCTCCTTGGCCATAATCCTTCTGTCATCAGAGTCCATTATACGATCATAAGGAATGTAGTGATTTCTAGCATGTCGATAGACTTTAAAGTGGGGCTGGTCTTTGATCATTTTGGTTGCAAACTTTTTCACCCTTGGAAAGTTTTGAGCCACCAGCTCTAGGCTTGGAAACTTAGAGTAGCACTAGTTGAAGTAACTTCCATCTCTTTCAGTATGTGGCTTTAACCAAGGCATCCATTGGAAAAACCATCTTATCAGTAGATCATCAGGATTATAGAGGATAGTAGTGCAGTCTATCTCCATGTTGTTCCAATTTTTAAACACTTCAAATGCGGTCATCCTTACAACATTAAGCTGTTCATTTCCATAGTTTACCCATCTTTTTGGAGGTACTTCTGGTGGTTCATCAGAGACTTTCACCACTATTCTCCTGGTGATTTTTGCTAGAGAGAGGACAAGATAGAATTCTGGTTCCTCTGATTCCTGATATGCAGAATCAGAATCTTTCTCTATTTCTTCTCTTTCTAAGCCTAAATCATTTTGATCAGATTCATCAGTGAATCCTTCTTATTGATTTTCATTTCCAGAACCTTCTTTAGTAGTATCCTCCTTGGATTCATCTTCTTCATTGCTAGTCCCATCTTTAACACTTTCTTCCTTTGACTCAGATTTATCATCACTTACTTCAATGACTGCAGTAGAGTGATCACTTTTCTTCTTGGAGGCAAACTTAGCAAGTAGTCTGTAACTCTTTCTTCTCCTTGAGGGTTCAGCTATGGGAGAATCAGACTCTTCTTCCTCTTTAGACTCTGAGGCCTTTGAATCATCAGACAAACTTTCTTGGCGTTCAGCATTGGCAGGGGCAGGTCCTTCTTCTTTCGAATCAACATCATTTGTCCCATCGTCTGGGCTAATTGGAGCATTTTCATTTTAAGATGCAGTTGGGTTATCTTGTAGCTTTTCTTCATCATCAGAGTGAATACTCTGAGAGTTAGCCATAGGGCTTGTATATTCTTTTTCATCAGCAGAGTCTGCATTTTCTTCCATTAATCCAACTTCACCTTCATTGTTGAATTTGTTCTTTTGGGAGTTAGGCTTGAGACTTTCAGTTTCATTCTCTTCTTCTAACTATGTGTCCTCTTCTTTGTCAGATGGACTTTCTTAGGGAACTAGTGCTAGCATGCTTACCACCTTAGCTTTCTTTCTTAATGGCCCTTGAAGCAGTCTGTTACTTATTCTCTTAGTGGTTTCTGCAGTCAGGACTCTTTCTCCTTCATCATTGTCTCCGGTGGAGATACTTCTTGGTAGGGCCTCAGTTTTCTTCACACCTTTGGATTTCTTCCTTGCTGGTGTGGTTGCTACTGGTACAGAGTTACCAGATTCAGAACTCTCCATCTCTTTCGCCTTCCTCTTCTTCATAGAGACCTTGTTTATGCTCCTAGTTGTTGTTAGCCTCCTATTTTCTTTTGGGTTCTTATTCCAGTTTACGAACAGCTGAGGAGACATTACTTTGTGAACATTTAGAGGCTCTCCCTCATTATCCTTGATCTTGCTTCCTAGCTTTTTCTTCATCAAAATACTCAGCAGTCTTCCATGAAAGACCTTAGTCAGAGGTCTATTTGTAGAGTTCTTTATCTCAGCCCTTTCCACCCATTTGGAAGTCTGATCAAACAATATAGTTCCAAAGTTTCTTTAGAACTATTACGATATAATTTTCAACTGCTGATCAAGCATAGTGTCATGTGCAGTGTGCTTGCATAGTATGCATTTGCCCACTATCTCAGCAAGGAACTCAAATTTCTTGGGAAACTCCTTCTTCTTCATGTCCTTCAGACTAGGGTTTCTTTGGTTCCCCATAATCTCCTTTACTTGTTCAGTGTTGATCTCATCAAGGCTTTCCAGTCCTAGGTTAGGAAAGCCTAAGCATTGATTGATATCTGATGATTTCAATTTTAGAGACTGACCTTTGACCTTGGTAGAAAGGGTTCCGGCATTTATGGATGCATTTGAGTAGAACTCCTTAACCAGTTCAGTGTATACTCGAGTGCTTGCCTCAAGACATTATGAGAATCCAGCTTTCTTCACAAGTTCAAGAATGTCTCTAAACTTTTTTTCGGATATATTTTCTCAAACGACTTGGTTCTGAGCTAAATGCCAGTGATTACTCGCCAATCTGCCATTTGAATAGTTCCGGGAATGTGGGTATTTGATTCAGAGAGATTTATGAGAGATAGCTGATTGTGATCAAGGCTCTGGAGGTTTAATTAATTTTGACAACTATTTGCATATTTTAAATTTGTCTTTATGGCAGTTCCTTCTGACTCGGCATAAGTAGTGATGTGTCAACCAACCATTAATTGTACGATGCCTAGTAATGAGCTGTAACTCCCCCAGAACTCTTCAGTTTAATGTCCCTTTTTAAAACAAATAGACGTCTGACGTGGATTGATCGTTGACCATTTGGGTTCGTAGAGTAGCATGGTAAGGCAGCTATGGACTCTACATTTTCCTTTGTTGACTCAACGATCTTCTTCTGAGAGACGCTGCAGTGGATGATTTTGACATTACTCCTCATTTTGAAACTGTATAGCTTAACCATTGATGTACTTTATGAACGGTTGGGGACTCTACTTCTGAGATGAATTTTCAGGACATCTTTCTATCCAGTATTAAACTTTATCTTCTCATACTCTGAATGGTTGGGCAATTATTTAGTTCTTCCGAGCTCATCATGAGCTAGTGTATTTTGGTAGGACTGCGATCGTCGAGTCTGCTTCTTCGACCGTTGAGGTTGCACTATGATCGTTGAGTTCTCTTCAAACTCTATTCTACGATCGTTGACTGTCTTGGTCCTTGAGATGAACTTGACTAAACAATCCTTCTGGTTTAGGGTAGCTTAGGAAGGGCCAACCTCTTAGAATGAGCTAAGGGTCAGGTTTGTCCGTGAGGCACTTTCCAGATGAAAAACTTTAGAAGTGATTTGCACTGATCTCTCATTTGACCTTTTCTGCTGGGGAGGTCCTCTACCAACTTTAGACAATTGCATTTGCTGTAATCGTGGTGTCCTCCTGCTTTTACACTATGATCGGTAGTTTGATCGTAGGTATTCCACGATTTTGAGTTGGGTGGCTGATAGGTTATCAGTAGTACGTTTTAAGACGTTCCTACTGACTATGGATCTTCATTTTGTTCATCAGCTACGAAGTTTTGGGACTCTATAGCTGGTACAATTCTTCATACAATATCTCAGTGCTGTTGTTTCTTAACAAATCACTGCTCCCCCATGGTTGATACTGTCTTCTAAGATGGATGCAATTTCCTTTTCTTTAGGTGTATTAGAAGGTAGCCTTTCACATCTCCTTCTGACTGGAATCATCATTCTCTATTAAATCTTCTTATATCGTAGGCATGGATATCTTCTGGACAGATCACTCTACGATCATTTGACAGCACTACGAACATAGTCTTCTTTGACAGTCTTGTGTTTGTGAAGTTCTTCTTTTGTAATGAGTTCCTCATGACTGATGCTTGATGATCCTCTGATGTAAGCTTCCTTGAGGATTCTTCTCATATATCATGCTTTTCCTGATTGAACTTATAAGACCTTTTTTATCTTTGGTTGAATGGCTTGCTTCCATATAAAGATCAGCATCCATGTGAGCTTTATTCAAATTAGCTCAGCAGGTCTTCAAGGACAGGCTTTGGCATATAGGAATTTTATCAGAATCATTTCTGAACAGTCCTAAGCCTTCTACTAGTTGAGTCTTCTTGACTGAAGTCTTCTGCTTCAGCATTCCTTAGTGTGGTCAGATAGACCAAGTACCTGCAGGTTAGATACTTTTCTGCTTTTGGTACCCATAATTAAATGGGTCCTGCTGGGTTAGTTTTCTAAATCCCTGTTCCTCATATATTTAAATCATCATATTAATCACCAGTAATCATATTCATGCATGTAACTAATTTAGATAATACAATTTGAGATGCATGATGGTGAGTGTATGTAAGATTTGCCATTTTAATAAAACACTCTTTTCCTTTAACGGTTTCATCATTTGCTTGTTTATGTTCACATAGTTTAAATGTTCACAGAGTGAGAATCAACACTATTACTTATGCATATCTGGTTGATTCAAAATCTTTAAGATGCTCTTGTAGAACTGATCATACTCTGAATGTTATCAAACACTTAGAACATAGGTTTGTACATACATACTAACCCATCAACAAAGATTTCCCCACATAGAATTAATTTAACCTTTGATATGCTTATGACCTATTTTAGATTTCTTTCAAGATGTCATCTTCAACCTAAAACTTGGATGGAGAGAAAGTTTGTAAGCATTTGAGTTTCCAACCTCAGTGTACTCTCTCTCTCTCTTCACCTTTTTAGGTAGATTATGATTTCTTGACAGGGTACTGTTATAGTACATAAGGAGGTGCAACATGATGTACGTATTTATATTAGTGAGGAACTGTACCTTTTTACTGTCAGTTTCTTAACAGTCATTTAACTTGGATATACTGAGTATAAGCATTGATGTGCATAGCTTCACATTTGCTCCTGACATCTTGTTGCTCTAGTTGCCCTTCAATCAATCAGTCGAGGTTTTAAAGATGTAAGCTAAGGGACTCTCAACATCATTGGTTCTTTGGCATCCTTGAGTTCACAAGGTTTACATCCAGCTTCTGGTTGGCCAGATACATGTTTGTGAAGTTCTCCTTTCTTCTCTAAATAAGCATTTATTAGCATCTATGGTCTTTTCATCTTTTCAGGCTTGGTGGATGTTTGACTCCTTTTTGTTGATGTCTTTTGAGCTTCCTAGGCATGGTCTTTAGACTACAAGATTGACCGCGGACAAGGATTGGTCTTGTTGGTATAGCTATCAAGAACATGGACCAATCTGAGCAGCTTCAAGTGTATATACACATTTACCTGTACACAATATTTCCAACGTGTGAGCTCATCTGCATATAACAAGTGACTTACTATTAAACTAAGTTTAGAACAATGTTTGTGCCTGGGATCAGACACAAAGCGATTAGCTTTTGAATATAGCATGAGAACCTACTCTGATACCAATTGTTAGTTCCCAGTAGGCACAATATAGATATAGAAGGGGGGGCGTTGAATAGATCCTTTTAAATTTCAAATACTTTTCTCGTTTATTTTGTATTGCTAATGATTTAGCATATGACAAACATAAGAATCTTTTCAAGCACATCAGAATAAGTAAAAGATCCCCTTCATTAATATATTCATAATCAAACATACATTGTTCTTAGAGTTAGTTCGGTTGTAAGCAATTAATACATACATAGCAGTTATAGAAGTAAAGTGCATAATATAAATGACATAAAGTAAAAGACACGTGGGGTTTTAAGTAGTTCAGAGACTCAAGCTCTTAATCCACTCTTCTACTTTCAACAAGCAGGATTTCCACTAATAAAGGGCAACACCCTGAATCACTAAGATCCTTCAAGGCGAGCAGCCTTGGGACTTCAGTTCACTAAGAACTCTTCAAGGCCAGCAGCCTTGGAACTTCTCTAGTTCCCTAGGAACTCTTCAAACCCAGCAGGCTTGGAACTTCATTTAGACCCTCCGGACAAGGACCCCTAAGGCCCTGACTTCTTGTTGTTTGTTTGTTTGTTGTTGTTGGAGGTGTTGCTAAGATGTTCTATAAGCTCTTCAACTCTGAATGCTTGGCAGCTTGACGAGATCATCCTTGAGGTGCAGTTGAGTGTTGCATGATGCTCAGCTTCTTCAGATACTCAACCACTTCTGATGATTCCTTGTTGAACTCCAGTGAAGATCATTCTTCTTGATACTTGATGGCTGCACATGATGAATTTCTAAGATGACTGTAAGCTCTTCTGTTAGGTACTTAAAAACTTTCTCATGCTTGACACCATGATAACGTTGGTGATCTTCTTCCTTGATACTTGATGCCTTCTCATGATGGACTTGCTAAGATGACTGTAAGCTCTTCTCTCTGGTACTGAGAGTCTTCCCATAATAGATATCAAGATGACATTGATGCTCTTCTTTCTCTTGGCAGTTCAGAACACTCTTCTTATAGTAGAACTCTTACTTCTACATAGTAGAACTCTCACTTCTACTTCTTACTCTATTTATCTCCAAGTGTTCTTGGTGGATCATAGAGTGAGCTTTCAGACCTTTATTGGTCACTCACTATTTTATGTTATTTAGATCAGTCCATCATCTCTCTAAAAAATAACTCCAGCAACCCTTGATCTTTGAAGCTCTTGCTGATTTATACTCCTTTGCAATCTCCCCGTTGGAATGTAGCCGTTGGGAGTTATTCAAATCTCTTCACAAATCTCGAGTTGTCTGAGGTAGACTGCAGATGTGACATGACATGTCTTTCTGACACTGCAGTCTACTGTTTCACATACCCCATTAGAGATGTCAATTTAATATATTGGGTAGGTCAACGACTTTATTTACTCATTCTAATTTCTCGATCAGAGGTTGTCCTTTTGCATCAATACTCTCAATAAGCTCTTGTTCGAATATCACTCTTCAGATTGAATCGTTGCCAATGCTTAAATATTCGGATGACCAAACTCTACGATTCTGATGTATGCCGTCTTGGACCTGATCATAGTGTCTTGTTGAATGTTGCTTATTGACTGGTAGAGTTAACACTACGATCTCGAAGAGTGTTCATTGAATCTTTAATGTAGAACACCTCTTCCTTCTTTTGTGAAGTGCTTCAACACTTCTGTTTGCCTCAACTGATCTCAGATACTGATGGCTTGACTCCTTGCTCTGATTCCTTCTGAATAGCAAGACACTTCAGATTTGTGGTGTGTCCAGCTCACTTTCTCCTTGTGATCTCCCGTTCACTTATCATCAATGGACTGACCTAATGCTTAATCACTTTAGCCTTGTTCTTCAGAGGCTGACTGGTATCTTTGGGTATACTACATCAGTTCCTTCTTTGTGTGGCAAACACTACGATCCTGGTTGCTTCCAAGATCATTGACTTCTATTTACTTTACAGCTACTGCACTTGCTGACTTTTCCTTAGTCAGTTACTGAAGTCTTCTTCTGATCAACTTGTGGAAGACTTCATCTCGAATGGCTTTCTAACTCAATCTAAAAGTTGATTGGGTTGGTGCTTAGATCTTCAGTTAGCTTGCATGCCATTCGTTGAGTGTTCTCTGGTTTCCTTTAGGTTGGATGTAACATTGCAGCTTGGACCAGAGGCTTCATTTCTTTGGATATTCTAGGAGTGCTCATTTGTTGAGAATCGTATATGCTCTACGATTCTGTCTTGGTGTTGTGAGCACATCTTAGTTCTGCACTCTATGATTCAGCTTCGGCTGTGCAAACACTATGACTTCGAGATCAGATCTTGACACACTACGATTTCTATCCTCGTGCTCGTTGTCTTCATCTGATCTTGCTCGACTACGATCTCTGCCTCATATATGATCAGTAGACTCTACGACTTCGAGTGTAGTCTACGATCCTGATTTGGCTTTGGCATCAGTAGACTCTACGACTCTGGGTGTAGTCTAGGATTCTTGACTTGGCTTTGGCAGATGCTTGGTCGGCTCGTAGGCAGGCTGTCTCTACGATTCTGAACATGACTTCCTCAGTAGACTACGGCTCCGAGGAAGCTCTTCTTGACACACTACGATCCTTCTTCGTCTCCCCTGGCAGTCTACGAACTCCGAGATCTTCTATCATACAGACTACGATTCTGCCTCGATAGCTCTCGAGCTTTCCTTGATTCTCCCGGTAGACTACGATTTCTGGTGTAGTGCTTGACGATCAGATAAGCCTATCTCTTACATCATAAGATCAACCTAACATGCTTGATCTTTATATATTTATAGTCCTTGTACATCATTTCTTTTTTAGGACTTTACAAAGCTGTTTTGCTTATGTAGGATCAACCTAACATATTTGATCAATTCATTCTAAGTCCTTGTACACATGTTTCTATTATTTATCAAAGGACTTTACATCTTTTCTTAATGCAAGCATACTTGTATATTCATTCATATATATATCATAATCAAATCATATGTAAATAGGAATATCATTCACATGCTTATTCCTGGCAGAATCTCTAGGATTGTTGACATCGGGGTTATCACCAAAGTCCAAAATCCTTGATACTGAATTTATTCCAAAGATGTGTCTCTCATGTACAAGATGTAAGACCCCGAATTTTATGAAATAAAAGTATTCAATTTTTCTTATAATTACAATTCAGTAAATGGTTAAATTGATAAAAAGTTAAAGTTATGGGTGAAATGTGAAAATTTTTCAAAATACACAAGTGGTCATAAAATAATCATTGTTGTCGGGGAATATTCGTTTGGTCGTGGAATATTCTTTCTGTCGGGGAATATTCGTACGACGGCGCAGCTATTTGTGGGCCCCATAACGAATAACTGTCGGGTGAAGAAAATGACAAATTTGAGTTTTTACAAATAACGGCGTAGTTGTTACCGTTAACACTGTTGGAATACCCGGTGGTTAAAATACAGTAATACGCGTTATTGCACAGTAGCACACGGTATTGCATAGTATTTTTGAAATTATTGATTCTTACGTAAGAAGGCACTACTCAATAGTTGTTACAGTAATTACTGTTCAATATTTTATTTTATTGATTCAATAATTGCTACGTTGAAATTTTATATTATTATTGTTCAATAATTGTTGCTGCACAGTATTTCCCATTATCATATCAATAATTCATATTATTTGAATAATATTATTAGATAACATTATTGGCAATATCTAGAAAGTTCTGTCTAAGGAGAGGTTTGGTCATCTAATTGCGCGCCAGTAAGGAGAAATTCTTATTGGAAAGCCCCCTCTTTCCTGGGAACGGCCTGGTTGTCATAAATGTGATTCTGTAATATTATTTGTGAATAATTAATTATTGATTCATGTGATAAGAAAATATTTATTTTATGGGGATATAAATGAGGGATATATTTTTGTGGTTAAAAATGAAGGAGTTAATGTTGAGATTTTTATCAGTATTTTTATCGGAATGGAGATATTAAAAATCAGGGTTTTTGAGATATTTTGCGGGGGTTATAATTTTTAATCCGACCGTTGGATCATGGTAATTTTTGGATATGTTATACATATATAGGTTGAGTGTATGTCCATAAATTTTGAACCGTTAAAAATGAACGTATGATTTATTATGAATTTTACGAGATGACTGGTTCAGAAATTGTTGAATTTTCGGAGTTTAACATTTTGGTGGAAAATTCTAGAATTGGTGGGCCCCACTTGTGATTGGTGAAGAAATGTGCTGAATTATATTTCAAATGTGGTGGGTGGGAATAGTAGCAGGGAAAGCCATCAGGTTGCAGGTCAAACCTACCAAAATTTTCCTATAAATAGAGGGCTAAGTTAGAATTAAAAATCACACCAGAAATAAATTTTCTCTCTTTCTCTCTCTAGATTATTGAGTGTGTTTTGTGAGTATTTAGATACTTGGTGAGTTGCTATTCATCAGTGCAAGTTTTCTTCAGCATCATATCCGATATCCAGTCAGAAGTACTGCTCTTTTGAGGTAAGGGATTGTAAGGGATTGTAAGGGATATTAAGGGATTTTAAGGGTTGTTATGATTTTCAGTTTCGTAATTTTTCTGAACTTCAAAAATTATGAAAAAATTTGAAATGATATTTTGATGAGTTTTATTGATTGTGTCCAAAAATGGTGATTTTTGGATGTATAGATTGAGAGTTATGAATTTTATGAGAAAAGACTATTTTAAAAGTAACCGCTTATAATTCTTTGTGGTTAACTCCAAAATTGATGAAATTTTATTGGGAGTACATGTATATGATAGGAGTATACTCTGTAAATTTCAGAATTTTTAGACAAAAGTACAATTTTTGATAAATGTCTAAATATTCGGCTATTTTGGCCATATGAAAAATAGTAAATGACTTTTAAAAATTCTGAGAAAAATATATGTTCACTATGGGACTATATTATGCTAAATCCCAGAAAAGAAATATTTTTGGAACTGATTTGGTATTTTTCATGAAAATGGTCTAGCTATGAGTAAATGAATTAAATATGTTTTGTGAAGAAAGAAAATTGGAAAATAGGATTTTATGGCTTGAGAATCCTATATGAGGTATATGCAGATTTTTGATGAGGGTTTTGGTTATTGATGATGAAATTGTAAGAGTTGGCATTTTATGATGATTAAATGCAATAATTAGTAAAGTGTAAACAATTAAAATAAATTATTTATAAATTTAAGTAATGTTATTCTTTCAATATCATTATACCGAAATATTGGTATGAATTTTATTGTAGAATTTCTATCTTTTGTGTCGGGGTTACTATTCATGAGTTACGAATATTACTCTTGAGATTAAAACTATATGTTGATCATATTATTTTTATCATCATATATAACATTTTTATAACCCTGATGTTGAAATTCTCTTTCACTGGAGTGTAAAGATGGATATATTATTGGTATGATCATGACTAGGGTTCTCTTTGGCCTGTAGTGCAAAGTTGAATTGTGACTGGTATGATCATGACCATTGAATTTATAATTGAATATCTTAAGCTTAAGTGCAAAGGTGAATTGATCAACATGGTTATAATTATTGTTTATATAAATTCTGAAATGATTATATATTTCTTTGAGATATGAATATATTTGGCCTGTAGTGCAAATATGAATTGTTGATGAATATCTTTGGCATGTAGTGCAAAGATGGCCTGTTGATGAATATCTTTGGCCTGTAGTGCAAAGATGAACTGTTGTTGAATATCTTTGGCCCGTAGTGCAAAGATGGTTTGTTGATGAATATCTTTGGCCCGTAGTGCAAAGATGGTTTGTTGATGAATATCTTTGGCCCGTAGTGTAAAGATGGATTTGTTAGTATGATTATAAACAGGAATTGTGATTTGGTATAACCATGATCTTTGATGTTTCAGGTAAAGACAGGTGATGAAAATATTCTTCGTCCTGGGTGCGAAGAAAAATTTATAGTCACAATTATGATTATGAGTTATTCATATGATTGTGGAAAGGAACTGTTGAGTGATGTTACATGGATAAAACATTGTTGGTGGATTTTTAACATGGAGAAGATAATAGATTTTATACTCTATTTGACTCTTCTAATGGATTGCTCGTTCCGCTGCAACTATGGTTGAAATTTTTATCATTAACATATGTTCTAAATCTCTGATTTATTGTTGATGAAGGCTATTGATAATTGAATTATCTTTAGTCATGATATTCTTTACTGAGCTAGTTGTGCTCACCCTTTTGCTCCACAATTCATTTCAGGTAATAAGAGTGTAGCTGGGTCGAGCGGGGGTAACAAGGGAATAGAACGGTGGTCATCATTTAGTAGTTATATTTGGTGAAGAAAATAGGGTGAGGTGAACCCAACGTTGGAAGGGTGTTTTGTCACTATCATACAAGATGTCTAATGACATACAACCTCGTGTCATCATAGGACAGGGTTGTGCTCATCCACTTGCTGAGTATATCTATGGGCAGTACCTATATAATCTTGGTGTTTGTTTGAAGTATAATTCTCAATTTGAGACAGTGGAGATAATGATAAGTCAAGAGAAGACTCACCATTGGGAAGAATATGATAGTAATCTTCTCGTTTTTCTTTGGGGTCTATTGGGTCAACCAAGGATAATTCTGTGGCCATATGATATCTATCATAACCTAGACGCGTGGCCTCCCATGTACGAAGGTTTCCTTGAGCACTTCCCAAAGATTCTAGTTTCTAAAACAGTTTTTGACTGTACCTTTATGTAAGGTACCTTTGTGAGGTGCTGATACATGATGGTGTCCAATGTCACATTTGGTATATATTTGTATCCAAACTCACAGCATATGTGTTGTTGTATTTTGCACGACAATTGTTGTAATAAAGTTGTAGTTATTTTCTGTACCATGTATTTGACGACTCAGAATGGGTTGGGTGGAATGAACCTATTTTGGGGTCGTCACAGGTGGTATTAGAGCTTAGGGATATGGTCTCTGGCGGAGATCGGGGAAATACAACTAGGAGGGGAGAGATGAGTAAATTCTACGCTAGTGTGTCCTACCTAAGCTTATTTATTGGTCAGTCATAATATCGGGATATTATGTGATATGTTAATTTGTTAAATTAACCCTTGTTTTGAAGCTGTATTCTAGAATGATATTTGAAATACAGGAGATGAGCGATGGAGAAATCATGATGACAGGGAAGATGGAATCTGAAATGAAATCAAGGTATTCTCAACTCTTTGAAATACCAGGTACGTAAATTTCGAGGACGAAATTTCATAAGGAGGGTAGATTGTAAGACCCCGAATTTTATGAAATAAAAGTATTCAATTTTTCTTATAATTACAATTCAGTAAATGGTTAAATTGATAAAAAGTTAAAGTTATGGGTGAAATGTGAAAATTTTTCAAAATACACAAGTGGTCATAAAATAATCATTGTTGTCGGGGAATATTCGTTTGGTCGTAAAATATTCTTTCTGTCGGAGAATATTTGTACGACGGCGCAGCTATTTGTGGGCCCCATAACGAATAACTGTCGGGTGAAGAAAACGACAAATTTGAGTTTTTACAAATAACGGCGTAGTTATTACCGTTAACACTGTTGGAATACCCGGTGGTTAAAATACAGTAATACGCGTTATTGCACAGTAGCACACGGTATTGCATAGTATTTTTGAAATTATTGATTCTTACGTAAGAAGGCACTACTCAATAATTGTTACAGTAATTACTGTTCAATATTTTATTTTATTGATTCAATAATTGATACGTTGAAATTTTATATTATTATTGTTCAATAATTGTTGCTGCACAGTATTTCCCATTATCATATCAATAATTTATATTATTTGAATAATATTATTAGATAACATTATTGGCAATGTCTAGAAAGTTCTGTCTAAGGAGAGGTTTGGTCATCTAATTGCGCGCCAGTAAGGAGAAATTCTTATTGGAAAGCCCCCTCTTTCCTGGGAACGGCCTGGTTGTCATAAATGTGATTCTGTAATATTATTTGTGAATAATTAATTATTGATTCATGTGATAAGAAAATATTTATTTTATGGGGATATAAATGAGGGATATATTTTTGTGGTTAAAAATGAAGGAGTTAATGTTGAGATTTTTATCAGTATTTTTATCGGAATGGAGGTATTAAAAATCAGGATTTTTGAGATATTTTGCGGGGGTTATAATTTTTAATCCGACCGTTGGATCGTGGTAATTTTTGGATATGTTATACATATATAAGTTGAGTGTATGTCCATAAATTTTGAACCGTTAAAAATGAACGTATGATTTATTATGAATTTTACGAGATGACTGGTTCAGAAATTGTTGAATTTTCGGAGTTTAACATTTTGGTGGAAAATTCTAGAATTGGTGGGCCCCACTTGTGATTGGTGAAGAAATGTGCTGAATTATATTTCAAATGTGGTGGGTGGGAATAGTAGCAGGTAAAGCCATCAGGTTGCAGGTCAAACCTACCAAAATTTTCCTATAAATAGAGGGCTAAGTTAGAATTGAAAATCACACCAGAAATAAATTTTCTCTCTTTCTCTCTTTAGATTATTGAGTGTGTTTTGTGAGTATTTAGATACTTGGTGAGTTGCTATTCATCAGTGCAAGTTTTTTTCAGCATCATATCCGATATCCAGTCAGAAGTACTGCTCTTTTGAGGTAAGGGATTGTAAGGGATTGTAAGGGATATTAAGGGATTTTAAGGGTTGTTATGATTTTCAGTTTCGTAATTTTTCTGAACTTCAAAAATTCTGGAAAAATTTGAAATGATATTTTGATGAGTTTTATTGATTGTGTCCAAAAATGGTGATTTTTGGATGTATAGATTGAGAGTTATGAATTTTATGAGAAAAGACTATTTTAAAAGTAACCGCTTATAATTCTTTGTGGTTAACTCCAAAATTGATGAAATTTTATTGGGAGTACATGTATATGATAGGAGTATACTCTGTAAATTTCAGAATTTTTAGACAAAAGTACAATTTTTGATAAATGTCTAAATATTCGGCTATTTTGGCCATATGAAAAATAGTAAATGACTTTTAAAAATTCTGAGAAAAATATATGTTCACTATGGGACTATATTATGCTAAATTCCAGAAAAGAAATATTTTTGGAACTGATTTGGTATTTTTCATGAAAATGGTCTAGCTATGAGTAAATGAATTAAATATGTTTTGTGAAGAAAGAAAATTGGAAAATAGGATTTTATGGCTTGAGAATCCTATATGAGGTATATGCAGATTTTTGATGAGGGTTTTGGTTATTGATGATGAAATTGTAAGAGTTGGCATTTTATGATGATTAAATGCAATAATTAGTAAAGTGTAAACAATTAAAATAAATTGTTTATAAATTTAAGTAATGTTATTCTTTCAATATCATTATACCGAAATATTGGTATGAATTTTATTGTAGAATTTCTATCTTTTGTGTCGGGGTTACTATTCATGAGTTACGAATATTACTCTTGAGATTAAAACTATATGTTGATCATATTATTTTTATCATCATATATAACATTTTTATAACCCTGATGTTGAAATTCTCTTTCACTGGAGTGTAAAGATGGATAGATTATTGGTATGATCATGACTAGGGTTCTCTTTGGCCTGTAGTACAAAGTTGAATTGTGACTGGTATGATCATGACCATTGAATTTATAATTGAATATCTTAAGCTTAAGTGCAAAGGTGAATTGATCAACATGGTTATAATTATTATTTATATAAATTCTGAAATGATTATATATTTCTTTGAGATATGAATATATTTGGCCTGTAGTGCAAATATGAATTGTTGATGAATATCTTTGGCATGTAGTGTAAAGATGGCCTGTTGATGAATATCTTTGGCCTGTAGTGCAAAGATGAACTGTTGTTGAATATCTTTGGCCCGTAGTGCAAAGATGGTTTGTTGATGAATATCTTTGGCCCGTAGTGCAAAGATGGTTTGTTGATGAATATCTTTGGCCCGTAGTGCAAAGATGGATTTGTTAGTATGATTATAAACAGGAATTGTGATTTGGTATAACCATGATCTTTGATGTTTCAGGTAAAGACAGGTGATGAAAATATTCTTCGTCCTTGGTGCGAAGAAAAATTTATAGTCACAATTATGATTATGAGTTATTCATATGATTGTGGAAAGGAACTGTTGAGTGATGTTACATGGATAAAACATTGTTGGTGGATTTTTAACATGGAGAAGATAATAGACTTTATACTCTATTTGACTCTTCTAATGGATTGCTCGTTCCGCTGCAACTATGGTTGAAATTTTTATCATTTACCATATGTTCTAAATCTCTGATTTATTGTTGATGAAGGCTATTGATAATTGAATTATCTTTAGTCATGATATTCTTTACTGAGCTAGTTGTGCTCACCCTTTTGCTTCACAATTCATTTCAGGTAATAAGAGTGTAGCTGGGTCGAGCGGGGGTAACAAGGGAATAGAACGGTGGTCATCATTTAGTAGTTATATTTGGTGAAGAAAATAGGGTGAGGCGAACCCAACGTTGGAAGGGTGTTTTGTCACTATCATACAAGATGTCTAATGACATACAATCTCGTGTCATCATAGGACAGGGTTGTGCTCATCCACTTGCTGAGTATATCTATGGGCACTACCTATACAATCTTGGTGTTTGTTTGAAGTATAATTCTCAATTTGAGACAGTGGAGATAATGATAAGTCAAGAGAAGACTCACCATTGGGAAGAATATGATAGTAATCTTCTCGTTTTTCTTTGGGGTCTATTGGGTCAACCAAGGATAATTCTGTGGCCATATAATATCTATCATAACCTAGACGCGTGGCCTCCCATGTACGAAGGTTTCCTTGAGCACTTCCCAAAGATTCTAGTTTCTAAAACAGTTTTTGACTGTACCTTTATGTAAGGTACCTTTGTGAGGTGTTGATACATGATGGTGTCCAATGTCACATTTGGTATATATTTGTATCCAAACTCACAGCATATGTGTTGTTGTATTTTGCACTACAATTGTTGTAATAAAGTTGTAGTTGTTTTCTGTACCATGTATTTGACGACTCAGAATGGGTTGGGTGGAATGAACCTGTTTTGGGGTCGTCACACAAGAGATCTGTAGGGATAAAGCTCTGTCTGTTTGAGGATGTGTATAACGTATTCCATCATCGATCCTCCCCGATGATGTTGATCCTTCCTAGTTTGTATCGCCAGGATATTTTAATGTTCTGTTGGATTTATTGCCAAAAATATGTGTTGTCAGGGCTGCCTAACCTTTGTTGACGTGTGAACCAACAGATGACCACGAGTTGTAACCCCCATCGGGGATATACTTGATCTTTGCTGACGTGTACATCAACGGATGAATTTCCTGCTGGGGATAAATGCCAAGGCTGCTTGACCTTTGTTGATATTTATCAACTGATGCAATCATCGGATGGCTTCGGATGCGTCGTTGGGTTTACTTGCCAATGGCTGAACTGACGTCAAGGTTGTTTGACCCTTGTTGACATGTGTATCAACGAAAAATATGCGTTGTAACCCCAGTCGGGGATCTGTTTGATCCTCCCTGATGTGTGAATCAATAGAAAATATACGTTGTAACCCCCGCCGGGGATCTATTTTTCGATATATGACCATACGTTGTAACCCCCATTGAGGATCTGTTTGATCCTCGCTGACGTGTGTATCAACGAAAAATATACGTTGTAACCCCCGTCGGGGATCTGTTTTTGGACAGATGACCATGCGTTGTAACCCTCGCCAGGGATCTATTTGGGGAATGATGTCCGTGAACTGACGACATTGGACCTTTGTGCGGATTATCGAATGTGATCTGTAACTGCTGAGATCATCGATATAGTATACCATGTGTTTGGGCGAATACCAATGAATGATATGAAAGCCACAGTCGGGTCCAAGAGCTGACTCCAACTTTGGAGGAGTATGCACGTTTGACGATGCTGCCACTTGACAGACCTTGCGTGCATATGGCCATTGGTGACATGAGCCGACAGTTTATGACTCTCACCGGGCTGAGGCGGAGAGTTGTTCAGGATGAGATCACATTTGGCCACATGATATCCCAACATTTTTTGATTGACAGATTTTGCTATGAAGACAGCTATGCTTGACATTCTGGGGATTTCACCATACCAGAGGACCAGTGGCGTTTGGCCAGGATAGATGTATTGCTGATGTGTGTATTATCATACATGTACATGCCACGATACATGGATGAGTTGGACATCAGTGTCATCATGGCAGTGAGAGCTCTAAGGGAGGGTCGTACCATTATTCTGATGATTATGGCAGAGACACTGAGGTCGGACACATTCTACAGGACTTACTCTGTAAGGGTATTCACAGGTAGTTTGATTATGCTGTACGTGTGGTTTATGTCACACCTGAGACCGATTGGCACATTCAGACGACACGGGTATTATTTCACCCATGAGATAGCTATGTCTTATTCCTTCTAGCCAACAGAGTGTACAGATCCTGCATCTTGGTCCGTTTACCTAGCTGGGATTGGAGATCCGTTTGCTATCTTGCCGTGTACAAGGCTCAGTTCGCCCTACAGTTTCATTACTCATGCTCCGGGCATGGATTATCTCCCTCTGACTGGTTTGAGGGGCATGACTACCTACCACCCATTGGCCGTGATGTCGCAGTTTGACTAGTTCCAGGATTTCCATCCTTTTGATGGGGCGTTAGGTCAGCGCTTAGCTTCTCGCCACTTGTCAGCAGAGGACCGATCCCGAGTGTATGCATGTTGGGATCAGCGTGAGATAGCTACTTTTTCAGTTAGCCATCTGGGTTGTTTGCCAGAGTATTCTGCGTGGATGGAGACAGAGACTTCATCGGCTGCGGTAGTATCCACAGTGCCGGGTAGTGATTCAGATGATGGAGAGCCCATGGAGGACATTGATTCTCAACCGAGGAGGAGCCATTTACTTGGTTGCCAGCAGCTCTCTTAGATTCTCCCAATACTAGTACTATTGTGATCCAACATTCAGCATAGTACTTTGAGCAGAGTCTTTATTTGATGACCTTTGAGAGAGATCAGGCTAGAGCCCTGATGTTGATAGCTCTTGATGGGAGAGACACAACTCTGTTAGAGAGAGACGAGGCTTTAGCTCGTAGAGATGCCACTGTTATTGAGCGGGATGAGGCCATATCAACTAGAGATGTCGTGATCATTAAGCGGGATGCTACCCTATCTGATAGGAATGTAGCTGTTACAGACAGTACTTTAGTGAGATCCCTAACCACTAGTATGCTTGCCGAGATGAGTGCGTATATAGATGAGCACCGTGTCACCATGCAGATGGCCTCAGACTTGCTGGCTCGTGTGGATATCCTTGTACAGGAGACCACAACATTACCTCCTTCTTCGGATAGAGATACTATGTTAGATCTGTTAGCCCGCATGCATACCGATCTGTAGATAGCCTTGTATTTTCATGCACAGACTAGCTTAGCCATTTTGTCATGTACAATTTATATTGTGTATATCAAATAGTATTATATATAGTAGGGAAATATATTTTTGATCACTTCCATTTTAGATATGCCTGAATACTTGCTTGATATTTTCCTGCTTCTTCAGGGCTTGTGATCTTGATGTATTCTGAATTCCTCCTTGCTGGATGGACATTGAGTTATCTCTGGACAGTTCAGAATGGATCATTAATCTGCACGTTCCCTACCATCTTTGGTGTCTTGGGATTGGTTTCTGTATGGAAATGTGGAGAGGAGTGTGGCTTTCCTCTCTGAGATTGACCTTACCACAGATGGTCGCCTGTACTCCTATTTAGGAGGAGCCTAGTTAATTCCATCTCTTATGGATTGGAATTGCTCGTTAAGGTAAACCGCAGCTTAAATGGTCGCCGAGTGTCCCGTTTACATGGGGAGGTGATAAGTGGGTTTTATACCTACTTATTGGATATCAATTCACGAGAACTATGCCCATCTCAAGTACATTTTAATGTGTTTTTAGTTGCATTTTGTATTATTTTCTATTGCATATACTGAGAACTCCTATGGTGTGAAAGTGCAGGAAAATGGCATAACTCGACATTGGTAGATGGCATGAGATCAGTGAAGGCATGACAAGAGGGTCGAGTGGACAAAAAGAAACTGAGCATTGATGGATAAGGAAGCAAGAGTAGCATGTCAAAGAATCAGTAGCCACATGACAAGGAAGTAGTAATAGAAGAACACAAGATTACAGATTTCAGGAGTCGCGCGGCTGCGCAGCTGCATAGGCTGGAACACGCGCGCCCGCGCCATCAACCGAAAGGAACATATTTGGCACACACACGAGCCCGCGCCTGTTTAGTATAGGGATCGCGCTCAGCCGCGCTCGTCATCGAATGCAGTTGTTAACATTATTGTAATTTTAAAATTTAAAGTGTTTGAGTTGGTATAAACTACTCTGGTTGACCCCAGACGAGAGGATCTTGAGTTTTGACGAGTTTTTCATATTAGAGAACTAGGGTTTTACGCTTTGAGCGAATTCCAACAAGGATCCAAACATAAACTTAATATTTTATATCTATTCTTTGGAATTCAATCATCGACTACGAACTACTGTTATGTTACTGGAGAGTATTGAGGATTTGAACATCACGTTTGGATTATAATCTACAATTGAATTTGATCAATTCTATCTTCTCTTTCAATTGTTTAATTATTTTCCATGTGTTACTCTAATCCCATAATGGCTTTTGGTTCAGACATGAACTAAACTCCATTATGGGATTCTAACGGATTTTAATATGTAGTCTAGTTGATGGCTTGATTGCTGGATTGTTTGTGTATCATCAGGAACTTCTATTATGGTTGATTTGATTGCATGAATGCTTGATCACCATTCATTTTATATACTTGTATGGAATTGAAAAATAACATGCGAGTATGGTTGTAATCATGATAGCATGCGTGTATGGGGCTGAGTTGCTTAGCTTTATACTTCGTGAATCAGATAGACATATACTGTTTCACCGTGTGAGTTATATACGGGCTTGTGCTTAAATTCAATATGGCGGCAATTTCACATAGAAATATAGTGATTTTGGTTTTATTGAAGATTACATGATTTCTATTGTAGGTGGATATTATGTAAGTAGGTCATAATTTATTGAAAAATGGTTATGTCTACATTCGTGCTCTTGGCTAATTTCCTGTGGTACGTGAATAATCTTGCATGATGGTGATAGTTAGATGAACTATTAAATGAAGTTAGGATCCCATTATTTCCAGATTTGATTTATCATTTCATTATTCTTCTTTTATTTATTACTTAGTTATATTCATTCAAAATCATAGCGTTCGTTTAAGCATATAAAATAGTGATATAGTTGATGCATAATAGTTTAATTTAGAAACCTTTCTCCGTGGATCGATACTTTACTTACTCTGTATTACTTGTTGACCCATGTATGCTTGCATGAGTTAGAGTCCTTTTGTTAGATCTAAAAAGGAGGCAACAAGTTTTTGGCGTCGTTGCCGGGGAAAGGCGTTTAATTTTATTCTTATTATCATCAAGTTTAAGCTAAATTGTATGACTTAGACAATTCTAATCTTGTCTCATTTCTATTTTTGTTTCTTATTTTAGGTACTCGTATATAGCACTCGATCCTCCAATCCCGAGTTAACACCTTTACAGGATAACATCAACGGTAGGCGTTGGAAATCAAGAGCACGTAGAAATATACAAGAAGAGCTAGAGATTACAATATCTAATATAGCAGCCGCGGAACATAGAGACGAGCAAAGGGAGGAACACAGGGCTTTAAGAGACTACTCTATGCCAAATATTAATGTACTGCAATCAAGTATAGTCAGACCAGCGATAGCAGCTAATACCTTTGAGATAAAGTCGGGCACGATTCAAATGGTACAGAATTCGGTACAGTTTGGGGGTGCTTCTACAGATGATCCTAATGAACACCTGTTAAGTTTCATCGAAATATGTGATACTTTCAGATACAACAGGGTGACAGAGGATGCTATCAGACTAAGGCTGTTTCCATTTGCACTGAGGGATAAAGTAAGAAGTTGGCTTCATTCTTTGCCTTCGGGATCTATAACTACATGGGCAGAACTAGCACAGAAATTCTTAGCCAAGTTTTTCCCAATGGCTAAGACTGCGAAGATGAGGACATCAATTTCCCAGTTTGAGCAACAACAGGGTGAATCTTTATATGAAACCTGGGAGAGATACAAAGAGATGCTAAGGAAGTGTCCACACCATGGCATGCCAGATTGGATGGTGATCAACACATTCTATAATGGATTGGGATGGCAATCAAGACCGATTGTAGATGCAGCTGCAGGAGGAGCTTTATGGGCCAAAAGTTATGAAGAGGCCCATAACCTTATCGAGACAATGGCAGCTAATGATTTTCAAAATCCTACAGCTAGGATGCCACAACCCAAAGTTGCAGGTTTGTTAGAAGTGGATGCTGTCACACAATTGTCAGCACAGCTGGCATCCATGGCGAAGAAAATTGATTCGTTGACAGAGACCAAGCCAAAGACAGTTGCCTTTTTGTGTGAGATTTATGTGGGGTCACACTCAACGGATCAATGTGCTATCAGCTCGGAGTATGTACAGTATGTGAGAAATTATAGGAAGGATCAGGGACAATTTCAGAACACATACAACTCCAATAACCGCAACCATCCAAACTTCAATTGGTCAAATAATCAAGGAAATCAACAGAATCAGTTTCAATCCAATAATCAATTTCAGTCACAGTCAGCTCAGCAACAGTTTGTACCAAGACCACCTTACCCACTGGGATTCTCTCAACAACATCATACTCCAGCTGCACCTCAGCAAGAAAAGAAGACAGAGATGGAGGAGATGATGATGAAGTACATGGAAAATACAGAGGTGATGAATTAAAAGCCAAGCAGTGGCTATAAAAAATCTGGAAACTCAAATGGGTCAAATGGCGAGTATGCTTAACAACAGGCCACAGGGTTCATTGCCAAGTACCACAGAGACAAATCCAAGAAGAGAAGGGAAGGAATAGTGTCAAGCAATCATACTTAGGTCTAGGAAGTAGTGCGCAGGAAATTAACCTGGCGCGCCTGTGCCACGTTTACATAGGGCGGACGCGCGACCGCGCGAGGCAGAAATTGTGTCTGAGCAGAAAGACAATAAGGAAGGTTCTGAGTTACAGCAGGAAGAGGATAACAAAACAGGTTTAGTGGAGAAAGCCGTAAATCAAATACCAAGAGTTCACCCTCCGGTTCCGTATCCACAGAGATTGAATAAGCATAGGGAAGATAAGTAGTTCAGCAAGTTCCTGAAGGTCTTTAAAAAATTGCAGATTAACATACCTTTCGTTGAGGCATTGGAACATATGCCAAGTTATGCAAAGTTCATAAAGGGTATATTGTCAAGGAATAGGAGATTAGAAGAATTTGAGATAGTGGCCTTGACAGAGGAATGCAATGCAGTGCTTCAGCGTAAACTTCCTCCAAAGCTGAAGGATCCAGGTAGTTTCACAATTCTATGTACGATCGAAAAGATGAGCTTCAGTAAATGTCTGTGTGATCTTGGGGCAAGCATAAATTTGATGCCCTTGTCAGTATTCAACCAGTTGGGATTACCAGATCCAAGGCCAACAAATATTTCTTTGCAGCTAGCTGACAGATCCATCACCTATCCACGGGGAATTGTTGAAGATGTACTGGTAAAAGTGGATAAATTCATCTTTTCGGCTTATTTCATCATTTTAGATTATGAAGAAGATAAGAATATACCAATCATATTGGGGAGACCATTCTTAGCCATAGGAAGGACCTTGATAGACGGTTCAGAAAGGGGAACTCACTATGCATGTTCATGATCAGGAGGTTACCTTTAACGTACTCAAGGCAATGAAGTTTTCGACAGATGAAGATGAATGCTTTTAGGTTGATTTGGTGGATCAGGTCTTAAATGATGAAGTAGAGAGTTTGATGGGGCATGAATCGTTGAGAAGTGTTATTGCTAAAAATTCAGAACTAGAGGATGATGAATTTGAAGAACTTGTGCAATTTATTGATACTACTCCATAATTTAGAAAATTCAAAACACCTATTGAGCCATTGAAGAAAGCTGGAGAGACATCAGTAAAATTGAAGCCATCTCTTGAGACACCTCCAGAACTTGAATTGAAACCACTTCCAGATCATTTGAGGTATGCATTTTTAAATAAAGATTCAAAGCTACCTGTGATTATTTCTTCTACACTAACATCTTTGCAGGAAGAAAAACTGCTTCGAGTCCTTAGAGAGTTCAAGTCAGCTATTGGATGGACTATAGCAGTTATAAAAGGGATCAGCCCTTCATTTTGCATGCATAAGATTCTGTTGAAAGATGATAGTAAGCCGTCGATGGAGCAATATAGAAGACTTAATCCGATAATGAAAGAAGTGGTCAAGAAAGAAGTATTAAAATGGCTGGATGCAGGCATAATCTATCCTATTTCAGATAGTACATGGGTGAGCCCAGTGCAATGTGTACCAAAGAAGGGTGGTATAACCATGGTCTCCAATGAAAATAATGAGTTGATTCCAACACGAATAGTGACGGGGTGTAGAGTCTACATGGACTATCACATGCTTAATAAAGCCACAAGTAATGATCACTTCCCACTATCATTTATCGATCAGATGTTGGATAAACTGGCGGGTCATGAGTATTATTTCCTTCTGGACGATTTTTTGGGCTACAACCAAATTGTGATAGCTCTAGAGGACCAAGAAAAGACAACCTTCACATGTCCATATGACACTTTTACTTTCAGAAGGATGTCTTTCAGGTTATACAATGCTCCAGCCACCTTTCAGAGATGTATGATGGCTATTTCTTTGGATATGGTGGAACAAAATGTGGAGGTATTCATGGACGATTTCTCGGTATTTGGGGATTCTTTTGATTTATGCCTTGAGAATTTGGTGATAGTCTTGAGAAGGTGTGTTGAAACAAATTTGGTACTGAATTGGGAAAAGTACCATTTTATGGTACAAAAAGGAATTATTTTGGGACACAAAGTTTCGAAGAAGGGACTTGAGGTGGATAGAGCGAAGTTAGAAACTATTGAGAATTTGTCGCCACCAACTTCAGTTAAAGGTGTTCGAAGTTTTTTGGGACATGCAGGCTTCTACCGCAGATTCATTAAAGACTTCTCCAAGATAACTAAACCACTTTGCAGTTTATTGGAGAAAGATTCACAGTTTAAATTTGATGAGGATTGCGTGACTGTATTTGAGCATTTGAAAGGGAAGTTAACTTCAGCACCAGTCATTGTAGCACCGGATTGGGACTTGCCATTCGAACTGATGTGTGATGCCAGTGATTATACTGTGGGGGTTGTTTTGGGTCAGCAAAAGGAAAAGATCTTTCATGTGATATACTATGCTAGCAAGACCCTTACTGATGCGTAGTTGAACTACACCACCACAAAGAAAGAGTTATAAGCAGTGGTATATGCCTTTGATAAATTCTGAGCATATCTGATTGGTACAAAGGTGATAGTGTACACGGATCATGCGGCAATTCGACACTTAGTGGCAAAGAAGGATGCCAAACCCCATTTGATCAGGTGGATATTATTGTTGCAAGAATTTGATTTGGAGATCAAGGACAGAAATGGCACTGAAAACCAAGTGGCGGACCACTTATCTCGTCTAGAGAATTCGAAAAGGGAGGCAAACGACAAAGTTGTAATTAATGAATCCTTTCTAGATGAGCAGTTGTTTGTGGTGAAAGGGAAAGTGCCATGGTTTGCAGACTACGCGAACTATTTGGTGAGTAAGATGGTACCTTTTGACTTGGTGGGTCATCAAAAGAAAAAATTTATGTATGATGTCAAATGGTATATATGGGATGAGCCATATTTGTTTAAACAGTGTGCTGATCAAATGATAAGAAGGTGTATCCCATATAGCGAGACCGAGGGGATTTTGCAGGATTGTTACGCTTCTTTGTATGGGGGTCACTATGGTGGATAGCAAACAGTGGCTAGAGTCCTATAAGCAGGATTCTACTGGCCGATAATTTTCAAGGATGCGTATAGTTTCATCTAGAGATGTGATAGATGTCAAATAGTCGGGAACATTTCAAAATGAAATGAAATGCCATTGAACACAATCCTTGAAGTGGAAATTTTTGATGTGTGGGGGATAGATTTCATGGGTCCTTTCGTTTCTTCATGTGGAAATCTTTACATCTTTCTTGCAGTGGATTATGTGTCGAAATGGGT
This sequence comes from Panax notoginseng, assembly GCA_016801055.1. NCBI lineage: Eukaryota > Viridiplantae > Streptophyta > Magnoliopsida > Apiales > Araliaceae > Panax > Panax notoginseng. The sequence goes on from CM029014.1 coordinate 153,941,462, forward strand.
AGAAGTGGCAGCTCTTCCAATAAATGATGCCAAAATAGTCCTCAGGTTTTTACAAAGAAGTATCTTCACGAGGTTTGGGACTCCTAGGGCCATCATTAGTGATGAAGGCAGTCATTTCTACAACAGGCATTTTACAGCTTTATTGGCTAAGTATGGGGTGAACCATCGCATTGCTACAGCTTATCACCCATAAACGAATGGCCAAGCAGAAGTGTCAAATCGAGAAGTTAAAATAATTCTTGAAAAAGTTGTGAATCCCACTAGGAAGGATTGGTCTTTAAAGCTTGATGATGCTGTGTGGACATATAGGACTGCATAAAAGACTCCATTAGGCATGTCACTTTTCCAGCTAGTTTATGGCAAAACATGTCACCTTTCTATGGAGCTAGAGCATAAAGCATATTGGGCGATTCAGAAGCTGAATTTTGATTTGAAAGCTACATGAGAGAAATGCCTACTCCAACTCAATGAGTTGGATGAATTCTGAGTATAAGCGTATGAAAATTCTAAGCTGTACAAGGAAAAGGTGAAAAAATGGCATGATCGCAAGATCGTAGAGAGGACATTTGAGTCGGGACAAAGAGTTTTGCTTTTTAACTCCAAACTTAAACTTTTTTCCGGGAAGCTAAAATTAAGATGGCCAGGGCCATTTACAGTGAAGACTGATTTCCCACATTGTGCAATAGAGGTGTTCGATAAGTTCCCGGATAATCCGTTTAAAGTGAATGGACAGCGGCTGAAGCATTAATTTGGTGGTGAGGTGGACCGACAAAAAGTCACCTCAATTCTTTCTTCGATATGAGATTCAGAGATAGTCAAGCTAATTGATTATAACTTAGCGCTAGATGGGAGGCAACCCATTGTTTCTATCTCTACCTTTTATTTATTCAGTTTAGGTTATTTTTGTAGTTCATATTCATTATTTTTTAATTGTGATAGATTAATGTGTTTTGCATACGTGAGTGTGTAGCTGAATTTGCAGTGGAGTGTGTAGATTAGTATGATAATGAGATGGTTATTGTTGCATATTCTTTAGTTCAAACATTGACATGGTTAATTAGTGTTTATGCTGGTGCATTGAAATGAAGTAATCACTGTGTGCTATATTAGAGGATGCAAATTGGAAATTACAGGATTCAGGGTCGCGCGGCCGCACTATGTTAGCAATACAAAACCACGCGCCCGTGCTGCATGTCTGCGAAAGAGTAAAAATTCCACTCGCGTGCCCGCGCCATATGCCGTTGAAAATCCGCGCGGCCGCGCGCGACACCGAAAATTGAATATTGTTTTTAGTTTTAAAGACGTCTTCTCCAACTTGTCTTCTATCAGTTGACGTCCTATTCCCTTTCTCTCCAGTACATGCACGTTTCCTCATCTCTACTCAGTTACAAATTGAAGCCATAACGTCTCTTCTCCACTACTGATTGTCGTTTCAGATCTCATACCCACGATCGATTGATACACTGATAAAACCTAGGGTTTTAGAGTGGCTGTGCGAAATCATTTTGGGGGTTATTCACTTTCTCACCTTTCACTCACGATTTTACAAGGTAAGTCATCGTCTTTTCATTAAATCTTCAATATGTCCTAAGCGTGGGTGAACTGTTGCTCCATCATCATCTTCTTCTTCCAGCAGTCAAGATGAGGACATTGTGGATCATAGTAAGTTTCTCAGTCTGGAGGTACAAATAGAGTATTATCGAATAGTGACAAAGACGTTCGTAAAAGAACGAGGCTTCAAGCCTGGGAAGCATGATGGTGAACTATGAAATATGATTAGAGAAAGAGGATGGGTAGGATTTTGTGCAACCCCTATGCCTGCTCCCATGGGTATTATGCGAGAATTTTTTGCTAATGCTGAAGATACTATGAGTGGTTTGTCAATGGTGCGAGGAGTTCAAGTTGATTAGACGCCTCAATCAATCGGGTAGCTTTCAGAATACTCGAAACTCCACCGACTGGGAATGCTAATTGGGTTTAGTCTGCCCGTTTTTAGACGGATTTGGCTACAGTTATCACTGACTTATGCATTCCAGGAACGCAATGGACTTGTAGGGAAGGAACTAATGAGCCTCGCACTTTCCCAGCCTCAGCTTTGAATCACTATGCAAAGGCTTGGAATTTGTTTGTATGTGCGAAACTTGTACCTTCATCACATCAGCATGAAATCACAACTGAGAGGGCTATCATTTTGTGGGGAATAATCACAGGAAAATACATCGATGTGGGCTATCTCATTAATCGAAACATGTTACGTTACATGAGGGGGAGTACTACAGGAAGTATCCCACATGCATCTGTTATTGCGAGTCTGTGTGCACAACAAGGAGTTCAGTGGGATGATGAACAGATGCAAATGCCTAGTCAAGATATCACTCATGCGACGATTACAAAATTTGAGGACTGGGCAGGAGGAGAACCACATCCGAGGGGAAAAGGTTTCATCATTCAACCCACATCCTCGGTGCCGCTACCACAGCCTACACATGAAACTGAAGCGGGAACGTCAGCTCAAGCAACTGCTGCTACTGGGGATCATCAACTCCGGAGGTTAGAGTGGAAGGTCGATGCCATGTATGATAATTTTGCAGCATTTGCTACGGGGTTGACGAGGTTGTTACCAGAGGCGTTTGCGCAGCAGGGAACTATGCTTGAGTGGCCACAGTTTGGGACTCCCGTGCCATTTCCACCACCGGATTCACCACCCGAAGAGGGTGGTGCAGCTGATCAACAGGGGTGTTTCTATAACCCTATACCTTTATTCATTGAGACGATGAATATTTTAAGTTTGGGGGTATTGGGGTAGTTGCATGTAGTGTTTGCATGATTAGTTTAGTTTTTTCTTTTTTTTAGTAGTATTATATGTGTTAGTTATATGTTTAGTTGCATGTCTCGCATTTCTAGCTTTATGGAAGTTATGTCTAGCTTATGATGAAAGTGAATTTTGAAGGATTGTGAGTATTTTGGATAACATAAACTTAGATATAAAATTTTACATGATGTAATCCATAGATGCTATTTAGATGCTTTCGGTTTGCACGGGCGTGTTCACTAATGCTTGTAGGCATAAGAGTTGTGTGTTGTATTGCTTAATAGGAAATGTGGTTTTAAAAATAGAATTATGTGGAAAACGAACTTAGACTATGAAAAACATTAATAATCAAGTTTTGGGGACACATTGGTATGCTATAATTAAAAAAAAAGAAAAAAAAGAAAAAGAAAAGAAAACAATAACGTGGCTAGTCTTATTTCGGGGCCTTTATTACTTGAGTAAGTACGCCCGTAGGGGTGTCTTCACATCTAGCGCCCTAAGGTCTTTTATGGTCTGGGAGTCGTTGGTTGAAAGCTTGCTAAGGGGTAGCATTGTTAGCCTAATGGAATAAGTCATTGCACAGTCATGTGAAAAAAAAAGAAAAAAAAGAAAGAAAACTAGCAATAAACAACGCGGGAAAGAGCAACAATCGCCCTCGTGAGTAGAAATAAAGCAGTTAAACCCATTGTTGAACCTTAGTTTGTTTTGATATGTTGGAATAGTCTTTGTTGCATAAGTATACATGAATCTTGATTTAGACTGTAATTTTCTATTTTGAGCAGTTTAGCATGTATATTCTTGCTTTAATCAAGTTTTGGTGAACACAACACACACACACATCTTTATAACATATATAAATTATTTGAGTGTATGATATTATGCATATAGTTTGGTTTGAATTTATATTCTCGAATCTGGATAATTCAGTAAGGCAGTTGGGACTGAAATTCTGTTATAGCTGGAGAATGTGAGACTCATTTGCATCATAATCTAGTTGCATAGTATGTAGTTGCATTGTCAGTGTTTAATGTCTTATGCATTGCTTGAGGGCAAGCAATAGTTAAATTTGTGGGTATTTGATAAGTGGGTTTTATATCAACTTATTGGATATCAATTCATGAGAACTATGCCCATCTCAAGTACATTTTAGTGTGTTTTTAGTTGCATTTTGTGTTATTTTGCATTGCATATACTAAGAACTCTTATGGTGTGAAAGTGCAGGAAAATGGCATAACTCGGCGTTGGTAGGTGGACAAGAGGATCGAGTGGACAAAAAGAAACTGAGCATTGATGGATAAGGAAGCAAGAGTAGTATGTCAAAGAATCAGTAGCAGCATGACAAGGAAGCAGCAATAGCAGAACACAAGATTACAGATTTCAGGAGCCGCATGGCTGTACAGCTGCATAGGCTAGAACACGCGCGCCCGCGCCATCAACCGGAAGGAACATATTTGGCACACACACGCGTCCGCGCCTGTTTAGTATGGGGATCGGACGTGGCCGCGCTCGTCATCGACTGCAGTTGTTGTCTTTATTGTAATTTTAAAATTTAATGTGTTTGAGTTGGTATAAACTACTCTTGTTGATACCAGACGAGAGGATCTTGAGTTTTGACGAGTTTTTCATATTAGAGAAATAGGGTTTTACGCTTTGAGTGAATTCCAACAAGGATCCAAGCATAGACTTAATATTTTATATCTCTTCTTTGGAATTCAATCATCGACTACGAACTACTGTTATGTTACTGGAGAGTATTGAGGATTTGAACATCACGTTTGGATTATAATCTACAATTGGGTTTGATCAATTCTATCTTCTCTTTCAATTGTTTAATTATTTTCCATGTGTTACTCTAATCCCATAATGGCTTTTGGTTCAGACATGAACTAAACTCCATTATGGGACTCTAACGGATTTTAATATGTAGTCTAATTGATGGCTTGATTGCAGGATTGTTAGTGTATCATCAGGAACTTCTATTATGGTTGATTTGATTGCATGAATGCTTGATCACCATTCATTTTATGTACTTGCATGGAATTGAAAAATAACATGCGAGTATGGTTGTAATCATGATAGCATGCGTGTATGGGGCTGAGTTGCTTAGCTTTATACTTCGCGAATCAAATAGACATATACTATTTCACCGTGCGAGTTATATAAGGGCGTGTGCTTAAATTCAATATGGCGGCAATTTCACGTAGAAATATAGTGATTTTGGTTTTATTGATGATTACATGATTTCTATTGTAGGTGGATATTATGTAAGTAAGTCATAATTTATTGAAAAATGGTTATGTCTACATTCGTGCTCTTGGCTAATTTCCTGTGGTACGTGAATAATCTTGCATGATGGTGATAGTTAGATGAACTATTAAATGAAGTTAGGATCCCACTATTTCCAGATTTGATTTATCATTTTATTATTCTTCTTTTATTTATTACTTAGTTATATTCATTCAAAATCATAGCGTTCGTTTAAGCATATAAAAATAGTGATATAGTTGATGTATAATAGTTTAATTTAGAAACCTTTCTCCGTGGATCGATACTTTACTTACTCTGTATTACTTGTTGACCCATGTATGCTTGCATGAGTTAGAGTCATTTTGTTAGATCTAAAAAGGAGGCAACAGGAGGTCATGTAATTCCATCCCTTTGGTTTGAAGCCAATGAAATGTGATGGATTGAAGTTTAATCCCAGTACCATTGACAAGTATTTATGTTTTGGCAGGGGGTTAGATCAAACCATAAATGGTTTCCTACGTACTCCTGTTGAAGAGGAGATCAGGTCTGCGTAGTTCGAACCTGGTGTAAGAGGTTCAACGCAGTATGTGGCTGAAAGGGTGTAGGAATATTTTTGTTATTTTTGTTTTTATAATGAGAAGGGTGTAGAAGTGCTTTTGTTGTTTTTGTTTTTTGCGACCGAGCATATAAAATGGTTGCCTACGTACTCCCGTGTATCAAGGAGATCAAGTCGACGTAGTTCGGCCCTCAGGACGATTTGAAGCCAACGAAAAGTTTGATCCTATTTGGAGGACAAATTGTGGTGGGAAAGAAAGTTTAATCCTAAGTTCAGGATAAACTGCGGGTGTGAAAAGTTTGATCCCATGTTTGGGGACAAACTGCAAGTGTGAAAGGTTCAATCCCTAGTGGGATAATCGAAGTTGAGTAGGGTTAAACAACCAAATGGGGATAAAAGATCCGGCGATCTGAAAACCAGGCTGCTGGCTAGAAAACTGTGTTTCCCTGAGGGGCGTAGTGTGGAAAAAGAGTTGTATGTAGTGAAGGGTTAAAGAACCGGAATGACTGGTGATCTGACGATCCAACACCAGATTGTTTGCTTGATAGTAATTTCAGACGGTGTTCGAGTTGATGAGTTATGGAAATTCATCGCCGTCCATTTCCTATAATCTGAGAGCTGTTATGTGACAACCCCAAAATAGGTCCATTCCATCCAACCTATTCTGAGCCGCCAAATACATGGTACAGAAAACAACTACAACTTTATTACAACAAATGTCGTGCAAAATACAACAACACATATGCTGTGAGTTTGGATACAAATATATACCAAATGTGACTCATGTCCCAACCGTGGACAGCACCTCACAATGACACCTTACATAAAGGTATAGTCAAAAAGTGTTTTAGAAATTAGAATCTTTGGGAAGTGCTCAAGGAAATCTTTGTACATGGGAGGCCATGCTTCTTGGTTGTGATAGATATCATATGGCCACAGAATTATCCTTGCTTGACCCAATATACCCCAAAGAAAAATGAGAAGATTACTATCATATTCTTCCCAATGGTGAGTATTCTCTTGACTTATCATTATCTCCACTGTCTCTAATTGAGAATTATACTTCAAACAAACACCAAGATTATATAAGTAGTGCTTGTATATATACTCAGCAAGTGGATGAGCACAACCCTGTCTTATGATGACACGAGGTTGTATGTCATTAGACATCTTGTATGATAGTGAAAAAACACCCTTCCAACGTTGGGTTCGCTTCACCCTCAACAGCTATAGACCACCGTTCTATTTCCCTGTTATCCCCCACTCGACCCAGCTACACTGTTATTACCTGAAAGGAATTGTGAAGCAAAAGGGTGAGCACAACTATCTCAGTAAAGAATATCATGACTAAAGATAATTAAATTATCATTAGCCTTCATTAGTAATAAATCAGAGAGTTAGAACATATGGTAGGTGATAAAAAATTACAACCATAGTTGCAGCAGAACGAGCAATCCATTAGAAGAGTCAAATAGACTATAAAGTCTATTATCTTCTCCATGTTAAAAATCCACCAACAATGTTTTATCCCTGTAACATCACTCAACAGTTCCTTTCCACAATCATATGAATAACTCATAATCATAATTGTGATTCTAAATTTTTTCTTCGCACCCAGGACGAAGAATATTTTCAACACCTGTCTTTACCTGAAACATCAAAGATCATGGTTACACCAAATCACAGTTCATGTTCATAATCATACTAATAACTTCATCTTTGCACTATGGCCAAAGTTATTCATCAACAAGTCATCTTTGCAATACATGCCAAAGATATTCAACAACAGGTCATCTTTGCATTACGAGCCAAAGATATTCATCAACAACTCATCTTTGCACTACAGGTCAAAGATATTCAACAACAAGTCATGTTTGCATTCCGAGCCAAAGATATTTATCAATAATTCATCTTTGCACTGCGGGCCAAAGATATTCATCAATAATTCATCTTTGCACTACAGGTCAAAGATATTCCTCAACAGTTCATATTTGCACTACAGTCCAAATATATTCATATCTCAAAGAAATATATAATCATTTTAGAACTTATATAAACAATAATTATAACCATCTTGATCAATTTTTCTTTGCACTTAAGTTAAAGATATTTAATTATAAATTCAATAGTCATGATCATACCAGTCACAATTCAACTTTTTCACTACTGGTCAAAGAGAACTCTAGTCATGATCATACCAATAATCTACCCATCTTTACACTCAAGTGAAAGAGAATATCATCATTAGGGTTATAAAAATGTTATATATGATAATAAAATCAATATAATCAACATATAGATTTAATCTCAAGAGTAATATTCATAAATCAACTATAATTTGGTCAGAAAAAGAAACCAATTTTGTCGTGAATAGTAACTCGTAAATAGTAACTCATGAATAGTAACTCGTAAATAGTAACTCATGAATAGTAAACCCGACATAAAAAGGTAGAAATTCTACAATAAAATACATACCAATATTTCGGTATAATGATATTGAAGGAATAATATTTCTTAAGCTTATAAACAATTTATTTTTAATTGTTTACACTTTACTAAATAATGCATTTAATCATCTTAAAATGTCAAACTCATTAGATTTCATTACCAATAACCAAAACCCTCATAAACAATCTGCATATACCTCATATAGGATTCTCAAGCCATAAAATCCTATTTTTCAATTTTCTTACTTCACATAACATATTTAATTCATTTACTCATAACTAGTCTATTTTCATGAAAAATACCAAATCTGTTCAAAAAATATTTATTTTCTGAGATTTAACAAAATATAGTCCCGTATTGAACATATATTTTTCTCAAAATTTTTAAAACTCATTTACTATTTTTCATATGGCCAAAACCGTCGAATATTTAGACATTTATCATAAATTGTAATTTTATCCAAAAATTCTGAAATTCACAGAGTACACTGATATTATATAGATATACTTCTAATAAAAATTTCATCAATTTTGGAGTTAACCACAAGGAGTTATAAGCAGTTACTTTTAAAATAGTCTTTTCTCATAAAATTCACAACTCTTAATCTATACATCCAAAAATTACCATTTTTGGACACAATCAATAAAACTCATCAAAATATCATTTCAAATTTTTCCAGAATTTTCTAAAGTTCAGAAAAATTACGAAACTGAAAATCATAGTAACCCTTAAAATCCGTTACTATCCCTTACCTCAAAAGTGCAGTATTTCTGACTGGAATGCAAAGCCGAAGGAAACTTGCACTGAATAGCGACTCTCAAAGTATCTAAATACTCACAACATATGCTTCATAATATAGAGAGAGAAAGAGAGAAATCTTATATTTCTGGTGTGATTTTTAATTCTAACTTAACCCTCTATTTATAGAAAAATGTAAGCACGCCGAAACAGACTTAACCTGCAACCTGATGGCTTTACCTGCTACTATTCCCACCCACCACATTTGAATAAAAATCTCAGTATATTTCTTCACCAACCAATAGTGGAGCTGTAACGACCCCAAAATAGGTCCATTCCATCCAACCCATTCTGAGTCATCAAATACATGGTACAGAAAATAACTACAACTTTATTACAACAATTGTCGTGCAAAATACAACACATATGCTGTGAGTTTGGATACAAATATATACCAAATGTGACATTGGACACCATCATGTATCAGCACTTCACAAAGGTACCTTACATAAAGGTATAGTCAAAAACTGTTCTAGAAATTAGAATCTTTGGGAAGTGCTCAAGGAAACCTTCGTACATGGGAGGCCACGCATCTAGGTTATGATAGATATCATATGGCCACAGAATTATCCTTGGTTGACCCAATAGACCCCAAAGAAAAATGAGAAGGTTACTATCATATTCTTCCCAATGGTGAGTCTTCTCTTGACTTATCATTATCTCCACTGTCTCTAATTGAGAATTATACTTTAAACAAATACCAAGATTATATAGGTAGTGCTCGTATATATACTCAGCAAGTGGATGAGCACATCCCTGTCTTATGATGACATGAGGTTGTATGTCGTTAGACATCTTGTATGATAGTGGCAAACCACCCTTCCAACGTTGGGTACACCTTACCCTATTGGATTCACCAAATATAACTACTAAATGAACTTTTCTAAACTGCTTCGGGAGAACATCCACAGCTAGAGACCACCGTTCTATTTTCCCGTTACCCTCGCTCGACCCAGCTACACTCTTATTACCTGAAAGGAATTGTGAAGCAAAAGGGTGAGCACAACTAGCTCAGTAAAGAATATCATGACTAAAGATAATTAAATTATCAATAGCCTTCATCAATAATAAATCAGAGATTTAGAACATATGGTAAATGATAAAAAATTTCAACCATAGTCGCAGCGGAACATGCAATCCATTAGAAGAGTCAAATAGACTATAAAGTCTATTATCTTCTTCATGTTAAAAATCCATCAACAATGTTTTATCCCTGTAACATCAATCAACAATTCTGGTCCATAATCATATGAATAACTCATAATCATAATTGTGATTCTAAATTTTTCTTCGCACCCAGGACGAAGAATATTTTCATCACATGTCTTTACCTGAAACATCAAAGATCATGGTTATACCAAATCACAGTTCCTGTTCATAATCATACTAATAAATCCATCTTTGCACTACGACCAAAGATATTCAACAACAGTTCATCTTTGCACTACAGGCCAAAGATATTCATCAACAGACCATCTTTGCACTACAGGCCAAAGATATTCAACAACAGTTCATCTTTGCACTACAGGCCAAAGATATTCATCAATAATTCATCTTTGCACTACGGCCAAAGATATTCATCAACAATTCATCTTTACACTACAGGCCAAAGATATTCCTCAACAGTTCATATTTGCACTACAGGTCAAATATATTCATTAACGGTTCATATTTGCACTACAGGCCAAATATATTAATATCTCAAAGAAATATATAATCATTTCAGAATTTATATAAACAATAATTATAACCATGTTGATCATTTCACCTTTGCACTTAAGCTAAAGATATTCAATTATAAATTCAATGGTCATGATCATACCAGTCAACAATTCAACTTTGCACTACTGGCCAAAGAGAACCCATAGTCATGATCATACCAAAATCTACCCATCTTTACACTCAAGTCAAAGAGAAATATCATCATTAGGGTTATAAAAATGTTATATATGATAATAAAATCAATATAATCAACATATAGATTTAATCTCAAGAGTAATATTCATAAATCAACTATAATTTGGTTAGAAAAAGAAACCAATTTTGTCGTGAATAGTAACTCGTGAATAGTAACTCATGAATAGTAACTCGTGAATAGTAACTCGTGAATAGTAACCTCGACTCAAAAAGGTAAAAATTTCACAATAAAATCTATACCAATATTTCGGTATAATGATATTGAAAGAATAACATTTCTTAAGCTTATAAACAATTTATTTAAATTGTTTACACTTTACTAATTAATGCATTTAATCATCATAAAATGCCAACTCTTACAATTTCATCATCAATAACCAAAACCCTCATCAAAAATCTGCATATACCTCATATAGGATTCTCAAGCCATAAAATCCTATTTTCCAATTTTCTTACTTCACATAACATATTTAATTCATTTTCTCATAACTAGACTATTTTCATGAAAAATACCAAATCCGTTCCAAAAATATTTCTTTTCTGGAATTTAGCATAATATAGTCCCATAGTGAACATATATTTTTCTCAGAATTTTTAAAAGTCATTTACTATTTTTCATATGGCCAAAATAGCCGAATATTTAGACATTTATCAAAAATTGTACTTTTGTCTAAAAATTCTGAAATTTACAGAGTATACTTCTATCATATACATGTACTCCCAATAAAAATTTCATCAATTTTGGAGTTAACCACAAGGAATTATAAGCTGTTACTTTTAAAATAGTCTTTTCTCATAAAATTCATAACTCTCAATCTATACATCCAAAAATCACCATTTTTGGACACAATCAATAAAACTCATCAAAATATCATTTCAAATTTTTCCAGAATTTTTGAAGTTCAGAAAAATTACGAAACTGAAAATCATAACAACCCTTAAAATCCCTTACTATCCCTTACTATCCCTTACCTCAAAAGAGCAGTACTTCTGATCGGTATAAGGCTGAAAGAAACTTGCACTGATGAATAGCAACTCACCAAGTATCTAAAAACTCACAAAATATGCTTCATAGTATAGAGAGAGAAAGAGAGAAAGCTTATGTTTTTGGTGTGATTTTCAATTCTAACTTAGCCCTCTATTTATAGGAAAATTTTGGTAGGTTTGACCTGCAACCTGATGGCTTTACCTGCTACTATTCCCACCCACCACATTTGAAATATAATTCAGCACATTTCTTCACCAACCACAAGTGGGGCCCACCAATTCTAGAATTTTCCACCAAAATGATAAACTCCGAAAATTCAACAATTTCTGAACCAGTCATCTCGTAAAATTCATAATAAATCATACGTTCATTTTTAACGGTTCAAAATTTGTGGACATATACTCAACTTATATATGTATAACATATCCAAAAATTACCACGATCCAACGGTCGGATTAAAAATTATAACCCCCGCAAAATATCTCAAAAACCCTGATTTTTAATACCTCCATTCCGACAAAAATACGGATAAAAATCTCAACATTAACTCCTTCATTTTTAACCACAAAAATATATCCCTCATTTATATCCACATAAAATAAATATTTCCTTATCATATGAATCAATAATTAATTATTCACAAATAATATTACAGAATCACATTTATGACAACCAGGCCGTTCCCAGGAAAGAGGGGGCTTTCCAATAAGAATTTCTCCTTACTGGCGCGCAATTAGATGACCAAACCTCTCCTTAGACAGAACTTTCTAGACATTGCCAATAATGTTATCTAATAATATTATTCAAATAATATGAATTATTGATCTGATAATAGAAAATACTGTGCAGCAATAATTATTGAAATAACAATAATATAAAATATCAACGCAGTAATTATTGAATCAATAAAATAAAATATTGAACAGTAATTACTCTAACAATTATTGAGTAGTGCCTTCTTACGTAAAAATCAATAATTTCAAAAATACTATGCAATACCGTGTGCTACTGTGCAATAACGCGTATTACTGTATTTTAACCACCGGGTATTCCAACAGTGTTAACGGTAACAACTACGCCGTTATTTGTAAAAACTCAAATTTGTCATTTTCTTCACCCGACAGTTATTCGTTATGGGGCCCACAAATAGCTGCGCCGTCGTACGAATATTCCCCGACAGAAAGAATATTCCACGACCAAATGAATATTCCCCGACAACAATAATTATTTTATAACCACTTGCTTATTTTGAAAAAAAAATTCATATTTCACCCATAACTTTAAACTTTTATCAATTTAACCATTTACTGAATAGTAATTATAAGAAAAATTGAATACTTTTATTTCATAAAATTCGGGGTCTTACAATCTCCCCTCCTTATGAAATTTCGTCCCCGAAATTTACGTACCTGGTATTTCAAAGAGTTGAGAATACCTTGCTTTCATTTCAAGATTCCATCTTCCCTGTCATCATGATTTCTCCATTGCTCATCTCCTGTATTTCAGATATCATTCTAGAATACAGCTTCAAAACAAGGGTTAATTTAACAAATTAACATATCACATAATATCCCGATATTATGACTGACCAACAAATAAGCTTAGGTAGGACACACTAGCGAAGGATTTACTCATCTCTCCCCTCCTAGTTGTATTCCCCGATCTCCGCCAGAGATCATATCCCCAAGCTCTGATACCAAATGTAACGACCCCAAAATAGGTCCATTCCATCCAACCCATTCTGAGTCGTCAAATACATGGTACAGAAAATAACTACAACTTTATTACAACAATTGTCGTGCAAAATACAACAACACATATGCTGTGAGTTTGGATACAAATATATACCAAATGTGACATTGGACACCATCATGTATCAGCACTTCACAAAGGTACCTTACATAAAGGTATAGTCAAAAACTGTTCTAGAAATTAGAATCTTTGGAAAGTGCTCAAAGAAACCTTCGTACATGGGAGGCCACGCATCTAGGTTATGATAGATATCATATGGCCACAGAATTATCCTTGGTTGACCCAATAGACCCCAAAGAAAAACGAGAAGATTACTATCATATTCTTCCCAATGGTGAGTCTTCTCTTGACTTATCATTATCTCCACTGTCTCTAATTGAGAATTATACTTCAAACAAACACCAAGATTATATAGGTAGTGCTCGTATATATACTCAGCAAGTGGATGAGCACATCCCTGTCTTATGATGACACGAGGTTGTATGTCGTTAGACATCTTGTATGATAGTGGCAAACCACCCTTCCAACGTTGGGTACACCTTACCCTATTGGATTCACCAAATATAACTACTAAATGAACTTTTCTAAACTGCTTCGGGAGAACATCCACAGCTAGAGACCACCGTTCTATTTCCCGTTACCCTCGCTCGACCCAGCTACACTCTTATTACCTGAAAGGAATTGTGAAGCAAAAGGGTGAGCACAACTAGCTCAGTAAAGAATATCATGACTAAAGATAATTAAATTATCAATAGCCTTCATCAATAATAAATCAGAGATTTAGAACATATGGTAAATGATAAAAATTTCAACCATAGTTGCAGCGGAACGAGCAATCCATTAGAAGAGTCAAATAGACTATAAAGTCTATTATCTTCTCCATGTTAAAAATCCATCAACAATGTTTTATCCCTGTAACATCAATCAACAATTCTGGTCCACAATCATATGAATAACTCATAATCATAATTGTGATTCTAAATTTTTCTTCGCACCCAGGACGAAGAATATTTTCATCACCTGTCTTTACCTGAAACATCAAAGATCATGGTTATACCAAATCACAGTTCCTGTTCATAATCATACTAATAAATCCATCTTTGCACTACGACCAAAGATATTCAACAACAGTTCATCTTTGCACTACAGGCCAAAGATATTCATCAACAGACCATCTTTGCACTACAGGCCAAAGATATTCAACAACAGTTCATCTTTGCACTACAGGCCAAAGATATTCATCAATAATTCATCTTTGCACTACAGCCAAAGATATTCATCAACAATTTATCTTTACACTACAGGCCAAAGATATTCCTCAACAGTTCATATTTGCACTACAGGTCAAATATATTCATTAACTTCATATTTGCACTACAGGCCAAATATATTAATATCTCAAAGAAATATATAATCATTTCAGAATTTATATAAACAATAATTATAACCATGTTGATCAATTCACCTTTGCACTTAAGCTAAAGATATTCAATTTAAATTCAATGGTCATGATCATACCAGTCACAATTCAACTTTGCACTACAGGCCAAAGAGAACCCTAGTCATGATCATACCAAAATCTACCCATCTTTACACTCAAGTCAAAGAGAAATATCATCATTAGGGTTATAAAAATGTTATATATGATAATAAAATCATATAATCAACATATAGATTTAATCTCAAGAGTAATATTCATAAATCAACTATAATTTGGTTAGAAAAAGAAACCAATTTTGTCGTGAATAGTAACTCGTGAATAGTAACTCATGAATAGTAACTCGTGAATAGTAACTCGTGAATAGTAACCTCGACTCAAAAAGGTAAAAATTTCACAATAAAATCTATACCAATATTTCGGTATAATGATATTGAAAGAATAACATTTCTTAAGCTTATAAACAATTTATTTAAATTGTTTACACTTTACTAATTAATGCATTTAATCATCATAAAATGCCAACTCTTACAATTTCATCATCAATAACCAAAACCCTCATCAAAAATCTGCATATACCTCATATAGGATTCTCAAGCCATAAAATCCTATTTTCCAATTTTCTTACTTCACATAACATATTTAATTCATTTACTCATAACTAGACTATTTTCATGAAAAATACCAAATCAGTTCCAAAAATATTTCTTTTCTGGAATTTAGCATAATATAGTCCCATAGTGAACATATATTTTTCTCAGAATTTTTAAAAGTCATTTACTATTTTTCATATGGCCAAAATAGCCGAATATTTAGACATTTATCAAAAATTGTACTTTTGTCTAAAAATTCTGAAATTTACAGAGTATACTTCTATCATATACATGTACTCCCAATAAAAATTTCATCAATTTTGGAGTTAACCACAAGGAATTATAAGCTGTTACTTTTAAAATAGTCTTTTCTCATAAAATTCATAACTCTCAATCTATACATCCAAAAATCACCATTTTTGGACACAATCAAGAAAACTCATCAAAATATCATTTCAAATTTTTCCAGAATTTTTGAAGTTCAGAAAAATTACGAAACTGAAAATCATAACAACCCTTAAAATCCCTTACTATCCCTTACCTCAAAAGAGCAGTACTTCTGATCGGTATAAGGCTGAAGGAAACTTGCACTGATGAATAGCAACTCACCAAGTATCTAAAAACTCACAAAATATGCTTCATAATATAGAGAGAGAAAGAGAGAAAGCTTATGTTTCTGGTGTGATTTTCAATTCTAACTTAGCCCTCTATTTATAGGAAAATTTTGGTAGGTTTGACCTGCAACCTGATGGCTTTACCTGCTACTATTCCCACCCACCACATTTGAAATATAATTCAGCACATTTCTTCACCAACCACAAGTGGGGCCCACCAATTCTAGAATTTTCCACCAAAATGATAAACTCCGAAAATTCAACAATTTCTGAACCAGTCATCTCGTAAAATTCATAATAAATCATACGTTCATTTTTAACGGTTCAAAATTTGTGGACATATACTCAACTTATATATGTATAACATATCCAAAAATTACCACGATCCAACGGTCGGATTAAAAATTATAACCCCCGCAAAATATCTCAAAAATCCTGATTTTTAATACCTCCATTCCGACAAAAATACGGATAAAAATCTCAACATTAACTCCTTCATTTTTAACCACAAAAATATATCCCTCATTTATATCCACATAAAATAAATATTTCCTTATCATATGAATCAATAATTAATTATTCACAAATAATATTACAGAATCACATTTATGACAACCAGGCCGTTCCCAGGAAAGAGGGGGCTTTCCAATAAGAATTTCTCCTTACTGGCGCAATTAGATGACCAAACCTCTCCTTAGACAGAACTTTCTAGACATTGCCAATAATGTTATCTAATAATATTATTCAAATAATATGAATTATTGATCTGATAATAGAAAATACTGTGCAGCAACAATTATTGAAACAACAATAATATAAAATATCAACGCAACAATTATTGAATCAATAAAATAAAATATTGAACAGTAATTACTGTAACAATTATTGAGTAGTGCCTTCTTACGTAAGAATCAATAATTTCAAAAATACTATGCAATACCGTGTGCTACTGTGCAATAACGCGTATTACTGTATTTTAACCACCGGGTATTCCAACAGTGTTAACGGTAACAACTACGCCGTTATTTGTAAAAACTCAAATTTGTCATTTTCCTTCACCCGACAGTTATTCGTTATGGGGCCCACAAATAGCTGTGCCGTCGTACGAATATTCCCCGAAAGAAAGAATATTCCACGACCAAACGAATATTCCCCGACAACAATAATTATTTTATAACCACTTGCTTATTTTGAAAAAAAATTCATATTTCACCCATAACTTTAAACTTTTATCAATTTAACCATTTACTGAATAGTAGTTATAAGAAAAATTGAATACTTTTATTTCATAAAATTCGGGGTCTTACAGGAGCCCACCAATTCTAGAATTTTCCACCAAAATGATTAACTCCGAAAATTCAACAGTTTCTTAACCAGTCATCTCGTAAAATTCATAACAAATCATACGTTCATTTTTAACGGTTCCAAATTTGTTGACATATACTCAACTTATATATGTATAACATATCCAAATATTATCACGATCCAACGGTCGGATTAAAAATTATAACCCTCGCAAAATATCTCAAAAATCCTAATTTGATTTTCAATACCTCCGTTCAGACAAAAAATACAGATAAAACACCTCAACATTAACTCCTTCATTTTTAACCACAAAAATATATCCCCCAATTATATCCACATAAAATAAATATTTTCTTATCATATGAATCAATAATTAATTATTCACAAATAATATTACAGAGTCACAATTATGACAACCAGGCCGTTCCCAGGAAAGAGGGGACTTTTCAATAAGGATTTCTCCTTACTGGCGCGCAATTAGATGACCAAACCTCTCCTTAGACAGAACTTTTTAGACATTGCCAATAATGCTATCTAATAATATTATTTAAATAATATGAATTATTGATCTGATAATGGAGATACTGTGCAGTGATAATTATTGAAACAACAATAATATAAAATATCAACGCAACAATTATTAAATCAATAAAATAAAATATTGAACAGTAACTACTGTAACAATTATCGAGTACTGCCTTCTTTCGTAAGAATCAATAATTCAAAAATACTGTGCAATCTGTGTGCTACTGTGCAACCACGCGTATTACTGTATTTTAACCACCGGGTATTCCAACAGTGTTAACGGTAACAACTACGCCGTTATTTATAAAAACTCAATTTTTTCGCTATCTTCATCCGACAGTTATTCTGTTATGGGGCCCACAAATGTCTGCGCCTTCATACGAATATTCCTCGACAGAAAGAATATTTTACGACCAAACGAATATTCCCCGACAACAATGAATATTTTATAACCACTTGTTTATTTTGAAAAATTTTCACATTTCACCCATAACTTTAACTTTTTATCAATTTAACCATTTACTGAATTGTAATTATAAGAAAAATTGAATACTTTTATTTCATAAAATTCGGGGTCTTACATGTTAGGTTTGTAATATTCATGTACGCAATTAAATTGCATAAAATAAGCGGAAACGTGATAAAATAGAGTTTTAAAAATTTACAAACCATATACCCGGATCATCCTTTATGCGCAATTATTAATTAAACGAAAAAAATAAAGAATAAGAATCATACCCTTGAAGATTCGAGCTTTCTCAGGTACAAGTTCACCTCCAAATCTTTTTCGCGTTCAACTTGAATCTACCGGGTTGGGTTCCTTCCTTTGATCAACGTTAGCCACCCAAGTGTTTGGCCTTTAGAGGTGATCCATCAAGGAAGAAGAAAATTTAAGAAGATGGGTGTTTGGCAAAATCCTAATTTTTTCTATCTCTCATAGAAAAGGAGCGTACTCTCCAACAATTGAAATTGCGTATATTGATATCTGATATACGACTCACCTTATAAAGATATCAAGTAACCCTATTTAATTAAAAATAAGGTATTATTTATTTAATTAAACTCTTTTAATTAAATGGGGTCTCTAATCTTATTAGGGATAATTAATTAAACAACTTTAACTAATTTTCCCTCCTAATCCTATTAGGAATAAATGAGAGTACTTATATTAAATTAATTCCTATACTCTTTTATAAATTAAAATAATAATAATTGTAATAATATTAATAAGACTCCTCTTATTAATTTATATTTAATATTTTTAAAATATTAAATAATAAATATTAAGCTATTTAATTTATTCTATCACCATAGATTAAATTAAATATATTTAACATATTATTACGATTATGTCATTAACTTCTTAAATAATTATTCTTCCCTTTATGGTGTGACCCTTTAGGTTCTCCTTATTAAACCGGCTGTGAATAAATCAATTAGAACAATTCTAATCTTATTTAAATAAATAAATTAAATAATTAATTAATTTAAATAAATAATATTTATTCTACAATAGGGATAAGTCTCCCTAGCGATCAACGACTTTCCAGATAATATAGATTTCAACATTAATCCTAAAAGAACTTTTGAGTAAATAGTTACCGTACAATTCAACCCTTCCACCATACAATGTCCCAATTAAATATAAGACATGGAATTACTGTCAACTCTTATTTTATTTAATTATATGTATTTGGACTCTTAAATTCACAACTCCAAATAATACAAATTAGAAACTCATTTCTAATTTCATTCTGCCTTGATCAAGGGCTACTGGGTTGTCATTTATCGAATCACATAGGACATTTCTCTTTTTTTACTAGAAGTGGTAGATTCTTTATTGATCATACATTATCTCCATGTACAACTTATTATACCCAAGCATACCCTTTGATATGCCCTAAGGGTCTTAAGGAATAAGTTAAAGTATAACTCATCATACACAAGATACTATGATGATCTCAAGTCCAAGGATCACTTGTACTACTATCACTACAGGAATTCCTATTGACAGGCAAGTAAAACTCAATTAGGTATTCCTTAGCGAGCTACATTCAGTGTGTTAGGTTTGTAATATTCATGAACGCAATCAAATTGCACAAAATAGCGAAAACGTGAAAAAATCAGAGTTTAAAATTTTACAAACCATATACCCGGATCACCCTTTATGTCCAATTATTAATTAAACGAAAAAGAAAGAACAAGAATCATACCCTTGAAGATCTGAGCTTCCTCAGGTACAAGTTCACCTCCAATCATTTTCGCGTCCAACTTGAATCCACCGGGTTTGGTTCCTTCCTTTGATCAAGGTTAGCCACCCAAGTGTTTGGCCTCTAGAGGTGATCCACCAAGGAAGAAGAAAGATCCAAGAAGATGGGTGTTTGGCAAAACCCTAATTTTTTCTATCTCTATAGAAAAGAGCGTACTCTCCAACCATTGGAATAACGTATGTATGATATCTGATATAAGATTCCTCTTATAAAGATATCAAGTAACCCTATTAAAATAAGGTATTATTTAATTAAACTCTTTTAATTAAATGAGCTCCCTAATCTTATTAGGGATAATTAATTAAACTCATTTAACTAATTTTTCATCCTAATCCTATTAGGAATAAATGAGAGTACATATATTAAATTAATTCCTAAACTCTTTTAGAAATTAAAATAATAATAATAATAATAATAATAATATTAATAAGACTCCTCTTATTAATTTATATTTAATATTTCTAAAATATTAAATAATAAATATTAAGCTATTTAATTTATTCTTTCACCATAGATTAAATTAAATATACTTAACATATTATTACGATTATGCCATTAACTTCTTAAATAATTATTCTTCTTTTTATGGTGTGACCCTTTAGGTTCTCCATATTAAACCGGTTGTGAATAAATCAATTAGAACAATTCTAATCTTATTTAAATAAATAAATTAAACAATTAATTTATTTAAATAAATAATATTTATTCTAAAATAGGGATAAGCCTCCCTAGCGATCAACGACTTTCCAGATAATATAGATTTCAACATTAATCATAAAAGAACCTTTGAGTAAATAGTTACCGTACAATTCAATCCTTCCACCATTCAATGTCCCAATTAAATATAAGACATGGAATTACTGTCAAGTCTTATTTTATTTAATTATATGTATTTCGACTCTTAAATGCACAACTCCAAATAATACAAATTAGAAACTCCTTTCTAATTTCATTCTGCCTTGGCCAAGGACTACTGGGTTGTCATTTATCGAATCACATAGGACATTTCTCTTCTTTTACTAGAAGCGGTAGATTCTTTATTGATCATACATTATCTCCATGTATAACTTATTATACCCAAGCATACCCTTTGATATACCCTAAGGGTCTTAAGGAATAAGTCAAAGTATAACTCATCATACACAAGATACTATGATGATCTCAAGATCAAGGATCACTTGTACTACTATCACTACAGGAATTCCTATTGACAGGCAAGTAAAACTCCATTATGTATTCCTTAGCGAGCCACGTTCAGTGAACTTATTCTCTAATAAGCACCTACATACTTGCTTTAGTGTCTCCACACAAATGATCATGAGATCAATCATCCTCATCCAATGAGCAAGCAACGTATGTACCAAACTATCCAGATTCACTAATCCCCAATTTAGTAATCCAACGATTGGGAACTATTTTAGTTTTAAGCTTTCTAAGAATTTAGATCTCATTAGAATGATCATCATCATTATTCTAAAAGCATTGCTTAAAACTATGGGTTTATCACATATTATAAAACAGCATCATGTAGATAATTAAAAGCCTTTAATAAATAATACTTTTTATTAATAAATGAATAAGATTGTTACAAAGTATATGCTTTATCATCAAACATGATTGGCTTGTGTGCATACTACTTTCAATCTCCCACTTGTACTAAAGCCAATCGTCATGGTATCTCATACTCTTCTTCTCTAAGTGATGATTATCCTGCTGTTGGATAAGCTTCAGTAAATGGATATGTAATGTTGTTCTTGAGAGTCCACTATCTTTATAGTGATTTCTCATCTTTCAATGATTCCTATAATCAAATAAAAGTGCCACAACACATGTTTAGATCCAAGATGAGACTTAGGAACTATTCCTAGTTCTGTAATAAACTTTTATCCAAACAATCAACTTGCAGCTTCATTTATAGCTATATACTTTGTCTTTATCACTAAACCAACAACTCTTTGTTGTTTGGAACCTTTCCAATTCACTGCACCACCGTTCAAGGTAACGCTTTACCTTAAAGTGGATTTTCTGTCGTCTTGGTCTGTCTGAAAAACTTGAGTCTGTTAAGCCCTCTAGTTTTAATTCAGACCCACCATGTAGGATCACATCCTTAGTGCTAGTTAAGTACTTTAAGATATTTTTCACTGTCTTACAGTGATCTTCTCCAGAATATGACCGATCAACATCAGGTCTCGTACATTTCGTTGCATACATGATAGTTACTCATGTGATCTCTCTTTTATGAGTCTATGGGGACTATTAAGAGAGATACACTCCATGACTCATCAACATGAGACCTTTCTTGGAGTTTGTCATGCTAAACGACTTTAGCATCAAATGAATATACGTTTCTTGGGTTAAGTCGAGCATCATTTTAAATCTATCTATATAGATTTGTATCCCCAATTACGATACTCTTCCCAAATCATTCATGGAGGAATGTTTAGACAACTTTATCTTTACTAATTATAGCATTGGTATGTCATTCCTTATCCGTAGTATATCAACATATAATACTAGGAATGTCACGACGCTCCCACTGACCCTTTTGTACACACTAGAACTGTAAGACCCCGAATTTTATGAAATAAAAGTATTCAATTTTTCTTATAATTACTATTCAGTAAATGGTTAAATTGATAAATGTTAAAGTTAAGGGTGATATATGATTTTTTTTCAAAATACACAAGTGGTTATAAAATAATCATTGTTGTCGGGGAATATTCGTTTGGTCGTGGAATATTCTTTCTGTCAGGGAATATTCGTACGACGGCACAGCTATTTGTGGGCCCCATAACGAATAACTGTCGGGTGAAGAAAACGAAAAATTTGAGTTTTTACAAATAACGACGTAGTTGTTACTGTTAATACTGTTGAAATACCCGGTGGTTAAAATACAGTAATACGCGTTATTGCACAGTAGCACACGGTATTGCACAGTATTTTTGAAATTATTGATTCTTACGTAAGAAGGCACTACTCAATAATTATTACAGTAGTTACTGTTCAATATTTTATTTTATTGATTCAATAATTGTTGCGTTGATATTTTATATTATTGTTGTTTCAATAAATGTTGCTGCACAGTATTTTTCTTTATCAGATCAATAATTCATATTATTTGAATAATATTATTAGATAACATTATTGTCAATGTCTAGAAAGTTCTGTCTAAGGAGAGGTTTGGTCATCTAATTACGCGCTAGTAAGGAGAAATTCTTATTGGAAAGCCCCCTCTTTCCTGGGAACGGCCTGGTTGTCATAAATGTGATTCTGTAATATTATTTGTGAATAATTAATTATTGATTCATATGATAAGGAAATATTTATTTTATGTGGATATGAATGAGGGATATATTTTTGTGGTTAAAAAAATGAAGGAGTTAATGTTGAGGTTTTTATCCGTATTTTTGTCGGAATGAAGGTATTAAAAATCAGGGTTTTTGAGATATTTTGCGGGGGTTATAATTTTTAATCCGACCGTTGGATCGTGATAATTTTTGGATATGTTATACATATATAAGTTGAGTATATGTCCACAAATTTTGAACCGTTAAAAATGAACGTATGATTTATTATGAATTTTACAAGATGACTGGTTCAGAAATTGTTGAATTTTTGGAGTTTATCATTTTGGTGGAAAATTCTAGAATTGGTGGGCCCCACTTGTGGTTGGTGAAGAAATATACTGAATTATATTTCAAATGTGGTGGGTGGGAATAGTAGCAGGTAAAGCCATCAGGTTGCAGGTCAAACCTACCAAAATTTTCCTATAAATAGAGGGCTAAGTTAGAATTGAAAATCACACCAAAAACATAAGCTTTCTCTCTTTCTCTCTTTCTCTCTCTATATTATGAAGCATATTTTGTGAGTATTTAGATACTCTGAGAGTTGCTATTCAGTGCAAGTTTCCTTCGGCTTTGCATTCCAGTCAGAAATACTGCACTTTTGAGGTAAGGGATATTAAGGGATTTTAAGGGTTGTTATGATTTTCAGTTTCGTAATTTTTCTGATCTTCAAAAATTCTGGAAAAATTTGAAATGATATTTTGATGAGTTTTATTGATTGTGTCCAAAAATGGTGATTTTTGGATGTATAGATTAAGAGTTATGAATTTTACGGGAAAAAACTATTTTAAAAGTAACCGCTTATAATTCCTTGTGGTTAACTCCAAAATTGATGAAATTTTTATTGGGAGTACATGTATATGATAGAAGTATACTCTGTAAATTTCAGAATTTTTAGACAAAAGTACAATTTTTGATAAATGTCTAAATATTCGGCTGTTTTGGCCATATGAAAAATAGTAAATGAGTTTTAAAAATTCTGAGAAAAATATATGTTCACTATGGGACTATATTATGCTAAATTCCAAAAAAGAAATATTTTTGGAACTGATTTGGTATTTTTCATAAAAATAGTCTAGTTATGAGTAAATGAATTAAATATGTTTTGTGAAGAAAGAAAATTGAAAAATAGGATTTTATGGCTTGAGAATCCTATATGAGGTATATGCAGATTTTTGATGAGGGTTTTGGTTATTGATGATGAAATTGTAAGAGTTGGCATTTTATGATGATTAAATGCATTAATTAGTAAAGTGTAAACAATTAAAATAAATTGTTTATAAATTTAAGTAATGTTATTCTTTCAATATCATTATACCGAAATATTGGTATGAATTTTATTGTAGAATTTTTATCTTTTGTGTCGGGGTTACTATTCATGAGTTACGAATATTACTCTTGAGATTAAAACTATATGTTGATCATATTATTTTTATCATCATATATAACATTTTTATAACCCTGATGTTGAAATTCTCTTTCACTGGAGTGTAAAGATGGGTAGATTATTGGTATGATCATGACTAGGGTTCTCTTTGGCCTGTAGTGCAAAGTTGAATTGTGACTGGTATGATCATGACCATTGAATTTATAATTGAATATCTTAAGCTTAAGTGCAAAGGTGAATTGATCAACATGGTTATAATTATTGTTTATATAAATTCTGAAATGATTATATATTTCTTTGAGATATAAATATATTTGGCCTGTAGTGCAAATATGAATTGTTGATGAATATCTTTGGCCTGTAGCGTAAAGATGAACTGTTGTTGAATATCTTTGGCCTGTAGTGCAAAGATGAACTGTTGTTGAATATCTTTGGCCCGTAGTGCAAAGATGGTTTGTTGATGAATATCTTTGGCCTGTAGTGCAAAGATGAACTGTTGTTGAATATCTTTGGCCTGTAGTGCAAAGATGAACTGTTGTTGAATATCTTTGGCCCGTAGTGCAAAGATGGTTTGTTGATGAATATCTTTGGCCCGTAGTGTAAAGATGGATTTGTTAGTATGATTATAAACAGGAATTGTGATTTGGTATAACCATAATCTTTGATGTTTCAGGTAAAGACAGGTGATGAAAATATTCTTCGTCCTGGGTGCGAAGAAAAATTTATAGTCACAATTATGATTATGAGTTATTCATATGATTGTGGAAAGGAACTGTTGAGTGATGTTACATGGATAAAATATTGTTGGTGGATTTTTAACATGGAGAAGATAATAGACTTTATAGTCTATTTGACTCTTCTAATGGATTACTCGTTCCGCTGTAACTATGGTTGAAATTTTTATCATTTACCATATGTTCTAAATCTCTGATTTATTGTTGATGAAGGCTATTGATAATTGAATTATCTTTAGTCATGATATTCTTTACTGAGCTAGTTGTGCTCACCCTTTTGCTTCACAATTCCTTTCAGGTAATAAGAGTGTAGCTGGGTCGAGCGGGGGTAACAAGGGAATAGAACGGTGGTCATCATTTAGTAGTTATATTTGGTGAAGAAAATAGGGTGAGGCGAACCCAACGTTGGAAGGGTGTTTTGTCACTATCATACAAGATGTCTAACGACATACAACCTCGTGTCATCATAAGACAGGGTTGTGCTCATCCACTTGCTGAGTATATCTATGGGCACTACCTATATAATCTTGGTGTTTGTTTGAAGTATAATTCTCAATTAGAGACAGTAGAGATAATGATAAGTCAAGAGAAGACTCACCATTGGGAAGAATATGATAGTAATCTTCTCGTTTTTCTTTGGGGTCTATTGGGTCAACCAAGGATAATTCTGTGGCCATATGATATCTATCATAACCTAGATGCGTGGCCTCCCATGTACGAAGGTTTCCTTGAGCACTTCCCA
The DNA here is from genome assembly GCA_016801055.1 of Panax notoginseng. NCBI lineage: Eukaryota > Viridiplantae > Streptophyta > Magnoliopsida > Apiales > Araliaceae > Panax > Panax notoginseng. Next base: position 153,967,932 of record CM029014.1, read on the forward strand.
AAGATTCTAGTTTCTAAAACAGTTTTTGACTGTACCTTTATGTAAGGTACCTTTGTGAGGTGCTGATACATGATGGTGTCCAATGTCACATTTGGTATATATTTGTATCCAAACTCACAGCATATGTGTTGTTGTATTTTGCACGATAATTGTTGTAATAAAGTTGTAGTTGTTTTCTGTACCATGTATTTGACGACTCAGAATGGGTTGGGTGGAATGGACCTATTTTGGGGTTGTCACAGGTGGTATCAGAGCTTAGGGATATGATCTCTAGCGGAGATCGGGGAATAGAACTAGGAGGGGAGAGATGAGTAAATCCTTCGCTAGTGTGTCCTACCTAAGCTTATTTGTTGGTCAGTCATAATATTGGGATATTATGTGATATGTTAATTTGTTAAATTAACACTTGTTTTGAAGCTGTATTCTAGAATGTTATTTGAAATACAGGAGATGAGCAATTGAGAAATTATGATGACAGAGAAGATGGAATTTGAAATGAAAAGAAGGTATTCTCAACTCTTTGAAATACCAGGTACGTAAATTTCGGGGACGAAATTTCATAAGGAGGGGAGATTGTAAGACCCCGAATTTTATGAAATAAAAGTATTCAATTTTTCTTATAATTACTATTCAGTAAATGGTTAAATTGATAAATGTTAAAGTTAAGGGTGATATATGATTTTTTTTCAAAATACACAAGTGGTTATAAAATAATCATTGTTGTCGGGGAATATTCGTTTGGTCGTGGAATATTCTTTCTGTCAGGGAATATTCGTACGACGGCACAACTATTTGTGGGCCCCATAACGAATAACTGTCGGGTGAAGAAAACGAAAAATTTGAGTTTTTACAAATAACGACGTAGTTGTTACTGTTAATACTGTTAAAATACCCGGTGGTTAAAATACAGTAATACGCGTTATTGCACAGTAGCACACGGTATTGCACAGTATTTTTGAAATTATTGATTCTTACGTAAGAAGGCACTACTCAATAATTGTTACAGTAGTTACTGTTCAATATTTTATTTTATTGATTCAATAATTGTTGCGTTGATATTTTATATTATTGTTGTTTCAATAATTGTTGCTGCACAGTATTTTTCTTTATCAGATCAATAATTCATATTATTTGAATAATATTATTAGATAACATTATTGTCAATGTCTAGAAAGTTCTGTCTAAGGAGAGGTTTGGTCATCTAATTGCGCGCCAGTAAGGAGAAATTCTTATTGGAAAGCCCCCTCTTTCCTGGGAACGGCCTGGTTGTCATAAATGTGATTCTGTAATATTATTTGTGAATAATTAATTATTGATTCATATGATAAGGAAATATTTATTTTATGTGGATATAAATGAGGGATATATTTTTGTGGTTAAAAAATGAAGGAGTTAATGTTGAGGTTTTTATCCGTATTTTTGTCGGAATGGAGGTATTAAAAATCAGGGTTTTTGAGATATTTTGCGGGGGTTATAATTTTTAATCCGACCGTTGGATCGTGATAATTTTTGGATATGTTATACATATATAAGTTGAGTATATGTCCACAAATTTTGAACCGTTAAAAATGAACGTATGATTTATTATGAATTTTACAAGATGACTGGTTCAGAAATTGTTGAATTTTTGGAGTTTATCATTTTGGTGGAAAATTCTAGAATTGGTGGGCCCCACTTGTGGTTGGTGAAGAAATGTGCTGAATTATATTTCAAATGTGGTGGGTGGGAATAGTAGCAGGTAAAGCCATCAGGTTGCAGGTCAAACCTACCAAAATTTTCCTATAAATAGAGGGCTAAGTTAGAATTGAAAATCACACCAAAAACATAAGCTTTCTTTCTTTCTCTCTTCTCTCTCTATATTATGAAGCATATTTTGTGAGTATTTAGATACTCTGAGAGTTGCTATTCAGTGCAAGTTTCCTTCGGCTTTGCATTCCAGTCAGAAATACTGCACTTTTGAGGTAAGGGATATTAAGGGATTTTAAGGGTTGTTATGATTTTCAGTTTCGTAATTTTTCTGATCTTCAAAAATTCTGGAAAAATTTGAAATGATATTTTGATGAGTTTTATTGATTGTGTCCAAAAATGGTGATTTTTGGATGTATAGATTAAGAGTTATGAATTTTACGGGAAAAGACTATTTTAAAAGTAACCGCTTATAATTCCTTGTGGTTAACTCCAAAATTGATGAAATTTTTATTGGGAGTACATGTATATGATAGAAGTATACTCTGTAAATTTCAGAATTTTTAGACAAAAGTACAATTTTTGATAAATGTCTAAATATTCGGCTGTTTTGGCCATATGAAAAATAGTAAATGAGTTTTAAAAATTCTGAGAAAAATATATGTTCACTATGGGACTATATTATGCTAAATTCCAAAAAAGAAATATTTTTGGAACTGATTTGGTATTTTTCATAAAAATAGTCTAGTTATGAGTAAATGAATTAAATATGTTTTGTGAAGAAAGAAAATTGAAAAATAGGATTTTATGGCTTGAGAATCCTATATGAGGTATATGCAGATTTTTGATGAGGGTTTTGGTTATTGATGATGAAATTGTAAGAGTTGGCATTTTATGATGATTAAATGCATTAATTAGTAAAGTGTAAACAATTAAAATAAATTGTTTATAAATTTAAGTAATGTTATTCTTTCAATATCATTATACCGAAATATTGGTATGAATTTTATTGTAGAATTTTTATCTTTTGTGTCGGGGTTACTATTCATGAGTTACGAATATTACTCTTGAGATTAAAACTATATGTTGATCATATTATTTTTATCATCATATATAACATTTTTATAACCCGATGTTGAAATTCTCTTTCACTGGAGTGTAAAGATGGGTAGATTATTGGTATGATCATGACTAGGGTTCTCTTTGGCCTGTAGTGCAAAGTTGAATTGTGACTGGTATGATCATGACCATTGAATTTATAATTGAATATCTTAAGCTTAAGTGCAAAGGTGAATTGATCAACATGGTTATAATTATTGTTTATATAAATTCTGAAATGATTATATATTTCTTTGAGATATAAATATATTTGGCCTGTAGTGCAAATATGAATTGTTGATGAATATCTTTGGCCTGTAGCGTAAAGATGAACTGTTGTTGAATATCTTTGGCCTGTAGTGCAAAGATGAACTGTTGTTGAATATCTTTGGCCCGTAGTGCAAAGATGGTTTGTTGATGAATATCTTTGGCCTGTAGTGCAAAGATGAACTGTTGTTGAATATCTTTGGCCTGTAGTGCAAAGATGAACTGTTGTTGAATATCTTTGGCCCGTAGTGCAAAGATGGTTTGTTGATGAATATCTTTGGCCCGTAGTGTAAAGATGGATTTGTTAGTATGATTATAAACAGGAATTGTGATTTGGTATAACCATAATCTTTGATGTTTCAGGTAAAGACAGGTGATGAAAATATTCTTCGTCCTGGGTGCGAAGAAAAATTTATAGTCACAATTATGATTATGAGTTATTCATATGATTGTGGAAAGGAACTGTTGAGTGATGTTACATGGATAAAATATTGTTGGTGGATTTTTAACATGGAGAAGATAATAGACTTTATAGTGTATTTGACTCTTCTAATGGATTACTCGTTCCGCTGTAACTATGGTTGAAATTTTTATCATTTACCATATGTTCTAAATCTCTGATTTATTGTTGATGAAGGCTATTGATAATTGAATTATCTTTAGTCATGATATTCTTTACTGAGCTAGTTGTGCTCACCCTTTTGCTTCACAATTCCTTTCAGGTAATAAGAGTGTAGCTGGGTCGAGCGGGGGTAACAAGGGAATAGAACGGTGGTCATCATTTAGTAGTTATATTTGGTGAAGAAAATAGGGTGAGGCGAACCCAACGTTGGAAGGGTGTTTTGTCACTATCATACAAGATGTCTAATGACATACAACCTCGTGTCATCATAAGACAGGGTTGTGCTCATCCACTTGCTGAGTATATCTATGGGCACTACCTATATAATCTTGGTGTTTGTTTGAAGTATAATTCTCAATTAGAGACAGTAGAGATAATGATAAGTCAAGAGAAGACTCACCATTGGGAAGAATATGATAGTAATCTTCTCGTTTTTCTTTGGGGTCTATTGGGTCAACCAAGGATAATTCTGTGGCCATATGATATCTATCATAACCTAGATGCGTGGCCTCCCATGTACGAAGGTTTCCTTGAGCACTTCCCAAAGATTCTAGTTTCTAAAACAGTTTTTGACTGTACCTTTATGTAAGGTACCTTTGTGAGGTGCTGATACATGATGGTGTCCAATGTCACATTTGGTATATATTTGTATCCAAACTCACAGCATATGTGTTGTTGTATTTTGCACGATAATTGTTGTAATAAAGTTGTAGTTGTTTTCTGTACCATGTATTTGACGACTCAGAATGGGTTGGGTGGAATGGACCTATTTTGGGGTTGTCACAAGAACTCTTACCTCATCGTATGTAACTGGATCATCATCTTCTATGATGTGTACCTCATCATCATCATCTATGATGAATCCATACCTCCTAGGTATCTTCGGTACTATTCCAGATTTACGTTTAGTTGTGGTACAATAGGTCTATCTACAAGTTCCTCTTATTTGACTTATTGTGATTTGTGGTTCTTAAACTCTTCAAGATCTATTATCCTCCCACTAGCCCCTTCAATGATAAACATCTTTATCTTAGAAGGCAGCATGTTTCTCAATAAACACCTTTTGCTAAGTAAGATTATAGAACATATACCCTAAACTTACTTTAGGATGTCCCACAAATCTGTACATGTCAAATCTTGTCCCAAGCTTATCCTTTGAAACCGTTTCAAATAACTTGGACAACCCCTTATCTTAACATACTTAAAATTAGGAATCCTCCCTGTCCATAACTTTTATGAAGTCTTGTGGCCGGATTTTGAGGTTACCTTTTCCGTTGATATGCAGCCATTTCTAGGACATGATCCTAAAAGGATACTGGAATATCGGTAAAATCATTATGGACCGTACCCTGTCCAACAAGGTATGATTTTTTCTTTCAGATACATCAATCAATTATTGCATATCAGTAGGCGCCCATTGTGAGAAAACCATTTGAGATGATTTAAAAACTCATTGCACAAGTATTCCTTCCTTGATCCGATCAAAGAATCCTAATACTTAGCCAATTTGCTTCATTTCTGAATTCTTTGAACCTTTCAAATAATTCACACTTGTATTTCCGTAAATACACACATTCAACTATTTGAATGATCATCTCCTTTTTTTATACTAGTTTGTTCAATTTGCAAAATTATTTTCACGTAAGTCAAGTATACAAAATCAATTAAGTAATATTTCAGTTCTATATACAAAATATTATTATTATAAATAGAACAACAATTGTTCTTAAATATAATACCAAAGATTTCATTGTCCAACAATAAAATGAAATAATATTTCCAACAAGAACTGGAATACAATAACAACTTATTGACTTAATAGACTTTTCCGTAGGCAGTGCTAAATTATAAGTTTCTATGACTAATGTAGCAACCTTTGCTTCATTTTCCACACATAGGATTGCTTATCTTTGTTTAGCTTTCTACTTCTGCTTGGTCCCTTCATAAATCTATATTTATGATAACCAAAGCCGGTATCAAATACCCAAGTAGAACCTTGACTTAAAGAAAATTTATTTCAATCATGAACAAAAACTGTATTTATAACCGAAACTTTACTAAGCTTCTTTGGTTAGCCTCTGCAAGATGCTTCTTGCAATTTCTTTCCAGTGTCTAGGCTTATTACAGTGGACGCAAACTCCTTTGCTATCCATATCAGTTTTGTTCTTATTATCCTTTGTTTACGTCTTTCTGTTTACCTTCTTTGAATAGTTCTTCTTTTCAAAAGATCCTTTGGCCCCTACCAGTAAGACATAGTCTGTCTTGGTTGAAAAGTGACTCTCAACATTTTTAACATGTTAAGCAAATCAGCGACGAGGCTGATATCTAGCTTGTTCATATGAAAAATTTTCAACAATTGTGAAAAGAGTCCGGGAGTGAGTGCAAGATCAAATCTTGGCTCAACTCTCCATCCATGACAAAACCTGTTATCCTAATTGATCAATCAAATTGATTATGTTAAGGACTTGTGTATGTACTGTAGTGTCTGTACTGTAGTGTCATCGATTATTCTAGATTGGAAGAGCTCCTTAGATATCTGATATCTATTAGTCCTACTTTCCTCACCATCAACTACTTTATGTGCAGGAATATAGTAGGAGCATCCATAGTTTCATGCTGACGCTGAAGCTCGTTACTCATGGATGCGAGCATGATGCATTGAGCCAACTGTGCATCATCTTGCCACTTTCTAAAAGTAGCAATCTCTTCCTCAAAGGCATTGTCTGCAACCATTGCAGGAATAGACGTATTAAGGACATAAGATAGATTTTCTGCCATGAGAACTATTCTCAAATTTCTTAACCAATCCGTTTAATACTGTCCGATTAAATAGCATCTAATATGCTTCGCAGAGATCGTAATTTAGACATTATAAAATTCTATAAATGAATTTGTAATTAACAACATTTTAGCATACATTCTTTTATTAATTACCAAAATAATTTAGGTCTTGTTTTAAATTGGTATCTCCCACTATTTTCTTCAAACTATATTACCCTCAATATATATAGTTCGGCAAAATCTAACTAAAGATTTGCTAGTGAGAATAAGGATTTCATTTCAAATGTATATAGCCTTGTGGTGACACAACAAACTATATATAAATAAATAGGTAGACAACTCTTGTCAATTACATCAACTATGTAATTCCTTGTATTTTACCTCTTAGATTATTTTGATCAAGTGGTGTCACATCCGAATCAAAATTATCTAAGTTAAGTCTAACCTAGCACTCCATATATTCAAAAAAGAAAAATATCGTCCTTGTGGTGACACAACAAAACAATACTGTTCTATTTTCTTTATAAGCATCAAATGTGATAAATTAACATCTTAAATACTTAATACTTGCCTTGTGGTGACACAACAAACTCATATTAAATATTTAATACTCTATTAATTTTATCATGCTAGAAGGCGACGTTCGATATTCCAAATATCTTTGAACACTTAGGACTTAATATAAAATATTTGAGGGGTTTGTTATTAATTTGTCTCATCTTGTTTAGCGTGCATGCACACACACACACACACACACACACACACACACACACACACACACACACACACACATATATATATATATATATATATATATATTATATATATATATATATATAATATATATATATATATATATATATATAATATATATATATATATATATATATATATATATACCACGGATTGATTATGGACTTTTATTCTAGTTTGGTTCACTAGAGCCACCAAGTGAACCAAAAGGTCAAACTCTAGGGGTGCAAGAATTAATATTTAAATATAACTATTACATTTATACCCGGGCTTCATTACAAACGGGTCTCCAAGCGCACCTTGCTCCTTGATCTCCAATTCTTCAAAATTAATTCTAACTATTCCTATTACAAAACTATTTGAAATAAATAGAAACCTTGATCAGCAGTCAAGGGGAAGTACATAGGAGGGAGATAGAATTTACATTAAGAAAAATTAGAGAAGACGAGGTACGCAGACCCCATTTAATAAAACTCATACATTCATGCATCCAACTAAAATAAAATCCAATCACATTGGTCAATAGTCCATAATCAATCCCATTTATTATCATACACATCACCATATGCATCAATAAATAACATTCATCTTATGAATAATAAACATTCAATATATATATTGATATCATTTAATGGGTAAAATTTAGTTAGTATAAAATTTAATTTTGAATCAAAATAAACTCCTTTATTTTAATTCAAATTTAAATCAAAATAAAACTATTTTATTTTAATTTATCCAATTTTGAATAAAATAAACTATTTTATTTTAATCAAAATCTTTAATCAAAATAAACTCCTTTATTTTAATTAATTATGTAATCCAATTTCAAGAAAAAAAAAATAAACTCCTTCATTAAAGGAAACACGGATTCTCTTTCCTATTCGCAAATAAACTCTTTTATTTTGAATAATATGAAATCTTATTTCATATCTAAATAAACTCTTTTATTTAAGAAAATACGGATTCTCTTCCTATTCACAAATAAACTCCTTTATTTTGAATAACATGAAATCTTATTTCATATCTAAATAAACTCCTTTACTTAAGGAAACATGGAATCCAATTTCAACTCCAATTAGTTATCATGGAATCCAATTCCAACTCTAATTAGTTAGCATGAAATTTAATTTTAAAATTAAAATAAACTTTATATTTTAATATTAAAATAAACCTTTTATTTTAAGATTAAAATAAAATTTTTATTTTAATTATAAAATAATTTAAAAATAATATATATATATATATATATATAACCGTATATATATCATATATCATATATATGATATATAATTACAAATGAATCACAGGGAATCATCAAGGGTCGAATCCGTACATTTAGTATATAATATAAAATGTTCAGAAGCAAGTGAATCTACTAGTAACCTTGTAAATGAAAAACATCCACCTGGAAGAACTTTATAAGATTACTAATATATATCATATAAGTAAACATATATATACTTAATCATATATCAGGATACATGACATTATTTATGATAATCCATAATTCTGCAATATACAGATAACCGACCACGTTGGATTCCTTTAACAGGTTTCGCGAAAAATAGAATATTTTCGTTTTTTTTTGTTTTTTTTATATAATAAAATTATGCCCAATTAAATTATTTTAAACACATATCAATATACATAATTAAATAATTAATAATTCGTATAAAGGTTTGGCTCTGATGCCACTGTTAGGTTTGTAATATTCATGAACGCAATCAAATTGCACAAAATAGCAGAAACGTGAAAAAATCAGAGTTTAAAATTTTACAAACCATATACCCGGATCACCCTTTATGTCCAATTATTAATTAAACGAAAAAGAAAGAACAAGAATCATGCCCTTGAAGATCCGAGCTTCCTCAGGTACAAGTTCACCTCCAATCCTTTTCGCGTCCAACTTGAATCCACCGGGTTTGGTTCCTTCCTTTGATCAACGTTAGCCACCCAAGTGTTTGGCCTCTAGAGGTGATCCACCAAGGAAGAAGAAAGATCCAAGAAGATGGGTGTTTAGCAAAACCCTAATTTTTTCTATCTCTATAGAAAAGAGCGTACTCTCCAACCATTGGAATAACGTATGTATGATATCTGATATAAGATTCCTCTTATAAAGAGATCAAGTAACCCTATTAAAATAAGGTATTATTTAATTAAACTCTTTTAATTAAATGAGCTCCCTAATCTTATTAGGGATAATTAATTAAACTCCTTTAACTAATTTTTCCTCCTAATCCTATTAGGAATAAATGAGAGTACATATATTAAATTAATTCCTAAACTCTTTTAGAAATTAAAATAATAATAATAATAATAATAATAATATTAATAAGACTCCTCTTATTAATTTATATTTAATATTTCTAAAATATTAAATAATAAATATTACGCTATTTAATTTATTCTTTCACCATAGATTAAATTAAATATACTTAACATATTATTACGATTATGCCATTAACTTCTTAAATAATTATTCTTCCTTTTATGGTGTGACCCTTTAGGTTCTCCATATTAAACCGGTTGTGAATAAATCAATTAGAACAATTCTAATCTTATTTAAATAAATAAATTAAACAATTAATTTATTTAAATAAATAATATTTATTCTACAATAGGGATAAGCCTCCCTAGCGATCAACGACTTTTCAGATAATATAGATTTCAACATTAATCATAAAAGAACCTTTGAGTAAATAGTTACCGTACAATTCAATCCTTCCACCATTCAATGTCCCAATTAAATATAAGACATGGAATTACTGTCAAGTCTTATTTTATTTAATTATATGTATTTCGACTCTTAAATGCACAACTCCAAATAATACAAATTAGAAACTCCTTTCTAATTTCATTCTGCCTTGGCCAAGGACTACTGGGTTGTCATTTATCGAATCACATAGGACATTTCTCTTCTTTTATTAGAAGCGGTAGATTCTTTATTGATCATACATTATCTCCATGTATAACTTATTATACCCAAGCATACCCTTTGATATACCCTAAGGGTCTTAAGGAATAAGTCAAAGTATAACTCATCATACACAAGATACTATGATGATCTCAAGTTCAAGGATCACTTGTACTACTATCACTACAGGAATTCCTATTGACAGGCAAGTAAAACTCCATTAGGTATTCCTTAGCGAGCCACGTTCAGTGAACTTATTCTCTAATAAGCACCTACATACTTGCTTTAGTGTCTCCACACAAATGATCATGAGATCAATCATCCTCATCCAATGAGCAAGCAACGTATGTACCAAACTATCCGGATTCACTAATCCCCAATTTAGTAATCCAACGATTGGGAACTATTTTAGTTTTAAGCTTTCTAAGAATTTAGATCTCATTAGAATGATCATCATCATTATTCTAAAAGCATTGCTTAAAACTATGGGTTTATCACATATTATAAAACAACATCATGTAGATAATTAAAAGCCTTTAATAAATAATACTTTTTATTAATAAATGAATAAGATTGTTACAAAGTATATGCTTTATCATCAAACATGATTGGCTTGTGTGCATACTACTTTCACAGTGAACTTATTCTCTAATAATCACCTACATACTTGCTTTAGTGTCTCCACACAAATGATCATGAGATCAATCATCCTCATCCAATGAGCAAGCAACGTATGTACCAATCTATCCGGATTCACTAATCCTCAATTTAGTAATCCAGTGATTGTGAACTATTTTAGTTTTAAGCTTTCTAAGAATTTAGATCTCATTAGAATGATCATCATCATTATTCTAAATGCATTGCTTAAAACTATGAGTTTATCACATATTATAAAACAACATCATGTAGATAATTAAAAGCATTTAATAAATTAATACCTTTTATTAATAAATGAATAAGATTGTTACAAAGTATATGTTTTATCATCAAACATGATTGGCTTGTGTGCATACTACTTTCAATCTCCCACTTGCACTAAAGCCAATCGCCATGGTATCTTATACCTTTCTTCTCTAAGTGACGATTATCTTGCTATTGGATAAGCTTTAGGTAATGGATATGTAATGTTTTTCTTGAGAGTCCACTATCTCTATTGTGATTTCCCATCTTTTAATAATTCCTATAATCAAATGAAAGTGCCATAACACATGTTTAGATCCAAGATGAGACTTAGAAACTATTCCTAGTCCTGTAATGAACTTTTCATCCAAACAATCAACTTGCAGCTTCGTTTATAACTATATACTTTGTCTTTGTCACTAAACCAGCAACTCTTTGCTGTTTGGAACCTTTTCAATTCACTGCACCACTGTTCAAGGCAACGCTTTACCTTAAAATGAATTTTATGTCGTCTTGGTCTGTCTTAAAAACTTGAGTCTATTAAGTACTCTAGTTTTAATTTAGACCCACCATGAATTTTAATCACATCCTTAGTGCCGGTTAAGTACTTTAAGATATTTTTCACTGTCTTACAGTGATCTTCTCCAGAATATGACCGATCAACTTCAGGTCTCGTATATTTCATTATATACATGATTGTCTGTAAGACCCCGAATTTTATGAAATAAAAGTATTCAATTTTTCATATAATTACAATTCAGTAAATTGTTAAATTGATAAAAAGTTAAAGTTATGGGTGAAATGTAAAAATTTTTCAAAATACGCAAGTGGTTATAAAATATTCATTGTTGTCGGGGAATATTCGTTTAGTCGTGGAATATTCTTTCTGTCGGGGAATATTCGTACGACGACGCAGTCATTTGTGGGCCCCATAACAGAATAACTGTAGGAATAAGAAAATGACAAATTTGAGTTTTTATAAATAATGACGTAGTTGTTACCGTTAACACTGTTAGAATACCTGGTGGTTAAAATACAGTAATACGCACAGTTGCACAGTAGCACACGGTATTGCACAATATTTTTTTCAATTATTGATTCTTACGTGAGAAGGCACTACTCAATAATTGTTACAGTAATTACTGTTCAATATTTTATTTTATTGATTCAATAATTACTGCGTTGATATTTTATATTATTGTTGCTCAATAATTGTCATTGCACAGTATTTCCCATTATCAGATCAATAATTCATATTATTTGAATAATATTATTAGATAACATTATTGGCAATGTCTAGAAAGTTCTGTCTAAGGAGAGGTTTGGTCACCTAATTGCGCGCCAGTAAGGAGAAATCCTTATCGAAAAGCCCCCTCTTTCCTGGGAACGGCCTGATTGTCATAAATGTGATTCTATAATATTATTTGTGAATAATTAATTATTGATTCATATGATAAGGAAATATTTATTTTATGTGGATATAAATGAGGGATATATTTTTGTGGTTAAAAATGAAGGAGTTAATGTTGAGGTGTTTTATCTGTATTTTTTGTCGGAACGGAGGTATTGAAAATCAAATTAGGGTTTATGAGATATTTTGCGAGGGTTATAATTTTTAATCCGACCGTTGGATCATGGTAATATTTGGATATGTTATACATATATAAGTTGAGTATATGTTCACAAATTTTGAACCGTTAAAAATGAACGTATGATTTGTTATGAATTTTACGAGATGATTGGTTCGGAAATTGTTGAATTTTTGGAGTTAATCATTTTGGTGGAAAATTCTAGAATTGGTGGACCCCACTCTTGGTTGGTGAAGAAATGTACTGAGATTTTTATTCAAATGTGGTGGGTGAGAATAGTAGCAAGTAAAGCCATCAAGTTGCAGGTTAAGTCTGCTTCGGCGTGCTAATATTTTTCTATAAATAGAGGGCTAAGTTAGAATTGAAAATCACACCAGAAACATAAGCTTTCTCTCTTTCTCTCTCTATATTATGAAGCATATTTTGTGAGTATTTAGATACTTTGAGAGTTGCTATTCAGTGCAAGTTTTCTTCGGCTTTGCATTCTAGTCAGAAATACTGCACTTTTGAGGTAAGGGATAGTAAGAGATTTTAAGGGTTGTTATATTTTCCAGTTTCGTAATTTTTCTGACCTTTCAGAAAATTCTGAAAAAAATTTGAAACGATATTTTGATGAGTTTTATTGATTGTGTCCAAAAATGGTGATTTTTGGATGTATAGATTAAGAGTTATGAATTTTACGGGAAAAAACTATTTTAAAAGTAACCGCTTATAATTCCTTGTGGTTAACTCCAAAATTGATGAAATTTTTATTGGGAGTACATCTATATAATATTAGTGTACTCTGTGAATTTTAGAATTTTTGGATAAAAGTACAATTTATGATAAATGTCTAAATATTTGACGGTTTTGACCATATGAAAAATAGTAAATTAGTTTTAAAAATTCAGAGAAAAATATATGTTCAATATGAGACTATATTCTACTAAAACTCAGGAAAGAAATATTTTTGGAACTGATTTGGTATTTTTTATGAAAATGGTCTAGTTATGAGAAAATGAATTAAATATATTTTGTGAAGAAAGAAAATTGAAAAATAGGATTTTATGGCTTGAGAATCCTATATGAGGTATATGCAGATTTTTGATGAGGGTTTTGGTTATTGATGATGAAATTGTAAGAGTTGGCATTTTATGATGATTAAATGCATTAATTAGTAAAGTGTAAATAATTTAAATAAATTGTTTATAAGCTTAAGAAATATTATTCTTTCAATATCATTATACCGAAATATTGGTATGTATATTATTGTGGAATTTTTACCTTTTTCATGTCGAGATTACTATTCACGAGTTACTATTCACGAGTTACTATTCACGAGTTACTATTCATGAGTTACTATTCACGAGTTACTATTCATGAGTTACTATTCACGAGTTACTATTCACGACAAAATTGGTTTATTTTTCTAACCAAATTATAGTTGATTTATGAATATTGCTCTTGAAATTAAATCCATGTTTTGATCATATTATTTTTATTATAATATATAACATTTTTATAACCTTGATGTTGAAATTCTCTTTCGCTTGAGTGTAAAGATGGGTAAATTATTGGTATGATCATGACTATGGGTTCTCTTTGGCCAGTAGTGAAAAGTTGAATTGTTGACTAGTATGATCATGACCATTGAATTTATAATTGAATATCTTTAGCTTAAGTGCAAAGGTGAAATGATCAACATGGTTATAATTATTGTTTATATAAATTCTGAAATGATTATATATTTTTATGAGATATTAATATATTTGGCATGTAGTGCAAATATGAATTATTGATGAATATATTTGACCTGTAGTGCAAATATGAACTGTTGAGGAATATCTTTGGCCTGTAATGCAAAGATAAATTGTTGATGAATATCTTTGGCCTGTAGTGCAAAGATGGTCTGTTGATGAATATCTTTGGCCTGTAGTGCAAAGATGAACTGTTGTTGAATATCTTTGGTCGTAGTGCAAAGATGGATTTATTAGTATGATTATGAACAGGAACTGTGATTTGGTATAACCATGATGTTTGATGTTTCAGGTAAAGACATGTGATGAAAATATTCTTCGTCCTGGGTGCGAAGAAAAATTTAGAATCACAATTATGATTATGAGTTATTCATATGATTGTGGAAAGGAACTGTTGATTGATGTTACAGGGATAAAACATTGTTGGTGGATTTTTAACATGGAGAAGATAATAGACTTTATAGTCTATTTGACTCTTCTAATGGATTGCTCGTTCCGCTACAACTATGGTTGAAATTTTTATTATTTACCATATGTTCTAAACCTCTGATTTATTATTGATGAAGGTTATTGATAATTTAATTATCTTTAGTCGTGATATTCTTTACTGAGCTAGTTGTGCTCACCCTTTTTCTTCACAATTCCTTTTAGGTAATAAGAGTGTAGCTGGGTCAAGCGGGGGAAACAAGGGAATAGAACGGTGGTCATCATTTAGTAGTTATATTTGGTGAAAAAAATAGGGTGAGGCGAACCCAACGTTGGAAGGGTATTTTGTTACTATCATACAAGATGTCTAATGACATACAACCTCGTGTCATCATAAGACAGGGTTGTGCTCATCCACTTGCTGAGTATATCTATGGGCACTACCTATATAATCTTGGTGTTTGTTTGAAGTATAATTCACGATTAAAGACAGTGGAGATAATGATAAGTCAAGAGAAGACTCACCATTGGGAAGAATATGATAGTAATTTTCTCGTTTTTCTTTGGGGTCTATTGGGTCAACCAAGGATAATTCTGTGGCCATATGATATCTATCATAACCTAGAAGCATGGCCTCCCATGTACGAAGGTTTCCTTGAGCACTTCCTAAAGATTCTAATTTCTAAAACAGTTTTTGACTATACCTTTATGAAAGGTGTCATTGTGAGGTGATGTCTACGGTTGGAACATGAGTCACATTTGGTATATATTTGTATCCAAACTCACAACATATGTGTTATTGTATTTTGCACGATAATTGTTGTAATAAAGTTGTAGTTGTTTTCTGTACCATGTATTTGGCGACTCAGAATAGGTTGGATGGAATGGACCTATTTTGGGGTTGTCACATTGTCACTCATGCGATTTCTCTTTTCAGGAGTCTATGGGGACTATTAAGAGAGATACACTCCATGACTCATCAACATAAGACATCTCTTGGAGTTTACCATGCTAAACAGCTTTAGCATCAAATAAATATACGTTCCTTGGATTAAGTAGAGCATCCTCTTAAATATATCTATATAGATTTGTATCCCCATTTAAGATACTCTTCCCAAATCATTCATGGAAAAATGTTTAGACAACTTTATTTTTACTGATTGTAGCATTGGTATGTCATTCCTTATCCGTAGTATATCAACATATAATACTAGGAATGTCACGACGCTCCCACTGACCCTTTCGTACACACTAGGTTCATTCTTATTTTTGATAAAATTAAACTCTTTTGATTGTCTCATCAAAATGAATGTTCCATATTTGAGAAGCTTGCTTCAATCCATTTCTCTAAGTGTCTACAACTCTTCCCTCATCGTATGTAACTGGATCATCATCTTCTATGATGTCTACCGCATCATCATCATCATCATCTATGATGAATTCATACCTCCCAGGTATCTTCGATACTATTCCAGATTTACGATTCGATTGTAGTACAATAGGTCTATCTACAGGTTCCTCTTATTTGACTTATAGTATTTTGTGGTTCTTGAACTCTTCAAGATTCTATTATCCTCCCACTAGCCCCTTCAATGATAAACACCTTTATCTTAGAAGGTAGCTTGTTTCGCAACAAACACCTTTTGCTAAGTAGGATTATAGAACATTTGCCCTAAATTTACTTTAGGATGTCCCACAAATCTGTACTTGTCAAATCTTATCTCAAGCTCATCCTTTGAAACCTTTTTACATAAGTTGGACAATCCCTTATCTTAACATATTTAAAATTAGGAATCATTCCTGTTCATAACTTTTATGGAATTTTGTGGCCGAATTTTAAGGTTACTTTTTCCGTAGATACGCAGTCATTTCTAGGACATTATCCCAAAAGGATATTGGAACGTCGGTAAAATCATTATGGACCGCACCATGTCTAACAAGATACGATTTTTCCTTTCAGATAAATCAATCAATTATTGCATATCTGGAGGCGTCCATTGTGAGAAAACCATTTGAGATGATCTAGAAACTCATTGTACAATTATTCCTTCCTTGATCCGATCAAAGAATCCTAATACTTTGCCAATTTGTTTCATTTTTGAATTCTTTGAACCTTTCAAATAATTTACACTTGTATTTCAGCAAATAAACACATTTAACTCTTTGAATGATCATCTCCTTTTCTTATACTAGTTTGTTCAATTTGCAAAATTATTTTTCACGTAAGTCAAGTATAAAAAATCCATTAAGTAATATTCCAGTTCTATACAAAATATTGTTATTATAAATAGAACAACAATTGTTCTTAAATATAATACCAAAGATTTCATTGTCCTACAATAAAATGGAAATAATGTTTCTAACGAGAATTGGAATACAATAACAACTTATTGACTTAATAGATTTGTCCGTAGGCAATGCTAAACTATAAGTTTCTATGGATAATGTAACAACCTTTGCTTCATTTCTCACACATAGGATCACTTATCTTTGTTTAGCTTTCTACTTCTACTTGGTCCCTTCATAAATCTATATTTATGATAACCAAAGCCGGTATCCAATACCCAAGTAGAACCTTGACTTAAAGAAAAATTTATTTTAAATCATGAACAAAATTGTATTTGTAATCGAAATTCCACTAAGCATCTTCTGGTTAGCCTCTGCAAAATGCTTCTTGCAGTTTCTTTCTAGTGTCCAGGTTTATTGTAATGGAAGCAAACTCCTTTGCTATCCGTATCAGTTTTGTTCATATTATCCTTTGTTTTTGCCTTTCTATTTACCTTCTTTGAATCGTTCTTATTTTTAGAAGATCCTTTGGCCCCTACCAATAAGACATGATCTTTCTTGGTTGGAAAGTGACTCTCAACATTTTCAACATGTTAAGCAAATCAGCGAGGCTGATATCTAGCTTTTTCATATGAAAAAATTCACAACAATTGTGAAAGGAGTCCAGGAGTGAGTGCAAGATCAAATCTTGGCTCAACTCTCCATCCATGACAAAACCTATTGTCCTAATTGATCAATCAAATTGATAATGTTAAGGACTTTTATCTGTACCGTAGTGTCATCGGTCATCCTAGATCGGAAGAGCTTCTTATATATATAATATCTATCAGTCCTACTTTCCTCACCATCAATTACTTGATGTGTAGAAATATAGTAAGAGCATCCATAGTTTCATGCTAACGCTGATGCTCGTTACTCATGGATGCGAGCATGATGCATTGAGCCAACTGTGCATCATCTTGTCACTTTCTAAAAGTAACAATCTCTTCCTCAGAGGTATTGTCTGCAACCATTGCAGGGATAGGCGTATTAAGGACATAAGATAGCTTTTCATCCATGAGAACTATTCTCAAATTCCTTAACCAATCCATTTAATTCGGTCCGGTTAAACAACATCTAATATGTTTCACAGTGATAGTAATTTAGACATTATAAAATTCTGTAAATGAATTTGTAATTAACAACATTTTAGCATATATTCTTTTATGGCAAAACTATGTTTTTCACCACTATACTTGGCACGTTTTACTTAATACACCATTAAACTTTTAATTTTTTGGATTACCCCATTAAACTAATTAAAAGTTTTTAATTGGATCATTTTGTTAACTGTTCCTCAATTCTGTTAGTATCAACGTTAGATGTTGCCTACGTGGCTTTTTTTTAAAAAAAAGGAAAAATGACTCAGCTTCTATCGATATATAACAACTCAGCTTCTCTTTCAGTCAGCCACTTACGCATTTGAAAAATCTCAGACAACAAATCTAGTGCTCCAAAATTAACTTGGAGATCAATTCGCCCAAAATCAGCAGGGGAAATTTGGGTTATTGCTATATGTCATCTCTTTAAAGCTTTCGAACACCCAGAGGAAGGTTAATGACATCTTGTCTTAGTCGATTGTGATTGATTGCTGCAAAAAGGATGGAAAATAACCCTAATTTTTTCGTATCAGCTTAAGTCTCCACAAGAATCAAAAATCAAAGGTATGCATTATTTTCTGGTGATACTCCTCTTTGCCTCACAGATTTCTTCATTCGTTTAATACTGCAAACTAGGGTTCCAACTTAGTCTCTCGCATTTGAGGAGATTGATTCGGCCAAAATCAAAGGATAAAATTAGGGGGTTGTTAATGGCATCTTCACATAGTAGATCATCGTCGGTAATTAAAAAGAGGGTAGAATGTTTCTGTGGTGTATCTGCATCTATTTGTGTCTCCACAAAGAACAAATCAAAGGGACGAAGATTCTATGAATGTCGATTTTACCCAGTAAGTACATAAATTAATATTCATATTTGATTCTTCATTTACATGAAAAAATAAGCATGTTGTTTGTGACTATGACTGTTAAAGGGTGTGAGGGTATTCACAAATGATTCTTAAGCACCATAATTGTGTCTTAATATTATTATTGTAATTTATATTGGATTTAAGTTGCTTGAAATTTTTAGTCTTTTGCAGGATGTTAATAAATATTGTGGATTTTTCCAATGGTTGGACATAAGTTCCCAAAATGAAGGTCATGATAGTGGTTGCAGTGAAATGGGTTCTGTTTTAATGAATGAAGATGGACTCGATTTGCTGAGAAACAAAACAAGAAAGTTGAAAGAGAAGTTGAATAATTTGAAAATGGAGGCCTTAAAATTGGAGTTGGAAATTGTTAGACTAAGAGAGTCAAATAAGAAATTACAACTGTATGTGATATTGTCATGGATGGTGACTTGTGTTGTACTAAGTTATGTATTCATGGAATTTTAAGCATTCAAAGTTATGTAATGAAGTTATGGATTCATTTTATGTATGCCCTGTTAATGCAATGTAATGTCTATTGTTGATCAACAAATGGCATTTTGTGTTGTACTAAGTTATGTAATGAAGTTATGAATTCATTTTATGAAGTTATGGATCCATTTTATGTAGTGTCTAGTATAATGCACTGTTATGTAATGTCTAGGTTGCCTTTTCTTGATCAAATGTCCAAATGGCATCCAAACTGTCAATGCCCTGTCTTGCAAACACATCCAGTTTAAAATTGCCGTATGAACAACCAAACCTGAGCATATAAAACTGCCTTATGTAACACCAAATCAAACCATTGCATATTAAAGTAAGCTTTGAAACCAATCAGTATAAAATTGCCAATAAAATTCACTGCCAAACCATTGCATATAAAACTGCCAATAAAATTCACTACCAAACCATTGCATATAAAACTGCCAATACAATTACATACCAAACCTGGTCATATATAAACTACCAATACCATTACATTACTCCCAAAAATATACTGAAACTACAGTTAAAACCATGATAAAAGTATTCAAATCAGTCCCAAAAATATACAAACACTGCAGTTAACAGCTCAAAAAGATACTAAACATTCACTGTTCTAATTGTTCTAAAATAACCCCAAAAAGACTGTAAAACTAAAATAGATCCATATGAAAGAGCCTTCATTGTCCCCCATCTACAGCAGTGCTATAGCCAGACTGTGTTCCAGTCCTGTCCCCAACTGTACCACCTTGTTTCCTTTTAACCTATAAAACAGTTGCAGGATGTTAGTATGTACATTTCATAATTGAAGGAAGCATATAAAGGCAGTGTAAATTTAAAAATTAAATAACTCACACTAAGCTTTAGCCTTTTGGCAGTATGTTGTGCTTCTGAACCATGTTGTGCTTGGGCAGGTGTGTTATTACAACCTGCTTTATTATGTCCATATTTGTTGCATTTGGAACACATCATTGGAGTCCCTTTCCTTGAAATTTTACCAGTATGCTTTTTTTCTTCAGTTGGATCTTTCCTTCTACATCTCTTTGGCCTTCCAGCCAATCTTTTAGTCAATGGAGGCAACAGGACTGCTAAATCAGTGGTAGGCCAACCATTGCTACCACTCATGGGCTTTAACAGGTGGTTATATGACTTGAGATATGTTTCAATGTAGTAACAAGGGTCCAAAAAATCCTCAACAGCCTCTCTTGATGAAGTATCACAGTGACATCATGATGGCAAGGTATTCCAGATAATTACCATACCCCACAAGAGCAGGTTTTTTTCACTATATCCACCACATATTTACCTGACCTGTCACTCACCTCATATATATGCCCCCCCCATCCCAATGGTGATCATATTACCTTGTCAGTTCAATTGACCTATTCACTTTAGTTAGTATCCTAGGACATAATTTTCCATCTCTTTTTAGCATCTGATCTCTCTTTATATAGATTCTATCCATTACCTGGGTTTTGATATCTTCAAACATTGTTAAGATGGGTTTATACCTAGCCTCTAGGATCCAACTGTTAAAACACTCTGACATATTATTTGTCACTACATCACATTTGGTGGTGGTATCAAAGTAAGCCTTACTCCAAAGCTTAGGAGGGATACCTATCAAGGCAGTATGTGCATCCTTTGATTCCTTCCTGATGTCCTTCATTGCCTTTCAAAAATCTGGTGGATTGTTGGCCTTTGTTGCCTTCCAGAACATCACCTTCAAAGCTGCCCAGGGAGCTTTTTCCTCTAATTTGCATATATGTGTCTTGCACAACATCTGTGCTCTGCTTGGGGTAGTAACTCCTGAATAGCAGGCACCAAACCCTATGTAAATAAGTAGGATTGTTAGTATAATGATATATAAGCAGGATTCTTAAATTGCAAATTATTGTGTAGATGAAATTATTGTTAACTACACCTTTTGTTGATTAGTAATTAATGTCCATCCCCGGCCTTGTTCTAATCCAACATCATTACATAACAAAGTTAAAAACCAACTCCAACTATCTTTATTTTCATTTTCCACCTCCCGAATCATCGCGGATCTGGTACAATTATTCTATAACTATTGCAGAAGATATAAACATAAATTGTTTATACATTAAACTTTACACATTAATCCCCAAGGTCGAGTAACCTTAACTTATACACAATTCATAACCTATCTAACATACAATGTTAATATCATACATTACTGTTACATTTCTAGCTACACATATTATCCCAAATTGAACTTGTCTTTGTCATTTCTTGTATCCGATGTATTTGTCTTAATCTGCAATGTTAATCATGATATAGCAATGGTGAGCAACAAGTTTGCCCAACAAGTTTAAGTTCAATAAATTAAAGATATATCATGATAGAAAGTATTAAACAATAAGCTGGCTAAAGTTCTACAATATAATTGTGAACTAGCATGAACAAATTTTCATAGCTGAACGAATATTTAACATAAACAAATATATCTGGACCGAATTGGCAATAAAGGTGATCAACCTTTCATACCTGATGAATACATGCAATATGCACAGAGTACGATTCAACAATTCATAGACATGATAATCAATAATGATTAACCACAAGTTACAAGAATAGTTCAAGAAAACTTGCCTTATCGCCGATTACTGCTACACAATTTATTTAGCTTTGCCTGAAAACCTAATATAGATAATATCGATCTCCAAATATTAGAATAATATCATCACAATATAATAATGCTATATATATTTATACGATAACCTAAACACATAACACATAACCCTATTGGTCTATACATCACATAAGACATAGTATCAAGTCAAACTATTGCAGTCCGAGTTGAATTCGGTACAATTTTGAAATCCCGACGGTCTAGTCGGATAAATTACTAGCCTAATATCACTAAGACTTGGTCTAAACTGGTTCACAAATATCTTATATAATTTATTACCAGTCAAAATATTTTTCATAAGCTCGTAATAATTTTCAGATAATTATTACCATTTATCATGATTTTTCAATCATTAATATCATATTTATATGAATTAAATACAACTTAATTCCATTATCATTAATATTTATTTAATATTAAATATTAATAAAAATCATAACATAATATTATAATATATGTATAATATATTAAAGTATTTTTAATACCTTATATGATTTTTTAAACCTTTAAACCCATTATCCGATAATTGCCATTAATATTAAATATTAATGTTTTTCATGACAAAATATCAAAAGTTATATTTTATAACTTAAAATATTTTTATAACACTTAAATCATTTTTATATGATTTTTAAATCATTAATTCTATTTTTCCATAATTTA
Source organism: Panax notoginseng (assembly GCA_016801055.1). Classification (NCBI taxonomy): domain Eukaryota; kingdom Viridiplantae; phylum Streptophyta; class Magnoliopsida; order Apiales; family Araliaceae; genus Panax; species Panax notoginseng. The sequence goes on from CM029014.1 coordinate 153,990,800, forward strand.
TTTAATACATTTAATAAATTAATTAATTACCATTAATATTAATTAATTAATGAAATTCATCACAAAATATTAAAAGTCATTAAAAATAACTTAAAATATTTTTTTATACCATAATATAATTTTTCATGATTTTTCAAGTATTAAAACTATTTTTAAGTAATTTATTTAATATTATAATTAAATAAATTAAATACCCTCAATATTTCAAAAATATTAAATATTAATGAAATATATTCAAAATAATTAAAAACCCATTTTTAGGTTTTAAAATAATTTTTAGGAATTTATTATGAATTTTTAATAATTAAAAACTATTTTTTTCTATTTATTTAATAAAAATAATTAATTTTAGAAATAAACTGTCGCTAAAGGGCCCTATAGCGACAGAACCGTCGCTATAGGTGTTCTTGAGCTACCCAGAACCTTCAAACTCAGTTAGCAGGGTATCACGTTTGACCATCTCTAGATCCTTGGTGTTTATATTTTCTGGGAAACTAAGGTGTTAAGATTGTAGTACAAGTGTAAGAATACCACCACAAACTGATTTCATGACCAAAACACATCGTAACAGAACGATCTAAGCTTTAGAAAATTATGTCAGAGGCTGTTCTTCATTTTTTGGTTTTCCAGAAATGAAGAACAGTTCGAGTATGCTACTTTGAACCCTTATATCTTGAGTTCTAGGTTTTCTTTGTGTGATCTAAGAGTTCACACATGTAGTAGAGGTGTCAAAGAACAACTTTGTGAGGGTCCCGAATCCAGGTCCCAAATTACCTCGGATCCGGTTCGATCATTCTATACAACTATTACTATATTTGCGGAAGATATAAACATAAATTGTTTATACATTAAACTTACACACTATTCCCCAAGGTCGAGTAACCTTAACTTAATACACATTGCATAACTTACTTAACACATAACCTTAAAATACAACACTTACACAATTTAGCTGCACACATATCCTAACGCTGGAACTGTCTTTAACGTTTCCTTGTATCCGACACGTTCGTCTTAATCTGCAATGTTTTATCATGATATAACAAGGGTAAGCATAAGGATTGCCCAGCAAGTTTAAATTCAATAATATAACGATATATCATGATTGAAAGAGTATGCACAATAAGCTGGCTATAATTCATTAATATAATTGTGAACTAGCATGAACAAATTTATCACTAAACAAGTATTATACATGAACAAATATATCTGAACCAACTGGTAATGAAGGTGATCAGCCTTTCCTACCTGACTTATACATGCAATATGTACAGAGTACAATTCATGGCAACCAGCAATGATTAACCATAAGCTTATCCGAATGAAACACTCTTAGTAGAGTTAAGTAAAAACAAACTTGCCTGAACCGTTGATTACCGCTACCCAATTTACATCGCTTTATCCGAAGACCTAATATTAGTAATATAGATCTTCAATATTAGAATAATATCATCACAATATAATACTAGTATGAATATATATATATATATATATATATATATATATATATATATATATATATATATATATACACACACACACACACACACATACACACACAGAATAACCTAAACACATAACACATAACACTATCAGTCTATAACAGACATAGAACTTGGCATCAAGTCAAACTTTTGCAGTCTGAGTTGTACCCGACACAATTCTAACATTCCGACGGTCTAGTCGGACTTTTATCGAGTCTAAATTCAATTAAACTCTGCCTAAACACTTAACAATTAACTCGGATAATTTTAATATCAGTCAAAAATATTTGTCTAAGTCTCATAATAATTTTCACATAATTATTATCATTTATCGTAAATTTTCAATCATTAATATCGTATTTATATAATATAAATACCACAATATTCTTTTATCATTAATATTTATTTATAATCAAATATTAATGAAACTCATCACATAATATTATAATATAATTATAATATCACAAAGTATTTTAAATACCTTAGAATCATATTTATATGATTTTTAAACACTTAAATCCATTATCCAATAATTGCTTTTAATATTAAAATATTAATATTTTCATGACAAAATATCAAAAGTTATATTTTATAACTTAAAATATTTTTATAACACTTAAATCATTTTTATATGATTTTTAAATCATTAATTCTATTTTTCCTTAATTTATTTAATATAGTTATTAAATAAACTAATTACCATTAATATTGATTAATTAATGAAATTCATCACAAAATATCAAAAGTTATCAAAAATAACTTAAAATATTTTCTAGCACCATAATATAATTTTTCATGAATTAAAACCATTTTTAAATAATTTATTTAATAAAATAATTAAATAAATAAATACCTTTTATATTCCAAAAATATTAAATATTTTTGAAATATACTCAAAATAATTAAAAACTATTTTTCAGACTTTAAAATAATTTTTCGGAATTTATTTAGTATTTTTAATAATTAAAAACTATTTTTATCAATTTTTAAATAATTTTCAGAAAATAGAAAATAAAACTGTCACTAAAGGGCCCTATAACGATAGACCCGTCGCTATAGGTGTTCTTGGTGTTCTTGTGCAAGAACCCAAAAACCAAGTCAGTTATCGAGGGGCTTAGTTTGACCGGTTCTAATTTCTTAGTTAATGAGTTTCTGGGCTTGTACTATGGTTAGATTTGAAGTACTAATGTAATACTAGAATTACCAACTTGTTACATGGCTATACAACATCAGATCATAGAGATCTAAGTGTCCAAATATTCTGACGATGTGTTCTTCATTTTCTGGAATTTCCAGAAAATGAAGAACAGATGAGGGTGCTAGGTTTAGATCATTGTGGTTTGCAATATGGGCTTGTTAAGTGTATTCTAAAGGTTTAGATCTGAAGACGAGCCACCAGGGTACAAATATCCATCATTATTTCATCATAACAACAAAACAATCAACCGATTAAAACTGGTCAAACCACACTAGAAATTTCGGCTCTTGAAGGTTCTGAGTTTCCTAGAAACCTTCTTAAGGCGAATCGGTCAACTCACTTTGACCTTACTTATCTTTGCTCCTGTAATGCTTCTAGGTGTTATAATGTCTTTTACACGTAGATAACCTACCCGACTACAGCTAAACAACAACAACTTGGCCACAATGGCAAAAAATCTACAAGATCAGGACCCAAACAAACTTGTCAGAATGTTCCTGGAAATTCTGGGTTTTCCAGAAACAGTTTCCCATGGTCGGTCAACCATGTTTGACCACCAATAACTTGCAAACTAGACATGATCTGACCCTGTTTCCAGTTCTACGTCATAAACAACATGGCATACTACAGATCTATAACATTAAACACACTTAACATCTAATATGTTAAGATCTAGAGGCCCTGACATATGACTGTCAGGCCACTTTTTCCAACTTTTCCAGATTTGATAAATCTTTAGATTCGAGCATCTAGATGATATGGATCTGAGTTTTGACAACCCAGATCACTTATAGACACCCTATTACACATATCTAACCAATCAATTACAACAACAAACATAAAATCAAGAGATTTCGAAATTTAGAGTATATACCTCTTGAGCTTTGATTTTTGATTCTGGTCATAGTGATCTGATCTAGGCTAGCAATGAACTGATATTGGATTATCTTATCTCTCTATCTCACTCTACACTTTCGAATTTTTAGGGAGAGAAGAGCTTGGGAGAAAATGAGAGTAAAGTTGCCTTTTCCTCTCTCTTTAATCTATATATAGTATGATATAAAGTCCTAGATCTGTTGTTTGCCAGCTGAGTTGCTGAAATTATGTGTCACAATGTCAACCTTAGTAGTTCACCAACCCCAAATATACAAAGATTTACAAGTTACATTCAATAATGCACTAAAGGGCATTTTAGTCTTTTTTATTTAATTTTAATGGCCATTTTGTCAATTAGCCAAACCCTTAGGGTTTAGGATTTGGTTAGGATTTAGGGTTTAAAACCCTTAGGGTTTACAAATTTAATTTTCTAAAATTTCCAATTTAGGTTTTAAAAATAGAAAATTAATATTTCGAAATTATAATTAGGATTTACTAATTATATTAAAATTTCTTAATCACAATTAAATCTTTCTAATTAGGATTAACATTTCCTAATTAAAATCACTAATTTAGCAATTAGGGTTGTAATTGATCATTAGGGTTTATAACCCCCGAATTAGGATTTCTAATAGAAAAATAATTTTCTTAAATTAGAAATTAAATTTCGTAATTAGATTAAGATTTTCTAATTACTTAAAACTTGAAAAGTTAGGATTAAGGTTTCCTAATTAACCTTAAAATCATTAAATTAACATTTAGGTCTTCCCTAATTATAAATTAGGGTTTCTAATCCAGAAATTAGGGTCTTCAAAATGTGAAATTAGGGTTTGCTAATTAATTAAGCTTTATCCTAATTAATATTATAATTATTTACACTTAAGCAATATAATAATCATTTAAGTTCCCATATTAGGGTTTCGTACACCGAATTATGGTTTCAAATTCCTGGAGCTAAAATTAGGGTTTCCAGAACCAATTTTAGGATTTCTTGTAATTCACTAGAGTTTTCTATCCGAACGTTGACGTTCTTAATATATACCTAGGGTTTGTTACAGATATAATTTATCTGGTCAACCCTTGACCCTTAACCATATACTGTACACATATACACAAAACATATTCACGTATACCCTTAATCCTGAATAGTTCACCTAAATCCTGCACAGAATTTTGAAATCCTCAAAATTCCATCTTAAAAATATCAAACGCATACACTTATTTTCTGTTTAGGTTCTAATATTGAACCTTAAATCAATTAATAAAATTTTTAAAAATATTCAAAATTCTCGGGTTGTCACAAACTTTATAACATCAGATATACATAACAACATTACCAACGTAAGATCTGGGCCGGTCAAAGTTGGCCAGAAAAACTGTTCTTGAACATTTCTGGAAAACCCATAAATGTTCATAGGCAGACGGTCAACCCAAGTTAGACCTTGCATAACTTTGATTTCATTAAGTATCTAGGTGATCTAAAGGCTTGGATATGTAGTCCATATGTCAGACTACAACATCCAATCAACAACATAACCAAACTATCAAACAACATCAAGATCAAAGGCTTGAAAAACGCTGTCAGAAATTCTGGGTTTCTGGGTTTACCCAGATTTCTAGTTTTTGTGATCGGTCAATGCACTTTGACCGCTTATAACTGGAGATATAGACATGGTATAGGGGTGATTGCACTTCCAGTCTACTCTTCACATGACAAAGAACAAATCTATAACATAAAACACACATAACACCTAACACACACAGATTTAGAAGTCCTGACATTTGCTTGTCAGACCATATTTTCCAACTTTTTCAGATTTTTGAAAATTTGATTTTCGAGCACTTTGATGTTATGGATCTATGTTCTAGCAACCCATATCACTAAATGACACACTCTAACATAACTTTAAACAACAAACAACATGGATCACATTGATTTTTATAAAGCTAGGGTTTATACCTTTATGCTTTGATTTCTTTTGATTCTGATCCTTAATCTGATATTGGAGAGCTAAGAGGCTAACTTGACTTTGTTTCTCACTCTCTCCCACTCTCTATCTCGAAATATAGAGAGAGAATAGGCTTGGACAAGTTTGCTAAGTAAAGTAAGAGATTTTGACATTTAAATCTTGGGTTCAATGAATTTTGCTGGAATGAATGGCTGGTTGCTGAGATATAAGTCTCATGTGTTATCTACATTAGGTCACCCACTAAAGTTTTGGTTAGACTTGCAAGTTTCCTATTAAAGAATGCTAAAAGGGCAATATGGTCATTTGTCTTATCATTTTAATGGCAAATTGGTAACTTGACCAACCCTTAAGGTTTAACCCTTAGGGTTTAAACCAAAGGTTTTGAAAAATTTATTTTCTAGAATTTCCTATTAGGGTTTTAAAAATAGAAATTTAAGCTTTCTAATTCATAATTAGAGTTTCCTAATTAGATTAGGGTTTCCTAATTACTTAGACTTGAACATTAGGATTAAGGATTCCTAATTTAGCAATTAGGCTTCCTAATTTAACAATTAGGACTTCCAATAGAAAATTAGGGTTTCTAATTATTAGGGTTTCTAATTAATCATTAGGGTTTTCCCTAATTAGACTATAATTAATAGCACTTAAGCCTTATACTTAGCATTTGAATTCCCAAATTAGGATTTTAGTATTTCGAATTAGGGTTTTGAATTCCCAAAACTGAAATTAGCGTTTCCAGAGCCGGTAATAAGGTTTCTAATTAATCTTTAAAATTTTCTTACTGAACGTCGATGTTCTTAATATAATATTAGAGTTTGTCACTGATATATTTTATCTGGTCAATGTAACGCCCCGAAATCCGGTCTACTTTCAGACCCGGACTCCGTGCGTCACGATCCCACTTCTTACCAAACATACCTCATTATATAGTTAAATATAATAACATACATTCTCAAAATCCAGGTTCTCGAAACCTTATAATCTCTTTCATTACAAATAATGGTAATTACATTATTCTTTACATCTTGCACAAGCAACTTTCATCCGCCACCAAGGATACATAACTGTTCGTTAAACTAGTCTATAGCTTAATTCTAGCATTCTATATTACAAGTTTTCACTTGATCTTCATGCACATTCACATACTGAATGGCACTTCATATGGATACCGATCAGCTTGATCTTTACGGAATCCTTAAGTTCTTTCTAAAGTCGTTCGCTGAAAATATTTTTCATTTAAAGCAAGTGTGAGCATTCAATTTCCTAGCAAGTCATAACAGTTGAACAAACAACTTCAAGAATTTAAACATTCTTCAGAACTTCAATAACCGAACAAAGGTTAAGAAGTAGCTTGAATAATAGGAATAGTCTCGATTCATATCCTTTTACAACATTCATCACATACTCTTTACACTACATTCATTCTTCTACCTTTTTCCATACATATCCTGTCTGGCTAGAATCATTAGCACATAATTAACAATAACGGTTCATGTATAAACAGAACATACTTGTATTGAACAGTTTAATCACAGAACAGTTCATCTCAAAGAAACACTGAAGTGTTCACATCGTGGCACAAGGCCTCATACGTTCTACCACTTTGTACAAATATCACACATTGGCGCACATACAGAACTTCTCAAGTTCAACATCTGAGAAGTTTAAGAAACTAACATTCATGTAAAATATGAATGAAGTTAGAAAAACTTGCCTTACACACAGCTACAGCTTACGCTGAACTGCTCATTTCCAAATCCCTATATAATACATAAGGAAATAACACGTACACCAATTAGTCATATACTTGACTTACGCATTGGTTTACTTAACTTTACTTCTTAAGGTTCGCGTTCTTGCAATATAAGCTTACGCGACTAACTTCCTTTACTACCGATTTACGGCTTCATGACATACGGAGATGTCTTAACTCAAAACGTTCATCATCTTTGATGATTTACATTTTTATATTCTTCTCATAACTTCTATAGGACTCAACATACATCGCTTCTCTGATAGTAGTACATATGGTACTCTGAGTGGTTTCCCATAAACAACCAACAAACAAGTTCCCGTCTCATCTACACTGCCCATAACAGTGAGTTAGATCGGTTACCAGTTTCGTATATACCTTCGCTCTCTGAAGAAAATGTTTAGCCCAGCTCCCATATGTCAACCATCAAAGGCTATGATTGTACCATAACCTAACTTCTCTTAGCTTATTCGAACCATTAAACTATAATGTTCGTTAAGTTAACTTCTTATTCCTTATGGCTTTCTAGAAACTAAATGCCATACCTCAGGATTCATTCTTTATCCAACCCATGAACCCCATGTTCATTCTTCTTTCTTAATGTCGAAGCCATACCATTCTTTGTATACTAAGACCGATTGTTCATCGCAACAACGTTGCGTTCATAGCGTCTATACGCTTTACACTTATCTCTCATCACCATGACATAACATCGAAATGTTATTCATTACCTTCGTCACTCAGCGTCTAAGGAATCACAATCATAGCAATCCCTCACGTTCGTTCATCACGACTACGGTCCCCGTATATCGGTTACGTAATCTAGCACTTACATTCTCTATCTTTTAATCTCGTTTAATCCTTTCGTTCAACCTTTAATAAAGGTTTAACTCACTTGATTAAGTGTTACGTTACGTGCACTATATGTTCATATTTCTTTCTTACACATCCCCCAGTAATTGAGCACATAAAGTCTCATTTCTGGGCCTTGCCCTGCACCGGCGTTGCGGCGCTGTGACCCTTTCTTTCTCTCACGCCGCGGCGCGACCTACGTCTCTCTCTTCCCCTGGTCTGGCGCTGCAGCGCTCAACCCTTTGTTATCTCTCGCGCTGCGGTGCCAACTAATAGTACCTGAGGCTCCGAGCTCGCGCTGCGGTGCCACTTCTTAAAGCTCAGCCGGCGCTACGGCACCAAGCCTAAACCCTAAAAAAATTTCTAAGTCTTAACTCCGATTCGAGACGCTTACTTCCCGATCTCATAACTTCTTCATTATAACTCAGAACGAGGTCGTTCTAAAGCCATTCTCTTCCTTATCTTACGTACTTCAATACCCCTCGGACAGAACTTCATTCTAAATCAATTAACTTGCCATTCGATTGGCTTAATCTACACCCTTCGATCATTTTTACGCTTTTAACGTCCTTCGCTCATTCGTCCGTAATTCGGTCATCCAAACTTGAAACTCGATCATTCTTGAGTCCACGACTCACGTTTTCTATATTCTCTTACTTTCTTATGAAACCCTACACATTTGGGTTCATTTACTAACTTCCTAATTCTCGTTCATCTTATACTAAAATTTCGCCATAACTTCGTTATAGCTAACTTTTAATCCGTTCTTCATGAACGTTTCTTCCGTTCCTAACCAAGCAATATGCAGCTAACTTATACACGATGGTTTTAAGATTGTCCATCAAGAACAATTATCCTACGATGGTTTTAAATTTGTCCATCAACAACGTTCTTCGTGTTCTTCGTTTTAATCGATATTTTGGATTACGATTCTACGTTTTCTTGGAATTTAATGTTATAAAACACCATTCCTTACTTAATTCATCTACTCGTTCATAATATTCGTTTGGACTGCTCAAAATCCTTACGAATCTTATCCTTCCTTAAGAAATTTATAAACTAAATTTCTAATTCCTTATTTCTTCTTTTCTCATGATTTCAACCATATGAAATCATTTCTAACATTATCTTCTCTCTATTCTCATTAAGCTATGTTTTTGAACAAAAAAACTTAAAGAAAATATTAGAAGAGACTAGGGTTGGGATTACCGTTCTTCTTTAATCTCCTTCCGTCGGACAAAGCGTGCATTCGAGCTAGCTTTTCCTCATTCTATCCCTCTTTTTCTCCCTTCCGAACTCTCTCTCTCTCTCAAGCTCTCAAGTGTTGGTTGAAATTTCAAACCAAACAAATGAGCTTAAGGCTTATTTATATAAAAAACCAAAGCTAGGGGTATTTTAGTCATTCCCCCCCACCTCCTTACTATTCATGGCTTAGCCACCAAGTTTACTTGGTCACCACCCTTACTTGGTGACCAAGTGGCCGCCCCTTATGCCCATGGGTCTTCCCTATGGGTTGCCCCATGGGTTTTACCCATCCGGTGACCCATCAGTTCGATCCGCGGTTAATTTTCTTGGATCTGGCTTAATTAAATCTAACACTGGGCCTTACATTAATTCTTACTGAGCCTTCTCTGGGCTTGATTACACATTCCATTGGGCTTGATATAATCCAAGTCCACTTGGATTCTACAAAGTCCATGAACTCAAAGTCCATTAAGACTAATCATATTCTACGCATTCCATTCTCGTATTCTCTTCGTATATCATTCGTACGATATTCGTATTATACGTCGTACAAATCTTCGTACTATACTCGCATAATAACTAGTATTATACTCGTATCTCTCACGAATAATAACCCTAGTTATTATATGTACTCATTAAAATTCTCGAAAATCACTTTTCCTAACCCTTAGGTTTTTTTACGTCCGCAGGCGAAAACTTCGTTTTTGCCATAACTGAAATATTATTGAATATTCCATCACGTCTCAACATTTTACGTAATCAATAACTTCTCGGAATTTCAAAATAAAACTCCGAGCAGAAACTGATGAATAGTGCCTATTTCGTCTTTTTCCCCGGAAATTTTTTTGTTCCCAAAATTTTTTTATTTTCGCATTGAAAATTCTTACTCGTTCAATCTAGCTCGTAGCCAGAATACTCCCGACTTATAATCATCTTAGGTTATAGAACGATTAATAAACACATAGCACAGAATAGTATTAATAAAAATTCATTTTATTAATAACTAATTCTTTAAACTTAAATTCTGGACAATCCAGATTCTCCGGGTTGTCACAGTCAACCCTTGACCCTTATCCACATAATGTACACATAAATTCACATACATAGAACATATACACTTATTCACGTAATCCTGAATAATTCACCACAGAAATTTTTAAATCCATAAAATTCCTTACCAAAAATGTCAAATCCATACACTTATTTTTTGTCTAGGTTTATTATTTAACCTTAATTCAATCTTTTAATATTTTAATAAATATCTAAATTCTCGGGTTGTCATAGTGCACACAACTAGGCCACATTCACATGTTCACAAAGTCGGAACTTAAAATACACAAAGTTTGTCAAGTTTCATTTTCAAACTTCAAGTTTTCTATAAGAAATCATTGTTAAAGCATTCCATTATGAGTAAAGTAATCTTAGTTATATGACATATCTATTATCATGCATATTCATGTTTTATCACTTAGAATAACATATTTTATCGTTGGGAGCACTACACTTGGGTATGTGCATGTCCGACGCCCTCCGATTGCCTCCTAATACACATTAGTCCTAAAGATTACTATTTTGACCCCTTCTAACAACCTCAAATTGAAAACCTTAAAGAACAAAAGTTGTAGTCCTATTCGTTCTCGTTCCGGATCATCTTGAATCGCCTCAATCGGAGTCCGTATGAAAATGTTATGGTCGTTTTACCAAAATAGGTCAAAACAGTCACACCAGTCACACTTTGGGCGCGGGCAAGCCTATTTTCTCCCCCATGCCAGCGTGCCCGCACCATTAGGCAGTGTCCAACTACGCGCCCGTGCTCCTGGGCAGTGCGCCCGCGCTTGGCCTCGCCTAGTTTACAGTTTCTGGCATAACTTTGTCATTTAAGTCCGAATTAGTTGGTTTTCGATTTGTTGAACTCGTTAAACTCTTAGCTACTCATTTACAGAATAATTATAACACTTCAAAAACATTAACTAACCCAAATATTAATCCAAAACTCATGTTCATACTAAATTTTCATGTTTTGACAAATGTAGGGAATTCATTCACTACGAATTCACTTCTAAATGAAATTGGTTTGTTTAACTTCCGTTGTTTTTGTATTTGGCCATATTATCAGTATCTAGCAACAATTCATGGATTATAACAATCCTTAGCCATCAATATTGTGACTCAAAAGCAAGTTTTTCTCGTCATTTCTAAGGAATTAAAAACTTAGGAAATCAAAAGCATATAGGTTAGCATTATTACCTTTTGAATGCTTAGTTTGCTTAATTTCTCCCTTATGAGATTGCCAAACTCCTCTTTAATCTCCAGTAACTCAAACTCAATTTTTGACAGACAATTCATCTAACGGGACATGAGAAGGAGAAGGCTCTATTTATAGCAAATCTAATACTCAGTTAATAGTTTTGCACAAGAAATTAATCCAAGGGGAGGAAGAGGAATCTAGTAGATGTTATAGAGTCGGTTACCAACTATTCCCCAGCCATTCTTATAGCAATCATCAGAGCTACTTCTTAATAATGAAGGAATAGGATAGGCCAATGGCCTATTCATACGGTAGTTACATAAAAGTGACACTGATTTTGGGACACGATTTAAGTCCAACAATAAAGCTTAGTTTGGTTCCTTTAAATCCCTAAAATATAATTTTAATGTGTTAATGCTACTACACCATGTAAAATTAGGAATTATTTATGTACTCACATCATATACTCCATGTACATTAGTCTACATAACATTTTAATTTGGCTAAATATAAATTAGTTGAATATTCTCAATCCATCATTTTCCATAAAATAATTAATATGTACAATACCAATATTATATTATAATTCTTCAATTCCTTTTCTCCCACAAATTTTCCCAACACAATTTTCTTTAACCATCGCATAAAGTATTAACTTAATGCATCAATCTCTAACCAATAATTACTTATAACTATATTGGTTTTTTTCTTTTATTAATCATTTATCTTTCAAATATCAACCCTTTTATATATTACAATACTATATAATATATTAAAAATATCAAATATTAATTAACATATTTCTTTCATCCTCTTATATTAAACACATATAATAATTCACCTTCTTATGTAAGTGAATTAATCATTTCTATTCAATTTAATATCACGCCACTGTCACACAAGGCTTTAATTCTTAGATTAAATTATTCCATAATATAATTTTTCACTTAATTTAAGTTAACTAATATTTATTCTTGTTTAGTTAATTTCCATAACTAACTCTCATTCAATTCATGGTTACTATCTCAATCCCTTCATGGGCACTACCAATATCAAATATGACCCACAGGATACCATATTAGCCATTAATATACAATCCCTATAGTGTAGATTACACAACTCACTATGACCCATCTATAGACCGGCGCGGCCGCGCTGGTCTTAGGCTTGAGAGTGGCTTGGTCGCGCCACCTTAAGTTAGGACGCAGACATGTTATGCTTCAACAGAAACAGAACTTAACTCGCAAATCCTTTAACATGCTCCATACATGCTATCTCATTATACTAACCAAAATAAATCCCCAATGACTACATTCTTCACTAATTTAGAGATTAGTCTTCAAGTTCAACTCTTCTTTCTTTAATCTATACATTTAACCATATTCCAATATTAGTCAATAAATCTCTAACTAATATTTATCTAAAGATATATCGATTTTCTTCTCTTGTCAACAACATACATATATACAAGTCTAAACCTAGCATACATTGAGTCTTTAATGGTATTCAATATAGTACACTGAATGGTTTCCCACAAACAACCAACAAATTAGTTTTCGTGTCGTCTACACTGTTTTCACAGTGAGTTAGAACGGTTACTAATTCGTATATACCTTCGCTCTCCGAAGGAATCATTTAGCCCAACTCCTATACATCCACCATTAAAGCGCACAGTAGACTTGATACCTACTCGTACATATACTCAAGGAATTGGTGATTATCATAAAATAATTTTACATAAATTATTTAATATCGATATATAAATTTCTATCCATCTTCTTTACTTCAAATAACTCATCTCTTCAATAACCAACAAATATATAATAATAATATATTTATTAAACATAAAAATCACTTATTGCATAGTTTATATTACCCTATGCAACACCATACCACATACCTCACAACGCATATAAATATTCTTATTTGAACCCTTGACATGCCTTAACAATTTTATTTACTAAATTCTTATTTTAATATTTTTTGAAAATTCGGGTTCTTACAATCGGTCATCCCCGATGAGGATGTTTTTCCTTGATTTGTATCGCCAGGCCCTTTTCAGCGCTTTGTTGGAGTTACTGCCAACAATTTGTGTTGTCAGGGCTACCTGACCTTCATTGAAATGTCCTTCAACGGACAGATACCATCATCGGACCATCTCCGACGCTTCATTGGATTTATTTGCCAATGGCTGATAGATGTCAAGGCTGCTTGACCTTCGTTGAAATGTACTTCAAAGGCTGAACATCATCGGACCACCTCCGATGCTTCGCTGGATTTACTTGCCAATGGCTGAAAAACGTCAAGGCTGCTTGACCTTCATTGAAATGTACTTCAACGGCTGAACATGTGACAACCCGAGAATTTTAAATATTTTTAAAATTTTTATTTATTGATTTAAGGTTCAAAATTAGAACCTAGACAGAAAAATAGTGTATGCATTTGATATTTTTAGGATGGAATTTTGAGGATTTCAAAATTCTGTGAATAATTTAGGTGAATTATTCAGGATTAAGGAAATACGTGATTATGTTCTGTGTATATGTGTACATTATGTGGTTAAAGGTCAAGGGTTGACCAGATAAACGATATCTGTAACAAACCCTTAGGTATATATTAAGAACGTCAACGTTCAGTTAGAAAACCCTAGTGTTTAATAAGAAACCCTAGAAATCGGTTCTGGAAACCCTAATTTCAGTTCTGGGAATCCAAAACCCTAATTCGGTGTATAAAATCCTAAATTGAGAACTTAATGGCGTAAGTGTAAATAATTATAAGATTAATTAGGGTTAATCTTAACAATTTGGTTACAAAACCCTAATTCCAAATTTGAAGCCCTAATTACGAATTTGAAACCCTAATTTGTAAATAGGAAAAAACTTAAGTGTTAATTTAATACTTTTGATGTTAATTAGGATATATTAATTCTAATTTTCAAGTTAAGTTATTAGAAAATCCTAATCTATTTAGGTAATCTAATTTTTAAATTAGAAATTTATTTTTCTATTAAAAACCCTAATTAGTGGTTTGTAAACCCTACTCCGTGATTTTGACCCTAATTGCGTAATTAACGATTTTAATTATGAAATATTAATCCTAATTAGCAAGCTTAAGTTATGATTAGAAATTTAAGTATAATTAGTAAATCCTAATTATAAGTTAGAAATATTAAATTTCTATTTTTGGAAACCTAAATTAGAATTTTAGAAAAATCAAATTTTGCTAAACTTGAGGGTTCAAACCCTAAATCCAAAAATTTTTCCAAACCCTAAACCCTAACCAAACCCTAAACCCTAAGGGTTTGATCAATTATCCAAAATGACAATTCTAGAAATTAAATGGAAATGACTAAAATGCCCTTGGTTGTATTATTTAGTGTTGCTTACAAATCTAGCTAAATGAGAGAGTTGGCCAACTACTCTACCAACTCCTCATGCTCAATACCAAACACACCAGCCAATTTGACAGCCAAATACATTGCATTTATTTCAATTTATAAGATTAAAGTGAGAGTAAGTAACTCACTTTACTTTTCCAAATAACCAAGACATTTTCTCTCTAAACTTTCGAAATCTAGAGTGAGAGTGAGTTAAATGTTGAGCCATGACCATATCCCAACTTACCAAAAACAGATTCAAGGTCAGAATCAAGATCAAAGGTCAAAAAGTGGTAAAAACCCTAATTTTTAAAATCCTTTGATTTGATGTTAAAAGTTGAAATTGGTTGGTGAAAGTTGTGTAATAGGGTGTCTTTAAGTGATCTGGGTTGTAAAATCTAAGATCCATAACATCAAAGTGCACGAAATAGCATTTTTCAAAAATCTGGAAATCTAGAAAAATGAGGTCTGACAGTCCAATGTCAGGTCTCATAGATCCTGTTTTGTTAGTTGTTTTTGTGTTTTACGAGTTTCTACTTGTTCTATGTTATAAGGTCTTGGATCTGGAACAAGAAACAAGTCCAGATCATGTGTAGATCGAGAGTTATTGTTGGTCAAATAGCGTTGACCAGTCACGAAAGCTGATTTCTCGGCAACCCAGAATTCCCAACAGTGTCTGACAAGATGTTCTAGCCTACTGATCTTGATGTGGTTTAATGTTTTGGCTATTTTGTTGTTTGATCCTTGTAGTCTGTCATGAGGAGTGTATATTAAAACCTTTAGATAACCCAGATCTGTAACATGATTGTAGAAATTAAAGGTCAAACGTAGTTGACCGAACTGCTTGATGAACAATCTGGAAAACCCAGATTTGTTCTTGAGCATGTACATGTCAGGTACTTTGACCAGCCATGATTCCTTTCTATGTGTTGTTGTTAGACCTACCGGTTGATAGATTATTGTAGCCTGACGTCCCCTCTACAATACTGAATCATTATATCACACAAACCGAGTCTGGGAAGCTAAGCTTTAAGGATTCAAAATAGGTACCTTTAATTCTAGAAATTCCAGAAAAACGAAGAACACGTTGTCAAAATATTTGGAGACTCAGATCTCTATGATCTGATGTTGTATGGCCATGTAACAAGTTGGTAATTCTAGTATTACATTAGTACTTCAGATCTAACCATAGTACAAGCCCAGGAACTCATTAACTAAGAAGTTAGAACCGGTCAAACAAAGCCCCTCGATGACTGACATGCGTTTTCTGGGCAGACATCAAGAACACCAAGAACACTTTTAGCGACAGATTTGTCGCCTAATCCACTTTTAGCGACACTTAAATTAGGAAAATTAATTATTTTCTGGAAATTAAATTAAAAATAGAAAAAAATAGATTTTTATTATGAAAAATACTAAATAAATTCTGAAAAATTATTTTAAATTCGGAAAAATAGTTTTTAATTATTTTGAGTATATTTCATAACTATTTAATATTTTTGGAATATAAATGGTATTTAATTTATTTAATTATAATACTAAATAAATTATTTAAAAATGGTTTTAATTCATGAAAAATCATGAAAAATTATATTATGGTAAAAGAAAATATTTTAAGTTATTTTCAATGACTTTTGATATTTTGTGATGAATTTTATTAATTAACTATTATTAATGGTAATTAGTTTATTTAATAAATATATTAAATAAATTAAGGAAAAATAGAATAAATGATTTAAAAATCATATAAAAATGATTTAAGGGTTAGAAAAATATTTTAAGTTATAAATATAACTTTTGATATTTTATCATGAAAAATATTAATATTTTAATATTAATAGTAATTATTGGATAATGGATTTAAGTGTTTAAAAATCATATAAATATGATTTTAAGGTATTAAAAATACTTTGATATATTATAAAAATATTATAATATTATGTGATGTATTTCATTAATATTTGTTAATAAATAAATATTAATGATAAAAGAATTATTGTGGTATTTAATTTATTTAAATACGTTTTTAATGATTGAAAATTCGCGATAAATGATATTAATTATGTGAAAATTATTATGAGACTTAGAAAAATATTTTGACTGATATTAAAATTATTTGAGATAATTGTTAAGTGTTTAGGCAGAGTTTAATTGAACTTAGACTTGATAAAAATCCGAATAGACCGTCGTGACGTTAGAATTTTGTGTCAGGTTTAACTCAAACTGTAAAAGTTTGACTTCATACCGAATCTTATGTGTGTTATAGACTGATAGGGTTATGTGTTATGTGTTTAGGTTATTCTATGCTTATATATATAATAGTATTATTATTGTGATGATATTATTCTAATATTGGAGATCTATATTACTAATATTAGGTCTTCGAATAAAGCGTTATAAATTGTGTTGCGGTAATCAACGGTTCAGACAAGTTTGTTTTACTTAACTCTACTACGAGTGTTTCAGATATGCTTATGGTTAATCATTGTTGATTGCCATGTATAATTTGTACTTTGTACATATTGCATGTATAAGTCAGGTATGAAAGGTTGATCACCTTTATTACCAGTTGGTTTCAGATATATTTGTTCATGTATAATACTTGTTCAGTCATAAACTTGTTCCTGCTAGTTCACAATTATATTGTTGAATTATAGCCAGCTTATTATTCAAACTCTTCAATCAAGATATATCGTTATATTGTTGTACTTAAACTTGATGGGCAATCCTTATGCTCAGCCTTGCTATATCATGATAAAACATTACAGATTAAGGCGAATGCATCGGATACAAGGAAAGGTTAAAGACAGTTCCAGCGTTAGGATATGTATGCAACTAAATTGTATAAGTATTGTATGTTAATAATGTTATATGTTAGAAAAGTTATGAAATGTGTATTAAGTTAAGGTTACTCGACCTTGGGGAATAGTGAGTATATGTATTGTATAAACAATTTATGTTTATATCTTTCGCAAATAGTAATAGTTGTATAGAATGATCGAACCACATCCGAGGTGATTTGGGACCTGGATTCGGGGCCATCACAGAACATTATTTAACCACCTTCGATGCTTCGCTGGATTTACTTACCAACGACTGAAAAATGTCAAGGCTGCTTGACCTTCGTTGAAATGTTTTTCAATGGATGACATCATCAGACTACCCCCGATGCTTCGTTGGATTTAATTGCCAACGGTTGAAAAACGTCAAGGCTGGTTGAATTCTTCAACAGTGAACATCATCGGACCACCTCCGATGCTTCGTTAGATTTAATTGCCAATGGCTGAAAAATGTCAAGGCTGCTTGACCTTCATTGAAATGTTCTTCAATAGTGAACATCCTCGGACCACCTCCGATGCTTCACTGGATTTAATTGCCAAAGGCTGAAAAACGTCAAGCCTGCTTGACCTTCATTAAAATGTGCTTCAACGATTGATGCTGTATGAAATCTCCGTTGGGGAATAGATTTCTGATGAGATGCATGGTTTTGATTGTAGTTATAATCAAACTAATGACACTGGACCTTCATGAGGTATTGCCACAAGTAGCTTCCAGGAGCTGTGATCATCGGCTATGTGAACCCTATATGTGGGAAAATACTAATGAGTGATATGTAGACCCGCAGTTTGGTCTCTGAAAATCAGGATTCCAGGCTTTTCTGCTCAGTCACGTAGTGTCTTTTTTCCTAATTTAACTTTTCAGCTTGTGAGACCTCTTTTGCAACTCAAATTTGATAGAGCCGGAGGCGGTGAGGTCCACCCAGGATAGCCACAGGTGGACCTGCGGTAGCCGCATGTCGGCCCGTGACCATCCGTGGGTTTATCTTGCCTAACCTTTCCCTCTTATAAGTCATTTTTAGTTGAAGCCGCACAGAGAATCCGAGAGTTCTTCTTCAGATCTGCTCAGTTCGGGCTATTTTCTGCAAAATCCATCACCGTACAAGTGTTCTGCACTATCCCTTTCTGAGGTGATTTGGAGACTTTTGTCCAGATACATGGATTCAGACCAGCTGAGTATCTCTTGTAGGACTTCTTCAGGTGCGAGGAGAGCTTCTGATGTGCCTCGGCCTCGCCTAGCCTGATAGCCTCATCGGTTGACGGAGTCACTGATTCGTCCTATTCGGGTTGATGTATTAGATGTTGAGGATGAGGAGGAGGATGTAATGGTTGCAACTCCTGCTTCGGCTGCTTCTATTCCCTGCAGGGATCTTCCAACCATTAATTTGATGATTCCAAAGCTTCTGGACAATTTGAGTCGACACTCCTCGATCTATTTGCATGTGAACAAGGTAAAAGCTGTGTTTGATCTTCCTTTTTCCTATTGATGAGGAGCAAGGTTCTGATGTTGATTTCCATTGTGATGCAGGTTCCCAGCTTTACGTAGCCTCGAGGGAACTAGTTCAGTATACACTCTCTGTACCAGACTCTTCACCCAGAGTACCGAGAAATTGTGCATGCTTGGGGCATTGAGGCGTTCTTTTCCATCCTCCCCCACCGTTGTCCTTGGGGTTATCTCAGGGCTTTATCTGAGCACTGGTTTCACCAGACTCAGTCTCTTAATTTTATGGATTGTGAGGTGGTGATGACGCTGATGGATTGGCGGTTTATCACCGGTATGGAGTTTTTTGGGGCGCTAGTGCCTTGTGTGGCTAACATTTCCCCTACTGCCATCAAATCCTTGCTAGGAGTCTAGGCTGCGACGCTCAAAGGCAAGACAGTCCACACTGGTCCTTTGAGTGTAGACGCCATGAGTGGGGCATTGAGTGAGCCATTACCCGATGACAGGAGAGTCAGAGATCGCGTTCTTCGACGATTGTTCCTGATCATCCTCCAGGATTGTTTCCTAGCAGACAACTCTTCCACGGTGTCGTTTACTTTAGTTAGCGCCACACGGGAGGTAGACCGTATTGGAGAGTTTGACTGGGGCTCCTATACCTTTTCTTATTTCCTCAGGGGAATACATATGCGCTCACAGGGCTTGACGGAGGCTTGGCTAGGATTTTACCCATTCTTGCTGGTGAGTATTTTTCTTTTGATTTCCCTTATTTGGGTTAAGAGTGTTGACTGACCGCAGATATTTTGATCTTCTATTGGTAATTTTTGGCCTATGAGAGGCTTCCATGCCTGCGTCCTGTTAGTTTGTTAGGTTTAGACACCTATCCACGAGGACGACGATGGCACCACTCCACTTTAACGGAGGTTCCTGTAGCTGAGGGTTTCACCCATTCACGTTTATAGTTGGAGTTGTTGACAGCCGATGTCATTACATGGGTTCCCTACTCTGAGGATCATTTGATAGTTGGCTTTGAGGGTGGTTTCCCGACTGGCGTCGAGCATGTGATGTCCACCCGTAGGATTCCTCTCTTCACAGATGGAGGTTGGGAGCTCTATTTAGGAGAGCGTGTTATTAGTATCACCATAGGGGAGATCTATATACCGATCTATCCTCCTGCCAGGCGTTATTGGTCTGTGTTGCAGTCGCCGATCAATGATATCTCATTGGTGGGAGTTGATGGCTTTGCTTTGTAAAAGGGACCGTTCACTCAAGAGGCATTCTACC
Source organism: Panax notoginseng (assembly GCA_016801055.1). Lineage (NCBI taxonomy): Eukaryota > Viridiplantae > Streptophyta > Magnoliopsida > Apiales > Araliaceae > Panax > Panax notoginseng. The sequence continues at coordinate 154,011,361 of CM029014.1, forward strand.
GCTGGTGGTTCCCTCGTACCATCAGAGCTCAGACTCGCACCACACAGTACATGAGGGATACGGTTCCTGGCTCCGTTATGATAGTAGATTGGATTGCCTACGTTCGAGAGCCTACTCATCTGACGCATATTGATTGCTTGACCCAGCAGTTGGACCGGACGCATTTTTTCATTCAGCATTTGGGTAAAGATCCTTCAGAGGCGGATACTTTTGATCCTTCCAGCACAAGGGCTGGTCCTTCAGGTGGCCCATATTTAGATGGTTTTACCAGTGTAGATCCTCCGTTGTATCGGCCAGATATCCCTACTGGTGGAGATACCGTGACTCATGAGGAGTTACATCAGATGGATAAGTTAGATGATGTAGGCATCAATACTATTGACTTCTTCTGATGTATTTCTTGCTATATCTTTTGATATGCCTCTGTTAGATACTGGATGGCTATGCCCCATTCTCGTTATATCTTTTGATAGGCCTATTGTAAGTTGATGGGTAGTTGTGCCCTATTTCCCTATATTTTCCAGCTGTACACAGAGATGATGTACTTAGGAATGTATATATACTGTTTTTCATTCCCTACATCATATTACCATCGATTGTTTATCATGCATGTATTATGTTATGCATATGTATTTCCAAAGATGAGTTCAACATTGACCCCTGGATGGTTTTATAACACAGCCCTACAGATGTCTTCATCAATAGTTAGACGGATAGATCATACCCCACCAGTATTGGTGGCCTCCTAGTTGAGATCGTGGTATGACAGTTTGTCCTCCCTAGATCAGGTGACAATAGATCAGATGATGCGTCACTCTATGACCCTCCTGATGTTTCAGGTTCCATTGGATTTTGTAGAGGGCATGTTGGAGCACTGGGTACCGGATAGGCATGTGTTCTAGTTTGAGACCCATGAGTTGACTCCTACCTTGTAGGAGTACGAACGTCTGACAAACTTGTAGCTGGATTGACCTTGCGCTTGGATGGCTGCAGAAGATATGAGCCGACAGTTTATGACCCTCACAGGCTTGAGGCGTAGGGTTACCCTGGGTGAGATCTCCTCTGGGCATGTAGTGTCCATGAGTTTTTTGATTGACAGATTTGGCTTTTTGGACAGTTATTTGCCGCACTCCGGGGATTTCACTACATCGGGGGATGATTGGCGTGTTGCTAGAGTAGATGTACTATTAATGTGTATGGTGGCTTATCTGTACATGCCATTTTACATGAACCACTTATATATTAGTGTGATTATGGCAGTGCGAGCTCTCCGGGAGGGACATACCATTTTACCAATGATTCTGGTAGAGACCTTAAGTTCGACCACGTATTTCCATACCCATTCTATGGGGGTATTTACAGACATTTTGGTCTTACTGTATGTGTGGTTTATGATACACTTAAGATCGATAGACACATTCTAACACCATGTGTATTGTTTCTCCCATGAGATAGACATGTCCTACTCCTTTTAGCCAGCGAAGTGTACATACGTTGCTTCTTGGTCAGTTTTGAAAGGTCAGTAATAGTCTAGAAGAGGGGTTGAATAGATTATTACCAGTTAAAAAATTATGTTTAATCCTTTTTGAATTTTTAGTTATTAATTAGCAATTTTAGCAATTTGTATGCAAGATAATAAAAATTCAATCACAATGCATAGAGATTTATCTGGTTCACAACATACACCCCTTGGTATGTTGCTACATCCAGTCTCAAGTCCCTGCTTGGAACTTGAGATCCTATTACGATCAGTAATAAAAACTCCTTCAACAGGCGGAGAAGCCTTTACAAAGTTTTATAGACAAACTTCCAACTATTCAACTATTCTATCTTGGACAGCAAGCTCCCCGCTCCTACCTCAAGTCTAGTTGTACCACCTTTTGAGTTCAGTTCTATTCTATGATCTGGTCTTGAAACAACAGTCTCTTCCTCACCTCACAAGTACACTAGAGACCCAACTTCTTGCTGACCTCTCCAAGACTCTGGTCTTGGTCGAAGAATTACTAGTCTTTCTCATAGGTACATAAAATAAACTAACTCTAATCCTTTTCTCTGTTTTCAAAAGTTTACAACAAAATGCTTCTTGAATAAGCTGATTGGAATTAAGTACAGATTAATGCTTCTCAATTTAATTAGATAGAAAATTAAGAACAAATATATCAGTATAGGCTTCTTTAAAGCAGATAGAACTTTTGTTTGTATCCACTGATGCTTCTGATTAAGCAAATATATGAAGTTTAAGGCACTTTATAAAGAATTAACAATTCTATAAAATAAAGAGTGTTTTTCTATGGATAATATAGAATTGTTTCTTATATATTTTCTACCAAGTATTATATGAATTATTTTAATGAATCAAATACTTGTAACAAAGAATAAATCAAATCAAGTATTAATTAAGCACAAATTGATATAGCAAATATTACTGTTTAACTCAAATAATATATAAGAATATTTTATCTATTATGTGAGCTTTTATAAATAATGTCACTTAGTACTATAAGGAATCGTACGGTCGGATTCCTCTCCGTAGAGGTTGCGGCGCCCAAGTATGACAAAATTTATAATTTTCACAACTGATATTTATAAAAATATTTTCAATAGATCACTATGATTCTCAAATTCGATTCGGATGACTACTCTTTTTGGAGCAGTATCTCAGTGTTGTTTTGAGCTATCAAGTGTCGTATCTATTTTACGATATTTATATAAATAATATCAATAAAAGGTTACTGAAGACTATAAGGAATCGTACGGTCGGATTCCTCTCCGTAGAGGTTTATCTCAGTAGCCTTGCGGTGCCCAAGTATTCGTTTATTTGATAAATAGATGAAATATGGATATATAGAATTGTGTGGAACAATATGTATTTGTATATCTATAGATAAAATACAAGTAAGGAATAAATATGTATTTGTATATCTATAGATAAAATACAAGTGAGGAATAATTTAACAGAAATCAAACTTATCTCAATACTTGGACCAATTTTTCTCTTCAAAAATTCAGAACTTTTGTAAGAAGAGATATTTAGCTTAGAGAGAATGTAGGCAAGGAGAGTATGCTTTGCTTTTCACTGAATTGGTAAAAACCAAATGAATTAAATACTCCCTATTTATAGAATTTTTGTAGTTGGAGCAAAATTGTAATTTTTGAAAGCTGATTTTTGAATGCACGGTTTTGATCAATAAATTTTTAATTTAACGGACCAAATCAAAAGTAATGTCACGCGAAAGACGAACAAAATCCGCCCAGTCCATTTTCTTACCACTTATAATTTATTACTTTGACCATGGAAGAATACACGGTTTGCCAGAATATATGCACGTCCCAATTTGATTGTCACTTATACACACATACACACGATTTTAGCATATGCACTTTAACACACACTTATATATATATATATATATATATATATATATATATATATATATATATATATATATATATATATATATATATATCCGGTTACATATATATAATAAGTATTTTATATGTTTTAGTATATATGAAGTATACATGCATAAAAACATTTTGCTCAACTTTAATTTTTAGAAAAAGGAATAGGGTATCCTTGCCTTGAATAATATATGAATTAATTTATTTAACACTTGACATATAATTTTATCAAGGTCAATAAAAATTAATTCAAGTTAAAACAAAAAATAATAAAATAAATAAATAATTGCATATTTATTTAAAACATAATTGTTATCATCAAAATTTAAAAGAAAAATATACCTATCAATCTCCCCCTTTTTGATGATGACAATTTTAAAAATATTTTTAGTTTTTAAGAAAAAAAAAAACTCCCCCTTAAACTGTGAACTTTTATAACAACTTAGATTCAATCATAGCAGTTAATAAAGTTCATTCATGGCAGTTCATATTTAATCATATCATAGCAGTTCATATATAATCCATTCATGGAAGTTCATATATAGCAGTTATATAAGCATATTTTTCTTCTCCCCCTCTGTCAGCATAAAAAGTGACAGGGTAAAAGAAAAGAGTGAACCTGCAGAAAATAATGTTAGAAATCCTGCAAAGAGAGTTAGTTAAAATGTATATAAGCCAAGTAATAGTATGTAGTAGTAGTAGTAGTAGTAGTAGTAGTATAGTTAGCAGTAGTAGTAGAGGGGAGAGGGATTAAGGATTACATGCAGCCAAATAGTTAGTTGAGTTAGTACAAAGTCAGATTTCTTCAAGATCGAGAGGAGAGAAATGAGATAGATCAGCAATGTTGCCTTCAAGATCAGCTGGTAGGGGAACAGAAGTAGTAAAATTCGGCGTGATATTGACATTGAAGGGATCCATCAGCATGTTGTTATGCTCCAATAACAAACAGACCACAGATTTGACAGTGTAAAGAGAACTGGACATCTTCTAATTTTGCCAAAAGAAGAGTTTGATTTTGTAGCAAGAGTTGATGCATACTATTGAGGGAGTCTATTTTTGAATTCATGTTGATGGTAGTTTCAAGATTCTCATTATCAAGAGGTTTAAAAAAATGAGGGGCTGTGGTGGCAGATTGAGATGAGATATGAGATTGCTAATGGGAACGTGTTGAGATTGATGATTGGACAGAGGAATATTCAAATAGTGGAACACTTGGGTGAGAAGGAGACCAAAACCAAGATAATTGTTTTGAAAACAATATTCGAATGAAGACAACCAGAAGTAGGCCAGATTGTATGACATACATTCATTTAACAGACTCTTGATAATTTCCAGACCAAAGGGTAACATTTTGAAATCATCACGTACAGGCATAAAATTATTTCTTAAAATTTTTGCCAAAAATTGGCATTCAACAGTTAAGAATTCCAGACCAACTTTGCATGGATAGTCAAATAAAATGGTTGGTACCATTTGATCGGTTACCACAGATAGATTGAACTTGAACAACGTGCATTCTTCTACAGATATTCCAGTGGGATGAATATAGGAATTTATCCTAGGGAATTCTAGAGTGGAAGGAGGTAACTGTAGTGCATTGACAAGAAATAATTTGTCAATGATATAAGTTTGTCCTTGAATACAAGTTGTAATGCTCTTTAGTAAACTAGAGGAATCAGTTGAAAATTCTATATGTGTATAAAATTCAGCAATAATACTAGGATAAATGGATTTATCATTGAAAGAAACCAAGCAGTCCCACCCAACAGTTTTAAAATTCTCAAACAATTTTGGAAAGCCGTGAAATGTGATTGACATTTCCGGGATAGAGATTGTGTCTCATGGATCTATACTTAGACTGAGCAGATATAGTAGTAAGATGAGGGACAACATTTGAAAATTGGAGTTCAAAATTTAGAGGTAAAGCTTTCCTTTTGGAAGAGAATAGATTAGACATTATGAGTATTAATGCAGGAAGGATAGGGGAAAGTATCAAACTAAGGAGAGATTGCACATATGAATGCATACTTTTGAAATGACTGATATATATAGAGGGATAGAGAGTTTTATACCTGAGTTGGTATCAAAAATATACCAATTTTAGTATGACAAGCTCTTCTTCGTACATATTTCTTAATGAAATCATCAGCCAGCCCAACCAAGATGCATAATTATTGTTTCAAAAATTAAAAATTTGTTGAAAGTTTTAATGTCAGAAGAGTTGCAGAGAAAAATATTGACTTGAAAAATAACTCAGACATGATTTTGAGTGAAAACCCTAGCATTTTAATGGAGTAAAAAAATAAACACGATTTATTTTATAAAATAGAATTTCCTCTGCATAGATCTACACAAAAAAAATGTTTGTTGCCAGAAACCCTAGAAATGAGATGGAAAGAAAAGAAAATGAAACGACTAACAAATATGAAGTAAAAAAATTGATCATCAGAAGTTTCATAGAAAACCCAAAGATTTGTTGTTTTAAACAAGCAAGATATATGTAGATTTTGAAAATTAAAACAGACACGATTTTGAGTGTTTTATCAAAACTGAGGATCCTTTAATTTTGGTGAACAAAAGAACACATGCAAGTGTTCAAAAAACTTTGAACACGCATTCTCAAATCTGAACCAAAACAAAAAAAATTCTTTTGACCGAAACCCTAAAAATTTTAAGACTCAAAAAAAATTAAAGAATCATGTTTAGAAAAGAAGAAATGGTCATTAGAGATAGACCGACACCGGAGAAAGAGTAAAGAAGAAGTCGGAGAAGACAACTAGAGATGCCAAGGATAAGAGAGAGAAGAGAGCATTTCAGATGCGAGAGAGGAAAGAGAGAGAGAAAGTATCATATGAAAGAAATGAGAAGAGAGAGAAAGGAAGATAGAAAAATGAATTTAAAAAAATAAAAAATATATATATATACTTTGTTTTACTTGGTAAATCCAACTGTGGAGAAGGTTGCGCAGATCAAGATCAACGACCATAACTAAATCTGAGTTGTGTTTCTTTTTAAAACATGATCCAATGGCTGAGATCAATGCTTAGTCTTGATGGGATGGTTCTGGAACGTGATCCGTGTGATTTTGATGGTTGAATTTGATTGGTTGGATAAATGGGACGTGACTTAAATTATTTGGACCATTGGATATGTATAAAGATTTGATGGTGCAGATAATATATATATATATATATATATATATATATATATATATATATATATATATATATATACATAATATACCTTACTTTAATAATGATAAAATAACCATTTTTATTAAAGAAAAATATTTATATATTAACAGAAAAAAATATATATAAAAAATTTATAGAAAAGTAATTAAATTGAAAATAAATTAAAATTTGTTTAGACACAAATTAAAATAATTAAGAAGAAATATCTAGCATTCCTAACTCAATTCTTAATTTGCAGAATCTTTCTGAACTTAGTGGTTTAGTAAATATATCAGCTATATTTAATTTAGTGTTAATATGTTCCAGTTTAATGCTTCCATTATTAACATGATCACGTAAAAAATGATGCCTAATGTCTTTTTGTTTTGATCTAGCATGCAATACAATATTTTTGCTTAGATTTATAGTACTAGTATTATCACATAAAATTGACACATAGTTAAATTTCAGGTTATAATCAGCAAGGGTTTGTTTCATCCACAGTATTTGAGCACAGCATCGTGCAGCTGCAACATATTCAGCTTCGGTGGTTGAAATAGATACCGAGTTCTATTTCTTGAAAAACCAAGAGACCAAGCATCCCCCTAGGAATTGGCAGGTACCACAGGTACTTTTTTGATCGACATAATGACCTGCATAGTCAGAGTCTGAAAAACACACTAGATTAAATGGTTGATCCTTAGGATACCATAGACCCAATTAAGTGGTTCCTTTAAGATATCGAAAAATCTTTTTCACTGCAGTCAGGTGAGATTCTTTAGGATCAGCTTGAAACCTGGCACATTTACAAACACTAAACATGATGTCAGGTCTACTAGTAGTTATATATAATAGACTTCCGATCATTCCTCTATATTTCTTTGAGTCAACAGATTTTTCATTTTCGTCAACAATTAATTTATCCGTTGTTGTCATAGGAGTGTTAAGAGGTTTTGCTGATTCTAAGCCAAATTTCTTGATCATTTCTTTACAGTATTTAGACTGAGATATATGATTACCTTTTTCTCCTTGTTTGATTTGCAGTCCGAGGAAGAAGCTTAATTCTCCCATCATACTCATTTTAAATTCTTTACTCATACTTTCAGAAAAATCATTGCACATAGTAATGTCAGTAGAACCAAAAATAATATCATCAACATATATTTGAATTACCAAAGTATCATCATTTTTATTTTTAGTAAATAAGGTAGTATCAACAGTTCCTCGTTTAAAGCCATTTTTTAACAAAAATTTACTCAACATTTCATACCAAGCTCTGGGAGCCTGTTTTAAACCATATAGAGCTTTATGTAATTTATAAACATATTCAGGATGACTAAAATCTTCAAATCCAGGAGGTTGTTTAACATAAACTTCCTCTTCTATAACACCATTTAAGAATGCTGATTTCACATCCATTTAAAATAGTTTGAAATTTTTATGACATGCAAATGCTAATAACGTACGAATAGATTCAATTCTAGCAACAGGAACATATGTTTCATCATAGTCAATTCCTTCCATTTGATTATATCCTTGTGCAACTAATCTTGCTTTATTACAAATAACAGTTCCATTTTCATCAAGTTTATTACAAAATTCCCATCGAGTTCTAATGATTGAAACATTCTCGGGTTGTGGGACTAATTCCCATACTTTGTTTCTAGTGAATTGTTCAAGTTCTTCTTGCATGGCCATTATCTAGTCTTCATCTAGTAAGGCATCTTTTATGAATTTAGGTTCAATTTGAGAAAAGAAAGATAAATGACTAGCTAGATTATGTGCTTGTGATCTAGTGATAACTCCTTTTTTAATATTACCAATAACATTTTCTATAGGATAATTTTTAATAACATGAGACTCTTTGGGCAAATCATTCAACTGAGGGTTTGGATTTTCAAGGGGATTCTCAACAATAGGTGGAGATGCATTATCTTGTTTTGGTTCTTCCATATTATTGATAATATCTTCAATGACAACATCATTATCAGTCAGTTCTTTATATTTTGGAGGAGGCTGAGTTTCATCAAAAGTTACATTCATTGATTCTTCCACAATTAGACTTCTTTTGTTGAAAACTCTATATGCTTTACTATTAAGAGAGTATCCAATAAATATTCATTCATCAGATTTAGGATCAAATTTCAATAAGTGTCCTTTGGTGTTTAGAATAAAACATTTGCTCCCAAAAATACGAAAATAGTTTATTTTTGGAGTTCTTTTATAGTAGAGTTCATAAGGAGTTTTGAGCAAAACTAGTCTTAATAAAACTATGTTTAATATGTAACATGATGTTGCTACTGCTTCAGTCTAGAAATACTTTGGAAGGCAGTATTCATTTAACATGGTATTAATCATTTCTTGCAAAGAACGATTTTTTCTTTCAACTACACCATTTGACTGAGGTGTATAAAGAGCAGAGAAGTTATGACTTATACCGTTCTCATCACAGAACATAATGAAATACGAATTGTCAAATTCTCTTCCGTGATCAGATCGAATATAAACAATAGAACTCCCCTGTTGATTTTGAATCTTTTTACACAGGGTAGAAAAAGAGTTAATAGCTTCATTTTTAAATTTTAAAAAATCAACCCATGTAAATCGTGAATAATCATCAACCAAAACTAGAATATATATATATATATATATATAGCACCACCCATGCTGTGTTTATGGATAGGTCCAACAAGGTCCATGGTATCAATTCTAAGGGTCGAGAGGTTGACACAGTGAATTTAGGTTTATGGGATGCATGAATTTGTTTACCTAATTCGCAAGCTTCACAGATGTGGTCTTTAAAAAATTTTAATTTAGGAAGACCACGAACATGTTCTTTAGAAGAAATGTTATTTACGAGTTTCATATTAATGTGTCCTAGTCTGCGATGCCATAGCCAAGGATCCTCATTTGCAGATACAAGTGTGATGTTATCTAAGTGAGAGTATGCATCTAAGTCACAAGTATACACGTTTTGATATCTAGGACAATCTAAGATTAATTTACCAGTTTGATCAAAAATAGAGCAGTAATGAGCACTAAAGGATCTTTTAAAACCACTATCACGTAGTTGACTAATAGACAGAAGATTATATCTGAGTCCAGTAACTAACTGAACATTGGAAATGGTTATGTGTTTGTTACCAACACATCCAACTCCAATTATTTTACCTTTATTGTTATCGCCGAAAGTTATCTCACCAAAGTCTATAGCTTGCAGATTTCTTAATTTGGATTTGTCTCCAGTCATATGTCTAGAGCATCCACTATCAAGATACCATTTGCTTTTATTCATATCAGCTGCAAGACATACCTATAATATATGTACTAATTTCACAAGTTGGTACCCTTTAAATTGAAGGGTCCTTAGGGTGAGTTTTCCCTTTTGTATAAGGAGCATTTGAAGTTTCCTTTACAAAACTCGGCATAGGATAATCAATTTTAATTGAGAAAAGCATTCTAAGAGTAACTCAATTGTGAGAAGTATGATAATGCTGTTTGTGAAATTCTCTTCTTGTGATGGTTGGTGCAGTATATGTTCCTTTGGGAACCCAAATCATTATTCCTTTATAGTTTCAATTTCTAGCATTGCACATATAAAAAGAATGACCATTTTTGTTACAATAGGAACATTTTGTGAAGAGAGATATATGACTTTTATTTTCTTTAATTTTAATGTGATACAATCCTTTATCTTTTGATTCACTTATTTCACCTGTATATCCTAGACCTTCTTTATTAAAGCTACATTTTTGTTGATTTAACATGACATCAAGATTTTTCTTTCCTTTTATAAATTTATAAATTATATTATTTAAATCTTCACATTCTTTGGTTAAGTTTTCAATTATGCAATTATGGTTTTCTATTTCTGACTTTAAACTTGAATTATTTTTTCTAATTTCTTCAATTACAACTTGATCTTGTACTTGATTATCTTCATTGATTACAACAAGTCTTGAATTTTCAATTGAGATAATAAGTGAGGAATTTTCTATTTCAAGATTTTTATTAATTTTCTTAAGTTGTTCTAATTCTTCTTTATTTTTTAAGTTTATTTCATTTAGACTTTTGTTAGTGATACTTAAATTAGCATTTTTAATTTCAAGACTTGTATTTATTTTTCTTAATCTTTCTAATTCTTCTTTTAACAGTTCATTACCTCCATATAAATGACTATAAGCTTCTTGTAATTCATAGTGTTCTTCATTTATATTTTCTAGTGTGTATGAAGAAAATGAAGTGCTAGGCAGTTGGTGTTCAGAATTTACCTCAGATCTTGGTGATGAGTCATTATCTTCCATTAAGCAGAGATTTGTAATTTCTTCGATTTGCTCAGCAGTTTCTTCCTCGTCACTTAGATCCCATCCTTCTTCAGCTACAAGAACTTTGTTGTTGACTAGTTTTGGACAATCATTTTTGAAGTGTCCAGGCTGCTTACATTCAAAACATGTGTTTGAATTTTCATTTAGATTGATACTTCTGAAGTTGTTGTTACTTGCTTTGAAATTTCCTCCTTGTGTCTTTGTTTTGAAAAATTGTTTGCCTTTGAAGTTGTTGAAGTTGTTGTTTTTTTTCATGAAGCCTTTGCCATATTTTCTTGCTTTGCTTTGAATTACTCTTCTGAGTTGTTTGGACAGTAGAGCAACTTCATTGTTGTCTAGACTGAGAACTTCTTCATTTAATTCTTCATCGTCACTTTCTTGATCCACCAAAAGAGCTTTGAAGGCGATTCCTTTCTTTTTGAGATATGTAACTGATCCAGCTTTTTCAACGAACATATCAACTTCGTGGGCACGAAGATTCCCAATGAGATTATCCATAGGATATCTAGTTAGATCTTACATTTCTTTTATTGTAGTGACTTTCATTTTCCAGATGGATGGAAGGGCTTTGAGAATTCTTCTGTTTTTCTCATTTGTAGTGTATGCTTTTCCCAATTGCTCTAGCTCATCAAAGATTCTGAAAAATCGAGTTTCCATATCAATGATCTTTTCTCCTTCTTCAAGCTTGAAACTTTCATACTCTTGAATTAGAGCATCTTTTCTGGTTTCTTTGATGTGATTGGTACCTTCATAGGTTACAATCAATTATTCCTAAATTTCTTTTGCATTTTTACAGTTACTAACTCTTTTGTATTCTTTTTCGATCAAATCACTGGTTAGCACTTGTTCTTCTCGGGATGTAATATTCATGATCTCATCTTCTTCAGTGGTGAATTCATATATGTCTTTCTCGACAGTCTTTTCTCCTTCAATTTTGGTTGGAATTTGCACACATCGTTCAATGCCACACCAGATTTTGATTCCTTGGGATTTGGCATAGATTTTGAATCTTTTTTTCCAGGTGGCAAAGTTGGTACCATCAAATAATGGAGGTCTGGACATAGAAAGTCCTTCCCCGCAACCAGTAGCATTGTAGGCCATGGATCTACTCTTTAGTATGCCTGTATATACTCAACAAACAAGTTAAAGAGCACTGCTCTGATACTAATTGAAAGGTCAATAATAATCTAGAAAGGGGGGTTGAATATATTATTACGAGTTAAAAAATTATGTTTAAGCCTTTTTGAATTTTTAGTTATGAATTAGCAATTTTAGCAATTAGTATGCAAGATAATAAAAATTCAATCACAATGCACAGAGATTTATCTGGTTCACAACATACACCCCATGGTATGTTGCTACATCCAGTCTCAAGTCCCTACTTGGAACTTGAGATCCTATTACTATCAGTAATAAAAACTCCTTCAACAGACAGAGAAGCCTTTACAAAGTTTTGTAGACAAACTTCTAACTATTCAACTATTCTATGTTGGACAGCAAGCTCCCCGCTCCTTCCTCAAGTCTGGTTATACTACCTTTTGAGTTCAGTTCTATTCTATGATCTGGTCTTGAAACAACAGTCTCTTCCTCACCTCACAAGTACACTAGAGACCCAACTTCTTGATGTCCTCTCTAAGACTCTGGTCTTGGTCGAAGATTTATTAGTCTTTCTCACAGATACATAAAATAAACTAACTCTAATCCTTTTCTCTATTTCCAAAAGTTTACAACAAAGTGCTTCTTGAATAAGCTGATTGGAGTTAAGTACAGATTAATGCTTCTCAATTTAATCAGATAGAAAATTAAGAACAAATATATCCGTATAGGCTTCTTTAAATCAGATAGAACTTTTGTTTGTATCCACTGATGCTTCTGATTAAGCAAATATATGAAGTTTAAGGCACTTTATAAAGAATTAACAATTCTATAAAATAATGAGTGTTTTTCTATGGATAATATAGAATTATTTCTTATATATTTTCTACCAAGTATTATATGAATTATTTTAATGAATCAAATACTTGTAACAAAGAATAAATCAAATCAAGTATCAATTAAGGACAAATTGATATAGCAAATATTACTATTTAACTCAAATAATATATAAGAATATTTTATCTATTATATGAGCTTTTATAAATAATGTCACTTAGTACTATAAGGAATCGTACGGTCGGATTCCTCTCCGTAGAGGTTTATCTCCGTAGCCTTGCAATGCCCAAGGATGACAAAATTTATAATTTTCACAATTGATATTTATATAAATATTTTCAATAGATAACTACGATTCTCAAATCCGGTTCGGACGACTACACTTTTTGGAGCAGTATCTCAGTGTTGTTTTGAGCTATCAAGTGTCGTATCTATTTTACGATATTTATATAAATAATATCAATAAAAGATTACTGAAGACTATAAGGAATCGTACGGTCGGATTCCTCTCCGTAGCCTTGCGGCGCCCAAGTATCCGTTTATTTGATAAATAGATGAAATATGGATATATAGAATTGTGTAGAATAATATGTATTTGTATATCTATAGATAAAATACAAGTAAGGAATAATTTAACAGAAATCAAACGTATCTCAATACTTGGACCAAATTTTCTCTTCAAAAAATTAAGAACTTTTGTAAGAAGAGATATTAAGCTTATAGAGAATGTAGGCAAGGAGAGTATGCTTTGGTTTTCACTGAATTGGTAAAAACTAAATGAATGAAATACTCCCTATTTATAGAATTTTTGTAGTTGAGGCAAAATTATAATTTTTGAAAGTTGATTTTTGAATGCATGGTTTTGAACAATAAATTTTGAATTTAACGGACCAGATCAAAAGTAATGTCACGCGGAAGACGAACAAAATCCGCCCAGGCCATTTTCTTACTACTTATCATTTATTACTTTGACCATGGAAGAAAACACGGTTTGCCAACATATATGCACGTCCTAATTTGATTGTCACTTGTACACACATACACATGGTTTTAGCACAAGCACTTTAACACGCACTTATATATATATATATATATATATATATATATATATATATATATATATATATCCGGTTACATATATATAATAAGTATTTTATATGTTTTAGTTTATATGAAGTATACATGTAACAACCCGATATTTTCTATATAAATAAATAAGAAATTTTGCGAATAAATTTTTTTTTATGTATATTAAGGATGAGGATTTATACAAGATTATGCGTATAAGTATTTTTGTAGTAAGTAAAAATATATTTATTACATAATTATTTACAAATGAATTTATTTTAGAATTATTCATTTTTATAAAGTATATTCTTATAATAATTAATTTTAAGGTAGAAATGTTTTTATTAATTATTTTCCGTGAAAATATAATCATATATTATTTAAATAATATATGAAGTGATTTTTTTAAAATAATAATTATTATTATTTTATTATATGAATTTTAGTATGGATTATTAAAGTAAATATTTTACCTTAATTATTAAGGTTAAATATGAAGAATAAATCAGATATGGAATCCAAACCCTAATTTTGAATTATTGTCAAGGTACGAGAATAATAATATAATATTAATTATATTTTGATTTTTTAGTGTTATGAATATGTACTGTATGTACGTGTTGATGATGATTGGTCAATTATGGTGTTTATTTTTAAAATCCTAAATTTCTATGGGAAACCCTAAATTACTGTGGAAAACACTAGTTTAAAAATCAGTTGTGAGCTTAAGATTGTTATATGACTGTGTTATATGTTTTATGAGGAGTATTATATAATGATTGGATTAATTAGGTAAACCCTAATTATAATCTAGAAACCCTAATTATTAATTTTTGAAAAACCCTAATTAATATATTTAAAAACCCTACTTTTGGAAATGAGAAACCCTAATTTAAAATTTAAATTAGAATTCGAGATTGGTTGTAATTGTGTTAATGTGATTAATTAGCAAGTATTATAATCTCAATTACTAATTTTGGAAATCCTAAAATTTTAAATCCTAATTTGATAATTAGAAAACCTAATTATATTTTAGTAACTCTAATTACCAAAATTGTAAACCCTAATTGCTAAATTACCAAGGTTAATGATAATTATATGATATTAATTCCTAATGTTCCTGTATAGCGTAATTAGAAAATTAATCATAATTAGGAAACTCTAATCTAAAAATTTTAGAAACTAAAATCTATTTAATTTTTATTTACTTTTAATTTTTGGATTAAACCCTAAATTGGAAATTTTAGATTTATGCTAAATTGGCTCAAACCCTAAACCCTAAGGGTTTGGCCAAAGACCAATTTTGCCATTAAATGATTTACCAATTGACCATATTTTCCCTAGTTGCATTATTTGGCTAAATTAGTAGGGTTTGACAATAGGTTGAGTGGGTGAACCACTTCAACAACTCCACATGCTTCCATTTGACAGCAAACAAGCCAACAATCAGCCAATTCTTGCATCCAAGTCATGTATAAATAGATTTGGAGAGAGAAAAATTACATTTGTTACTTACATTTTTACAAACTCTCAACTTAAGCTCTCTCTCTCTATCTCTCTCTAACCAACGAATTTCAGTAGCATATAAGTCCCAAAACACAGCCCCACGTCCTCCATAAACAAATCAGCAACACAAAATCAGAAATCGATCAAGAAGGTATAAAAACCCTAGCTTTAATTTCTGTCTGAATTCTGTTGTTTGATGTTATTTTTTTGTGTTATATACGTTATATGAGGTGTCTAATGATGATCTGGGTTGGTATTTATTGGATCCATAACATCTAGATTCACGAAATAAGAGTTTTCAAAAATCTGGAATTATTTTTATGTGTCTGACAGCCATATGTCAGGCCCTCTAGATCTTTGTGTGTTTATGTTTTGTGTTGTTTTAAGCTATAGACTTGTAGTATGTCAGTAGGTCTTTAATCTCCAACTTGAATCAAGTCCATACCATGTCTAGATCTCAAGTTATAAGCAGTCAAACATGGTTGACCATTCACGAAAACTGAAAATATGGAAAACCCAGAATTTTCAGAAGCTCTGACAACGTTTTGCAGGCCATGAATCTTGCAGTGTTTTAATGTTATGACCATGTTGTTGTTTTTGCCTTGTATCCTGACATGAGTAATACATTCTAGAGACTTTAGATCAACAAGATTCATAACAGAATCCAAGATATAAGTGGTCAAACCACCATTGACCAAACTGCTCAAGAACATTTCTGGATTTTCCAGAAATGTTCAAGAACAGTCGTTCCAGTCTACTTTGACCGACCAAGATCTTGAGTATGGGATGATGTTATGTTGTTATGATAGTATGTAGTTGTACCCGGACATCTCTACTACATTTTAAAACTTTAATACCACACAAAACAAGTCGGGAACATGTTAATTAAAGAGCACCAAAGTAGGTACCCCGATTCTGAAAATTCCAGAACTTGAAGAACAGAGTCTGACATGATCTTTGGAGGCTCAGATCTCTTTGATGTTTAATGTTTTAACCATGAAATCAGTTTATAGTTATAGTGTTACACGAGTACTACAATATGTGACCAAGATTATGTCCATAACGTTAACAGATTATGAGTTATAGCTGGTCAAATGAGCACCCTAGACAACGAAACTGTCAGTGTTCTTGAGCTCAAGAACACCAACAGCAACGCTTGTCTGTCGCTAAAGGCATTTAGCGATGGTTTCTAATTAAATTAATTTCAGATTTTTCGGAAATTAATTAAAAAATAGAAAAAAAATTAGTTTTTAATTATTAAAAATACAAAATAAATTATTAAAAATTATTTTAAATTCTGAAAATTAGTTTTGAATTATTTTTAATATATTTCATAAATATTTAATATTTTTGGAATATTAAAAGTATTTAATTTATTTAATTATAATATTAAATAAATTATTTAAAAATGATTTTAATACTTGAAAAATTATTTAAAATTATATTATGATATAATAAAATATTTTAAGTTATTTTTAATGACTTTTAATATTTTGTGATGAATTTTATCAATAAATTAATATTAATGATAATTAAGTTATTTACTAAATGAAGTAAATAAATTAATTAAAAATGATTTTATTATGTTAAAAATCATTTTAAATAATAATAAGGTATTTAAAGATATTTTAAGTTATAAAATATAACTTTTAATATTTAAAGATAAATTTCATTAATTAATTATTATTAATGATATTAAAGTTATTTAATAATTATATTAAATAATTTAGTTTAAAAATGATTTTAATATTATAATAATTATTTTAAATGAAAATAAAGTGTTTAAGGATATTTTAAGTTATAAAACATAACTTTTAGTATTTAAAGAATAATTTTATTAATAATTAAATATTAATGATTATTAAGTTATTACTAATGATATTAAATTTGTTTAATAATTATATTAAATAAATAGTTTAAAAATAGTTTTATTAAGTTAAAAATCATTTAAAAGGAATATAAATGAATTAAAAATATTTTAAGTTATACTTAATGACTTATAATATTTTGATAATGAAACATTAATACTTTAAAAGTATTTTGAGTTATTATAAATAACTTTAATGTTTTGAAAATGATTTCATTAATAGTTTAATATTAATTAAATATTAATGATAATAGAATTGATTAGTATTTAAATCATTTAAATATGATTCCGATGTTTGAAAATTTATGATAAATTATAATAAATATTTTAAAATTATATTGAGTCATTTAAAAATAATATGACTAATATTAAGTTACAGAATAGAGTCTTAGACTTGATAATTACCCGATAAAGTTGTCGGTACACCGACATGTTTCAGAAATTGATCTGGACTTAGATAATGTGATTAGATAAGCGATTATTTGTGATTCAATGGTTGTTAAATCTATGTGCCAATGTGATTAGGGTATGTACTGACTGTAATAAGCAGTGTTATGTGTTATAGTATATTGTTCTAATCGAACGAATGATCTGATTAATGATAGGTCGTGAGATAAGCGATAAATCTAAATTACAAACTGTAAGCAGCGCTTCAGGCAAGTATCTTACCTTTGCATTTTCTTTATGCAATGGACATGAGTAAGAATATTTACGAATGATATTATTATTGTACAGATTATTAACCTTATATTATATAAGCTCATTGGTTATCAACATGTTAGTATATGGTAACTTAGATATATATATTATGTTCGTTAATTTCTAGAAATGGTTAAACAAGTGTCCTCACTTGGATAATCATTGTATTTAATCACATGTTGATATACATTCGTCAATTACCCGTATACATATATGTTGAATTATAAATTATTGTTGAACAAGATAAAACCTTTAATTTGGAACCCAGACAAGTATGAACATCCCTACACGGGAAAACTTTTATGCGCCCAAGGCGGAACAGAGTGAACGATCATATCGTTCTTGTAATGTAGTATTGATCAATGCAGGACATAACGGGCTAATCACCCCCGTGCCCGTAAGTTATGTCAGTTCACAGATGAATTTCTGTTTAACCTCTTCGAAAATGAAAACAATGTTCATGACATATCACCATAACCCCAGTTATAGTCATTACGTAGTTTCAAAAAAAAATTGAAAGAGAGTTGTTATGTTATTATTATCGGTTCAGAATACTTCACAAATATTGACTTGTTGTAGAAGAATAGTACAAAGAAAATATTTAAATCCTTTCAGCTTATATATATATATATATATATATATATATATATATATATATATATATATATATATATATGTATATATATATATATATATATATATATATATATGTTATTGCTTGCTGGGCACTCAAATGCTCATCCTTGCTTAAATTTAAATGTTTTCAGCTAAGTGCGAACGACCAGAGAGTTCTGCTAAGAACAAAAGGGAAGGGAAGGTTTCTGAATGAACGAATTACTATGTTATGTAATAGTTTGGTATTATTAAGACAAGTATGATATATATTATCTATCATGGTTTGTAATGAATGTTTAAAGGTTACGTACTTGGGAGCTAGACTCTGATAATTATGTAAATTAAGTTTGACTTTTATATTATTGTTATTATTATTAGTATTATTCCGCTTATAGAAATGGTATCGTGAATAACCGAGTTCGGGTTTCAGGTACCCGAGTTTGGGGTCCTCACAATACATGCATAAAAATATTTTGCCCAACTTTAATTTTTAGAAAAAGGAATAGGGTATCCTTGCCTTGAATAATATATGAATTAATTTATTTAACACTTGACATATAATTTTATCAAGGTCAATAAAAATAAATTCAAGTAAAAACAGAAAATAATAAAATAAATAAATAATTGCATATTTATTTAAAACATAATTGTTATCATCAAAATTTAAAAGAAAAATATAATCTCCCCCTTTTTGATGATGACAATTATAAAAATATTTTTAGTTTTTAAGAAAAAAAAAACTCCCCCTTAAACTGTGAACTTTTATAACAACTTAGATTCAATCATAGCAGTTAATAAAGTTCATTCATGGTAGTTCATATATAATCATATCGTAGCAGTTCATATATATTCCATTCATGACAGTTCATATATAGCAGTTATATACGCATATTTTTCTTCTCCCCCTTTGTCAACATAAAAAGTGACAGGGTAAAAGAAAAGAGTGAACCTGCAGAAAATAATGTTTGAAATCCTGCAAAGAGAGTTAGTTAAAATGTATATAAGCCGAGTAATAGTATGTAGTAGTAGTAGTAATAGTTAGTAGTAGTAGTAGAGGGGAGAGGGATTAAGGATTACATGCAGCCAAATAGTTAGTTGAGTTAGTACAAAGTCAAATTTCTTCAAGATCGAGAGGAGAGAAATGAGATAGATCACCAATGTTGCCTTCAGGATCAGCTGGTAGGGGAACAGAAGTAGTAAAATCCGGCGTGATATTGGCATTTGAAGGGATCCATCAGCATGTTGTTGTGCTCCAATAACAAACAGACCACAAATTTGACAGTGTGTAAAGAGAACTGGACATCTTCTAATTTTTCCAAAAGCATAGTTTGATTTTGCAGCAGGAGTTGATGCATACTATTGAGGGAGTCTATTTTTGAATTCATGTTGATGGTAGTTTCAAGATTCTCATTATCAAGAGGTTTAAAAATAATGAGGGGTTGTGGTGGCAGATTGAGATGAGATATGAGATTGCTAGTGGGAACGTGTTGAGATTGATGATTGGACAGAGGAATATTCAAATAGTGGAACACTTGGGTGAGAAGGAGACCAAAACCAAGACAATTGTTTTGAAAACAATATTCGAATGAAGACAGCAAGAAGTAGGCCAGATTGTATGGCATACATTCATTTAACAGACTCTTGATAATTTCCAGATCAAAGGGTAACATTTTGCGATCATCACGTACAGGCATAAAATTATTTCTTAAAATTTTTGCCAAAAATTGGCATTCAGCAGTTAAAAATTCCAGACCAACTTTGCATGGATAGTCAAATAAAATGGTTGGTACCATTTGATCGGTTACCACAGAAAGATTGAACTTGAACAGTATGAATTCTTCTACAGATATTCCAGAGGGATGAATATAGCAATTTATCCTAGGGAATTCTAGAGTGGAAGGAGGTAACTGCAGTGCATTGACAAGAAATAATTTATCAATGATATAAGTTTTTCCTTGAATACAAGTTGTAATGCTCTTTAGTAAACCAGAGGAATTAGTTGAAAATTCCATATGTGGATAAAATTCAGCAATAATACTAGGATAAATGGATTTATCGTTGAAAGAAACCAAGCAGTCCCACCCAACAGTTTTAAAATTCTCAAACAATTTTGGAAAATCGTGAAATGTGATGACATTTCCAGGACAGAGATTGTGTCTCATGGATCTGTGTTTAGACTGAGCAGATATAGTAGTAAGATGAGGGACATCATTTGAAAATTGGAGTTCAGAATTTAGAGGTAAAGCTTTCCTTTTGGAAGAGAATAGATTAGACATTATGAGTATTGATGTAGGAAGGATAGGGGAAAGTATCAAACAAAGGAGAGATTGCATATATGAACGCATACTTTTGAAATGACTGATATATATATATATATATATATATATATATATATATATATATATATAGAGAGAGAGAGAGAGAGAGAGAGGGATAAAGAGTTTTATACCTTAGTTGGTATCAAAAATATACCAATTTTAGTATGACAAGCTCTTCTTCGTATATATTTCTTAATGAAATCATCAGCCAGCCCAACCAAGATGCATAATTATAGTTATACATTTATGTGTGTGTGTGTGTGTGTGTAAATTTTATATGATATGACTGAATAAATAGAGGTCAGAAAAAAATGGGAGACCATAAAAATTGGTGGTTTTTTAAAAGAAATGCTTTTGGTTCAAAAAAATGAACAAAAGAAAATGGGTTTTGTGTTGAAAAATAGTTGTTGGTTTAAAAAAAACAGAGCTTTACAGTAATTACAGTGATTTTGATAAGGTAGACTAAATGGCTTGCATCGGTAAAACAAGTTAATAATTGTTGTTTTAGAAATTAAAAATTTGTGGAAAGTTTTAACGTCAGAAGAGTTGCAGAGAAAAATATTGATTTGAAAAATAACTCAGACATGATTTTGAGTGAAAACCCTAGCATTTTAATGGAGTAAAAAAATAAACACGATTTATGTTATAAAACAGAATTTACTCTGCATAGATCTACAAAAAAAATGTTTTCTAACAGAAACCCTAGAAATGAGATGGAAAGAAAAGAAAATGAAACGACTAACAAATATGCAGTAAACAAATTGATCATCAGAAGTTTCATAGAAAACCAAAAGATTTGTTGTTTTAAACAAACAAGATATATATAGATTTTGAAAATTAAAACAGAGACGATTTTGAGTGTTTTATCAAAACTGAGGATCCTTTAATTTTGGTGAACAGAAGAACACATGCAAGTGTTCAAAAAACTTTGAACACGCATTCTCAGATCTGAACCAAAACAAAAAAATTCTTTTGATCGAAACCCTAAAAATTTTAAGACTCACAAAAAATTTAAGAATCATGTTTAGAAAAGAAGAAATGGTCATTAAAGATAGACCGACATAGGAGAAAGAGCAAAGAAGAAGTCGGAGAAGACAACCAGAGATGCCAAGGATGAGAGAGAGAACATAGCATTTCAGATGCAAGAGAGGAAAGAGAAAGAGAAAGTATCATATGAAAGAAATGAGAAGAGAGAGAAAGGAAGATAGAAAAATGAATTAAAAAAATAAAAATTGTATATATATAGTTTGTTTTACCTGGTAAATCCAACGGTGGAGAAGGTTGCGCAGATCAAGATCAACGACCATAACTAAATCTGAGTTGTGTTTCTTTTTAAAACATGATCCAATGGTTGAGATCAATGCTTAGTCTTGATCGGATGGTTCTGGAACGTGATCCGTGTGATTTTGATGGTTGAATTTGATTGGTTGGATAAATGGGACGCGACTTGAATTATTTGGACCATTGGATATGCATAAAGATTTGACGGTGCAGATAATATATATATATATATATATATATATATATATATATATATATATATATATATATATATATATATATGTAATATACCATACTTTAATAATGATAAAATAACCATTTTTATTAAAGAAAAATATTTATATATTAACAGAAAAAAAATATATAAAAAATTTATAGAAAAGTAATTAAATTGGAAATAAATTAAAATTTGTTTAGACACAAATTAAAATAATTAAGAAGAAATATCTAGCATTCCTAACTCAATTCTTAATTTGCAGAATCTTTTTGAACTTAGTGGTTTAGTAAATATATCAACTATATTTAATTTAGTGTTAATATGTTCCAGTTTAATGCTTCCGTTATTAACATGATCACGTAAAAAATGATGCCTAATGTCTACATGTTTTGATCTAGCATGCAATATAGTAATTTTGCTTAGATTTATAGTACTAGTATTATCACATAAAATTAACACACAGTCAAATTTCAAATTATAATCAGCAAGGGTTTGTTTCATCCACAGTATTTGAGCACAACATTGTGCAGCTGTAACATATTCAGCTTCGGTGGTTGAAATAGATACCGAGTTCAGTTTCTTGGAAAACTAAGAGACCAAGCATCCCCCTAGGAATTGGCAGGTACCACAGGTACTTTTTCGATCGACATAATGACCTGCATAGTTAGAGTCTGAAAAACACACTAGATTAAATGGTTGATCCTTAGGATACCATAGACCCAATTAAGTGGTTCCTTTAAGATATCAAAAAATCCTTTTTCACTGCAGTCAGGTGAGATTCTTTCGGATCAGCTTGAAACCTGGCACATTTACAAACACTAAACATGATGTCAGGTCTATTAGCAGTTATATATAATAGACTTTCGATCATTCCTCTATATTTCTTTGAGTAAACAGATTTTTCATTTTCGTCAACAATTAATTTATTCGTTGTTGTCATAGGAGTGTTAAGAGGTTTTACTGATTCTAAGCCAAATTTCTTGATCATTTCTTTACAGTATTTAGACTGAGATATATGAATACCTTTTTCTCCTTGTTTGATTTGAAGTCCAAGGAAGAAGCTTAATTCTCCCATCATACTCATTTCAAATTCTTTAGTCATACTTTCAGAAAAATCATTGCACATAGTAATGTCAGTAGAACCAAAATAATATCATCAACATATATTTGAATTACCAAAATATCATCATTTTTATTTTTAGTAAATAAGGTAGTATCAACAGTTCATCGTTTAACGCCATTTTTCCAAAAAAATTTACTCAACCTTTAATACTAAGCTCTGGAGCCTGTTTTAAACCATATAGAGCTTTATGTAATTTATAAACATATTCAGGATGACTAAAATCTTCAAATCCAGGAGGTTATTTAACATAAACTTCCTCTTCTATAACACCATTTAAGAATTTTGATTTCACATCCATTTGAAATAGTTTGAAATTCTTATGACATGCAAATGCTAATAACATACGAATAGATTCAATTCTAGCAACATGAGCATATGTTTCATCATAGTCAATTCATTCCATTTGATTATATCCTTGTTCAACTAATCTTACTTTATTACGAATAACAGTTCCATTTTCATCAAGTTTATTACGAAATACCCATCGAAATCCAATGATTGAAACATTCTCGGGTTGTGGGACTAATTCCCATACTTTGTTTCTAGTGAATTGTTCAAGTTCGTCTTGCATAGCCATTATCCAGTCTTTATCTACTAAGGCATCTTTTATGAATTTAGGTTCAATTTGAGACAAGAAAGACAAATGACCAGCTAGATTATGTGCTTGTGATCTAGTGATAACTCCTTTTTCAATATCACCAATAACATTTTCTATAGGATGATTTTTAATAACACGAGACTTTTTGGGCAAATCATTTAACTGAGGGTTTGGATTTTGGAGGGGATTCTCAACAATAGGTGGAGATGCATTATCTAGTTTTGGTTCTTCCATATTTTTGAGAATATCTTCAATGACAACATCATTATCAGTCAGTTCTTTATATTTTGGAGGAGGCTGAGTTTCATCAAAAGTTACATTCATTGATTCTTCCACAACTAGACTTCTTTTGTTGAAAACTCTATATGCTTTACTATTAAGAGAGTATCCAAGAAATATTCCTTCATCAGATTTAGGATCAAATTTCAATAAGTGTCCTTTGGTGTTTAGAATAAAACATTTGCTTCCAAAAATACGAAAATAGTTTATTTTTGGAGTTCTTTTATAGTAGAGCTCATAGGGAGTTTTGAGCAAAACTGGTCTTAATAAAACTCTGTTTAATATGTAACATGATGTTGCCACTTCTTCAGCCCAGAAATACTTAAGAAGACGGTATTCATTTAACATGGTATTCGCCATTTCTTGCAAAGAACGATTTTTTCTTTCAACTACTCCATTTGACTGAGGTGTATAAGGAGCAGAGAAGTTACGACTTATACCGTTCTCATCACAGAACATAATGAAATAAGAATTGTCAAATTCTCTTTCGTGATCTGATCGAATATGTGACGCCTCCAAAATAGGTCCACACGACCCATTCTGTGTCGCCAGATATCACACTATAAAAATCAAATACAAACTTCATTTATATAACTGTTGAACTGTCATATAGAATACGACCACAGTTAAACTGTGAGTTTCAATACAAAATCTATGTAACTCTCATGGTGCCTCGACCACAACACCTCACAAAGGTACTTTACATAAAAGTACAGTCAATAACTGTTTTAGAAATTAAAATCTTTGGAAAATGCTCAAGAAAACCTTCGTACATGGGAGACCATGCGTCTAGGTTATGATAGATATCATATGTCCAAAAAATTATCCTTGGTTGACCCAATAGATCCCAAAGAAAAACGAGAAGATTACTATCATATTCTTTCCAATGGTGAGTCTTCTCTTAACATATAACTATCTCCACTGTCACCAAGTGAAAATTATATTTCAAATAAACTCTAAGATCATATAGGTAGTGCTCGTAGATATACTCAACAAGTGGATGTGTACAACCCTGTCTTATGATAACACGAGGTTGTATGTCATTAGATATCTTGTATGATAGTGGCAAAACACTCTTTCAAAGTTGGGTTCACCTCACCATATTCGGTTCACCAAAATTAAATATCAAATGATATATACCATACGACACACTTATCTAAAGTTCTTAATAGAATTATTTTCATACTATTTAGGGAGAACCTCAACAGCTATAGACCACCGTTCTATTCCCCTGTTATCCCCGCTCGACCCAGCTACACTCTTATTACCTAAAAGGAATTATGAAGCAAAAAGGGTGAGCACAACTAGCCCAGTAAAGAATATCATGACTAAAGATAATTTACATCATCAATAGCCTTCATCAGTAATAAATCAGAGATTTAGAACACATGGTAGATGATAAAACTTTCCAACCATAGTTACAGCGGAATGAACAATCCATTAGAAGAGTCAAATAGACCATAATGTCTATTATCTTCTCTATGTTAAAAGTCCACCAACAATGTTTTATCCCTGTAACAGCAATCAACAATTCCTGTCCACAATCATATGAATAACTCATAATCATAATTGTGATTCTAAATTCCTCTTCGTACTCAGGATGAAGATAATTTTCATTACCTATCTTTACCTGAAACATCAAAAATCATCGTTATACCAAATCACAATTTCTGCTCATAATCATACTAATAAATTCATCTTTGCACTACGGCTAAAGATATTCATTAACAATTCATCTTTGCACTACAGGCCAAAGACATACAACTGTATTTTAGAAGAGTCAAGTAGAGCATGATATCTACTATCTTTTACGAATTAAAAGTTTATTATCAATATTTTATCGCTGAGACTCAGCTTAATAAATAATCCACATCATCAAATCACCCATGCACTACGGCCAAGGATATTCGTTAATATCACGTCCATGAATTAATATTTCATTACTGAGACTCAACTCAATAATTAATCCACATCATCGAATCATCTCTGCACTACAGGCCAAGGATATTCGTTAATATCACGACAACGAATTATCTATGCACTACGGGCCAAAGATAATCGTGTTTTCATCAACGGTCCTATCATGCCATAAAATAATTCATCTTTGCACCCTTGGACGAAGAGAATCTATAACCATAATCATACCAAAAACTGTCCATCAATGCACTACGGGCCAATGAGGAATTTTACCATATTATTTGTA
Source organism: Panax notoginseng (assembly GCA_016801055.1). Classification (NCBI taxonomy): domain Eukaryota; kingdom Viridiplantae; phylum Streptophyta; class Magnoliopsida; order Apiales; family Araliaceae; genus Panax; species Panax notoginseng. The sequence continues at coordinate 154,037,967 of CM029014.1, forward strand.
ACATTACGGTCATGATTATACCGAATAATTCCTGGTCATAATCATACCAAGTCCATCTATGCACTACAGGCCACAAATGACTTTCATCATAATATAAGCATGATGATAATGACAATGATATAAAGAATCAATCAAATGAGATAAAGGATAAATATTAAACATTTATAATACAATTTATCCAACGTTCAATAATAACCAAATGTTATTAATCACTTAATAATCTCATAATCTAATATCATTAATATTATAACAACATTTTAATCATTTCTTAAACTTATAAACAACTTATTTCAATTGTTTACACTTTATCAAATAATTTATTTAATCATTCAAAAATGTCATACTCATAAGATTTCATCATCAATGATCAAATCCCTCATAAAAAATCTGCATATACCCTATATAGGATTCCCAAGCCATAAAATACTATTTTCTAATTTTATTACTTCACATAACATATTTAATTCATTTACTTATAACTAGTTTATTTTCATGAAAAATATCAAATCAGTCCCAAAAATATTTTTTTCCTGGAATTTAGCAGAATATAGTCCCATATTGAACATATATTTTTCTCAGAATTTTTAAAATTCATTTACTATTTTTCATATGGCTAAAACTGCAGAATATTTAGACATTTATCATAAATTGTACTTTTGTCCAAAAATTCCGAAATTTATAGGATATACTCCTGTTATATACATGTATTCCCAATAAAAATTTCACTAATTTTGGAGTTAACCACAAGGAGTTATAATTGTTTACTTTTAAAATAGTATTTTCCTATAAAATTCATAACTCCTAATCTATACATCCAAAAATCGACTTTTTTGGACACAATCTAGAAAACTCATCAAATTATCATTTCAAATTTTTTCAGAATTTTTGAGGGTCAAAAAAATTACGAAACTGCCCCTGGCAGAAACCCCTTTTGAATAAAAATACTGTTCATATGAATACAAAGGATCATTCACCATGCATGCGGTAATTCACATAGACATGTTATTCTAACAGAATAATAAAGAATGGAATAACAGAAAAATTCATCATACATGCGATAGACCGCACAGACAGGTTATTCTAACAAAATAATAAATAATGAAACCATGTCATGCGTAATACGCACAGACAGGATATTCCGACAAAATAATAAAGAATGGAACCAGGTCATGTGTAAACGCACAAACAGGATCTTCCGACAAAATAATAAAGAATGGAATAATAGAAGAATTTCACTATGTATGCGGTACTTCGCATAGACATGTTATCCTAACATAATAATAAAGAATGAAATAACAGAAGAATTTCATCATGTATGCGGTACTTCACATAGACAGGTTATTCCAACATAATAATAAAGAATGGAATAACAGAAGCTTTCTTCATGAATACGAAAGAAATAATACCCCTTACCTTAGAAGAAACTGGATATAGGAGTAGTGAAGTAGTAGAATACTTTTCTTCTTTCTCTCTAGAGTTTCAGTGAATTCGTAAGAAATAATGAAGGAATGAGCTTCTATTTATAGGAGAATGGACTGAATAGTAACTAATTCATGAACGGTCCAGATTGATTTACTTTTAAACGGACGGTCCATATTTATTTACTATGCAGTATTAATAAAATATTCTAATAAAACAAAATCTTTTAAATAAAATAAAATATATTCTATTTATAATCTAATAAAACGAATAACATTATAAAAGTATTATGTTTTATATAAAAAAAATTTACTATGCAAACACTATACAGACACTATGCAAATACTATGCATAATAGAATATTATATATTCTATTTATAGTCTAATAAAATAAATAACTTTAGAAAAGTATTCTGTTTTATATAAAAAGATTTTACTATAGAAATACTATGCAGATACTATGCAAACACTATGCATAATAGAATATCATATATTCTATTTATAGTCTAATAAAACAAATAACTTTATAAAAGTATTCTGTTTTATATAAAAAGTTTTCTGTTTTATTATATTTATAATAATAATAAAACAAATTTTAGCATCATTATTATAATTCACATTATTAATCGACCAGGTCATTCCCAAGAAAGAGGGGACTTTCCAATAAGAATTTTTTCCTATTGGCACGCAATTAGGTGACCAAACCTCTCCTTGACAGAACTTCTATACATCGTTAGTATTGCAAATAGTAATATTAATAACTTTGATATCTCAATTACTGATTTAATAATATATAAAATATCGACAATAATTGAATCAAATAACGTGAGATACTATGCAACAATTACTGTAGTAATAATTGAACAAAAATAAGTGACTTCTCACGTAAGCATCAATAATTAATACTGTGTGCTACTATGCAACCACGCGTATTACTGTACTTTTACTACTGAGTAGTTCAACAGTTTTAATGGTAAAACTTCTGCCGTTATTTTTATAAAATATTTTTGTCGTTTTCTCAATCCGATAATTATTCCGTTGTGGGATCCACCAATGATTATACCGTCGTACGGATATTTTCTGACAAAAAGAATATTCGCCGACTAATCGAATATTCCCCGACAAAACGAATATTTTATATCAACTTGCTTACTTTGAAAAAATTTCACATATTACCCTTAACTTTAAACTTTTATCAATTTAACTATTTACCAAAATAAAAAAATTGAATACTTTTATTTCATAAAATTCGGGGTCTCACAATCTCCCCTCCTTATGAAATTTTGCCCTTGAAATTTACGTACGTACTTGATATTCGAAGAGATGAGAATACCTTGCTTTCTTTTTAGATTGTACCTTCCCAGTTATATCCTCTGTATCATGATTTTTTCATTGTTCATCTCCTGTGTTTCAGATATCATTCTAGAATATACCTTCAAAACAAAGGATAATTGACATATCATAATTTGTCAACTTATCAAGTAAACAATTTCAGCTTAGGTAAGTCACACACTAGTGAAGTATATAACTCGTCTCTCCCCTCCTAGTTCTAGACTCTTATCTCCACCAGCGACCATATCTCTAAGCTCTGATACCAATTGTGACGCCTCTAAAATAGGTCCACACGACCCATTCTGAGTCGCCAAATATCACACTATAAAAATCAAATACAAACTTTATTTATACAACTGTTGAACTGTCATATAGAATACGACCACAGTTAAATTGTGAGTTTCAATACAAAATCTATGTAACTCTCATGGTGCCTCGACCACAACACCTTACAAAGGTACTTTACGTAAAAGTACAGTTAATAACTGTTTTAGAAATTAAAATCTTTGGAAAGTGCTCAAGAAAACATTCGTACATGGGAGGCCATGCGTTTAGGTTATGATAGATATCATATGTTCACAGAATTATTCTTGGTTGACCAAATAGACCCCAAAGAAAAATGAGAAGATTACTATCATCTTCTTTCCAATGGTGAATCTTCTCTTGACATATAACTATCTCCATTGTCTCCAAGTGAAAATTATATTTCAAATAAACTCCAAGATCATATAGGTAGTGCTCGTAGATATACTCAGCAAGTGGATGTGCACAACCCTGTCTTATGATAACACGAGGTTGTATGTCATTAGACATCTTGTATGATAGTGGCAAAACACCCTTTTAAAGTTGGGTTCACCGCACCCTATTCGGTTCACCAAAATTAAATATCAAATGATGTATACCATACGACACACTTATCTAAAGTTCTCAATAGAATTATTTCCATACTATTTAGGGAGAACCTCAACAGCTATAGACCACCGTTCTATTCCCATGTTATCCCCGCTCGACCCAGCTACACTCTTAATACCTGAAAGGAATTGTGAAGCAAAAAGGGTGAGCACAACTAGCCCAGTAAAGAATATCACGACTAAAGATAATTTACATCATCAATAGCCTTCATCAGTAATAAATCAGAGATTTAGAACATATGGTAGATGATAAAACTTTCCAACCATAGTTACAGCGGAACGAGCAATCCATTAGAAGAGTCAAATAGACCATAATGTCTATTATCTTCTCTATGTTAAAAGTCCACCAACAATATTTTATCCCTGTAACATCAATCAATAATTCATGTCCACAATCATATGAATAACTCATAATCATAATTGTGATTCTAAATTCCTCTTCGCACTCAGGACGAAGATAATTTTTATCACCTTTCTTCACCTGAAACATCAAAAATCATAGTTATACCAAATCACAATTTCTGCTCATAATCATACTAATAAATTCATCTTTGCACTACGGCCAAAGATATTCATTAATAGTTCATCTTTGCACTACATGCCAAAGACATACAACTGTATTTTAGAATAGTCAAGTAGAGCATGATATCTACTATCTTTTACGAATTAAAAGTTTATTATCAATATTTTATCGCTGAGACTCAGCTTAATAAATAATCCACATCATCAAATCACCCATGCACTACGGCCAAGGATATTCGTTAATATCACATCCATGAATTAATATTTTATTGTTGAGACTCAGCTCAATAATTAATCCACATCATCAAATCATCCCTGCACTACAAGCCAAGGATATTCGTTAATATCACGACCACGAATTATCTATGTACTACGGGCAAAAGATAATCGTGTTTTCATCAACTGTCCTAATAATGCCATAAAACAATTCATCTTTGCACCCTTGGACGAAGAGAATCCATAGCCATAATCATACCAAAAACTGTCCATCAATGCACTACGGCCAATGAGGACTTTTATCATATCATTTGTAACATTACGGTCATGATTATACCAAATAATCCCTGGTCATAATCATACCAAGTCCATCTATGTACTACAGGCCACAGATGTCTTTCATCATAATATAAGCATGATGATAATGACAATGATATAAAGAATCAATCAAATGAGATAAATAATAAATATTAAACATTTATAATACAATTTTTCCAGCAATCAATAATAACCAAATGTTATTAATCACTTAATAATCTCATAATCTAATATCATTAATATTATAACAAAATTTTAATCATTTCTTAAACGTATAAACAACTTATATCAATTATTTACACTTTATCAAATAATGCATTTAATCAATCAAAAATGTCATACTCATAAGATTTCATCATTAATGATCAAATCCCTCATCAAAAATATGCATATACCTTATATAGAATTCCCAAGCCATAAAATCCTATTTTCGAATTTTATTACTTCACATGACATATTTAATTCATTTACTCATAACTAGTTTATTTTCATGAAAAATACCAAATCAGTCGCAAAAAATATTTTTTTCTGGGATTTAGCAGAATATAGTCTCATATTGAACATATATTTTTCTCAGAATTTTTCAAATTCATTTACTATTTTTCATATGGCTAAAACTGTCGAATATTTTGACATTTATCATAAATTATACTTTTGTCCAAAAATTCCGAAATTCACAGGATATACTCCTGTTATATACATGTACTCTCAATAAAATTTTTACCAATTTTAGAGTTAACCACAATGAGTTATAAGTGTTTACTTTTAAAATAGTATTTTCCTATAAAATTCATAACTCCTAATCTATACATCCAAAAATCGATATTTTTGGACACAATCTAGAAAACTCATCAAATTATTATTTCAAATTTTTTCAGAATTTTTGAGGGTCAGAAAAATTACAAAACTGCCTCTGGTAGAAACCCCTTTTGAATAAAAATACTATTCATATGAATACGAAGGATCATTCACCATGCATGCGGTAATTCACATAGAGAGGTTATTCCAACGGGATAATAAAGAATAGAATAACAGAAGAATTCACTATGCATGCGATAGACCGCACAGACAGGTTATTCTAACAGAATAATAAATAATTGAACCAGGTAATGCATAATACGCACAGACAGGATATTCCGACAGAATAATAAAGAATGAAACCAGGTCATGCGTAAACGCACAGACAAGATATTTTCACAGAATAATAAAGAATAAAATAATAGAAGAATTTCACCATGTTTGCGGTACTTCGCATAGATAAGTTATTCCAACATAATAATAAAAAATGGAATAACATAAGAATTTCACCATGTATGCGGTACTTCGCATAGACAGGTTATTCCAAAATAATAATAAAGAATAGAATAACAGAAGCTCTCTTCATGAATATGAAAGAAATAATACCCCTTACCTTAGAAGAAACTGGATATAAGAATAGTGAAGTAGCAGAATACTTTTTTTCTTTCTCTCTATAGTGTCTCTTTCTCTCTATAGTGTCTCTCTCTAGAGTTTCAGTGAATTCGTAAGAAATAATGAAGGAGTAAGCTTCTATTTATAGGAGAATGGATTGAATAGTAACTAATTCATGAACGGTCCAGATTGATTTACTTTTAAACGGACGGTCCATATTTATTTACTATGCAGTATTAATAAAATATTCTAATAAAACAAAATCTTTTAAATAAAATATAATATATTCTATTTATAATCTAATAAAACGAATAACTTTATAAAAGTATTCTGTTTTATATAAAAAAAATTTACTATGAAAACACTATGCAGGCACTATGCAAATACTATGCATAATAGAATATTATATATTCTATTTATAGTCTAATAAAATAAATAACTTTATAAAAGTATTCTGTTTTATATAAAAAGATTTTACTATGCAAATACTATGCAGACACTATGCAAACACTATGCATAATAGAATATCATATATTCTATTTATAGTCTAATAAAATAAATAACTTTATAAAAGTATTCTGTTTTATATAAAAAGTTTTCTGTTTTATTACATTTATAATAATAATAAAATAAACTTTATCATCATTATTATAATTCACACTATTAATCGACCAGGTCGTTTCCAAGAAAGAGGGGGCTTTCCAATAAAGATTTCTCCCTATTGGCGCGCAATTAGGTGACCAAACCTCTCCTTGGCAGAACTTCTAGACATCGTTAATATTGTAAATAATAATATTAATAACTTTGATATCTCAATTATTGATTTAATAATATATAAAATATTGACAATAATTGAATCAAATAACGTGAGATACTATGCAACAATTACTGTAGCAATAATTGAATAAAAATGAGTGACTTCTCACGTAAGCATCAATAATTAATATCGTGTGCTACTATGCAATCACGCGTATTACTGTACTTTTACTACCGAGTAGTTCAATAGTTTTAACGGTAAAACTTCCGTCGTTATTTTCATAAAAATATTTTTGTCGTTTTCTCAATCCGATAATAATTCTGTTGTGGGGTCCACCAATGATTGTACTTTCGTACGGATATTCTCTGACAAAAAGAATATTGCCCGACTAATCGAATATTCCCCGACACGACGAATATTTTATATCAACTTGCTTACTTTGAAAAATTTTCACATATTACTCTTAACTTTAAACTTTTATCAATTTAACTATTTACCAAAATAGAAAAATTGAATACTTTTATTTCATAAAATTTGGGGTCTCACAGAATATAAACAATAGAACTCCCTTGTTGATTTTGAATCTTTTTACACAAGGTAGAAAAAGAATTAATAGCCTCATTTTTAAATTTTAGAAAATCAACCTATGTAAATCGTAAATAATCATCAACCAAAACTAGAATATATACAGCACCACCCATGCTATGTTTAGGGATAGGTCCAACAAGGTCCATGTGTATCAATTCTAATGGTCGAGAGGTTGACACAATGAATTTAAGTTTATGGGAGGCATGAATTTGTTTACCTAATTCGCAAGCTTCACAGATGTGGTCTTTCAAAAATTTTAATTTAGGAAGACCACAGACATGTTCTTTAGAAGAAATGTTATTTATGAGTTTCATATTAATGTGTCTTAGTCTGCGATGCCACAGCTAAGGATCCTCATTTACAGATACAAGATATATGTTATCTAAGTGAGAGTATGCATCTAAGTCACAAGTATACACGTTTTGATATCTAGGACAACCTAAGATTAATTTACCAGCTTGATCAAAAATAGAGCAGTTATGTGTACTAAAGGATATTTTAAAACCATTATCACATAGTTGACTGATAGACAGAAGATTATACTTGAGTCCAATAACTAACTGAACATTGGAAATGGTTATGTGTTTGTTACCAACACATCCAACTCCAATTATTTTACCTTTATTGTTATCACCGAAAGTTACTTCACCAAAGTTTGTAGCTTGCAGATTTCTTAATTTGGATTTGTCTCCACTCATATGGCTAGAACATCCACTATCAAGATACCATTTTCTTTTATTCATATCAGCTACATGACATACCTACAATATATGTAATAATTTCACAAGTTGGTACCCTTTAAATTGAAGGGTCCTTAGGGTGAGTTTTTCATTTTGTATAAGGAGCATTTGAAGTTTCCTTTACAAAACTCGGCATAGGATAATCAATTTGAGTTGAGAAAAGCATTCTATGAGTAACTAGATTGTGAGAAGTATGATAATGCTGTTTGTGAAATTCTTTTCTTGTGATGGTTGGTGCAGTATATGTTCCTTTGGGAACCCAAATCATTTTTCCTTTATAATTTCCATTTCTAGCATTGCACATATAAAAAGAATGGCCATTCTTTAATTTTAACGTGATACAATCCTTTATCTTTTGATTCACTTGTTTCACCTATATATCCTAGACCTTCTTTATTAAAGCTACATTTTTTGTTGATTTAACATGACATTAAGTGTAAGACCCCGAATTTTATGAAATAAAAGTATTCAATTTTTCTTATAATTACAATTCAGTAAATAGTTAAATTGATAAAAAGTTAAAGTTATGGGTGAAATGTGAAAATTTTTCAAAATAAACAAGTGGCTATAAAATAATCATTGTTGTCGGGGAATATTCGTTGGTCGTGTTATATTCTTTCTGTCGGGAAATATTCGTACGACGGCGCAGGTATTTGTGGGCCCCATAAAGGAAAACGGTCGGATGAAGATAACGACAAAAATTGAGTTTTTATAATTAACGGCGTAGTTGTTACCGTTAACACTGTTGGAATACCCAGTGGTTAAAATACAGTAATACGCGTTATTGCACAGTAGCACACGGTATTGCACAAGTATTTTTGAAATTATTGATTCGTACGTAAGAAGGCACTACTGAATAATTGTCACAGTAATTATTGTTCAATATTTTATTTTATTGATTCAATAATTGCTGCATTGATATTCTATATTATTGTTGTTTCAATAATTATTGCTGCACATCATCTCCATTATCAGATCAATAATTCATATTATTTGAATAATATTATTAGATAGCATTATTGGCAATGTCTAGAAAGTTCTGTCTAAGGAGAGGTTTGGTCATCTAATTGCGCGCCAATAAGGAAATCCTTATTGGAAAGCCCCCTCTTTCCTGGGAACGGCCTGGTTGCTAGTACTGTGATTCTGTAATATTATTTGTGAATAATTAATTATTAATTTATATGAAGAGGAAAATATAAATTTTATGTGGATATAAATGGAGAAAATTTTTAAAGTGACAATTGTTGAAAAATAATATTTTATCTTTTCTGGTAAAATAATTTATTATTATATTTAATAATATAATAATGGTGATAGTTTTACAATGAATGTGGGATATATGAGTATATAAGGAGGAAGAGTATTTTTGTTGCATTAAATGATTAACACATATTTTGTGTGTCGGTGGACCCCATTTCTTGACTGAAATTTGATTATAGCCTGTAAAATCGTCCGTTTATGAATTTCGGTCAATTTTTGTTTGGAATTTGGAAAAAATTTTCTTCTGTAAAGTTGTAGAGAATTGAATTTCCTATAAAAAGTCACGAGACTCGAATTTTTTGATAAAAGGGCTATTTTCTATGAATTACTGAAGTTTTAGAAAATAAAATTATTTTTATTATGGGTGGGACCCACTTTTTGGTTAGTAGAATACACATGGGCTGCTGATTATTTTCTTCAAGAATGGCATGCTGATTGCTTTCTTAAGGCATGCGTAGAAGAGTTTGTTAAAATAATATTATTTTATTATTTTAGTCTCCTTTGGGGTTCTAAGCATTTTTCTATAAATATGGTGCTTAGTTAGAATTAAAAATCACACCAGAATTTATAAGTTTTCTCTCTTTCTCTCTCCATATTATCAAGCATATTTGTGAGAGTATTTAGATACTTTGAGAGTTGCTATTTAGTAGAAGTTTCCTCCGATTTTTCATCCGAAGTACTGCTCTCTTGAGGTAAAGGATAGTAAGGGATTTTAAGGGTTATTATATTTTTTAATTCGTACTTATTCCGACCTTCAGAAAATTCTGAAAAAATTTGAAATGATATTTTGATGAGTTTTATTGATTGTGTTCAAAAATGATGATTTTTGGATGTATAGATTAAGAGTTATGAATTTTACGGGAAAAGACTATTTTAAAAGTAACTGCTTATAACTCCTTGTGGTTAACTTCAAAATTGATGAAATTTTTATTAGAAGTATATCTATATAATATCAGTATACTCTGTGAATTTCAGAATTTTTGGATAAAAGTATAATTTATGATAAATATCAAAATATTCGGCGGTTTTGGCCATATAAAAAATAGTAAATGAATTTTAAAAATTCTGAGAAAAATATATATTCAATATGGGACTATATTCTGCTAAATCCCAGAAAAGAAATATTTTTGGGACTGATTTGGTATTTTTTATGAAAATAGTATAGTTATGAGTAAATGAATTAAATATGTTATGTGAAGTAAGAAAATTAGAAAATATGATTTTATGGCTTGAGAATCATATATGAGTTATATGCAGATTTTTTATGAGGGTTTTGGTTATTGGTGATGAAATCTTAAGAGTTGACATTTTATGATGATTAAATGCATTAATTAGTAAAGTGTAAATAATTTAAATAAATTATTTATAAGCTTAAGAAATATTATTCTTTCAATATCATTATACCGAAATATTGGTATGGATTTTATTGTAGAATTTCTACCTTTTTCATGTCAGAGTTACTATTCATGAGTTACTATTTACGAGTTACTATTCACGAATTACTATTCACGAGTTACTATTTACAGAAAAATTAGTTTCTTTTTCTGACCAAATTATAGTTGATTTATGAATATTACTCTTGAAATTAAATCCATGTTTTGATCATATTGTTTTTATTATCATATATAACATTTTTATAACATTGATGTTGAAATTCTCTTTCGCTTGAGTGTAAAGATGGGTAAATTATTGGTATGATCATGACTATGGATTCTCTTTGGCCAGTAGCACAAAGTTGAATTATTGACTGGTATGATCATGACCATAAAATTTATAATTGAATATCTTTAGTTTAAGTACAAAGGTGAATTGATCAACATGGTTATAATTATTGCTTATATAAATTCTGAAATGATTATATATTTCTTTGAGATAATAATATATTTGGCCTGTAGTGCAAATATGAACTGTTGATGAATATCTTTGGCCTGTAGTGCGAAGATGAACTGTTGATGAATATCTTTGGCCTGTAGTGCAAAGATGAACTGTTGTTGAATATCTTTGGCCTGTAGTGCAAAGATGGTTTGTTGATGAATATCTTTGGCCGTAGTGCAAAGATGGATTTATTAGCATGATTATGAACAAGAACTGTGATTTGGTATAAGCATGATCTTTGATGTTTCAGGTAAAGACATGTGATGAAAATATTCGTCGTCATGGGTGCGAAGAAAAATTTAGAATCACAATTATGATTATGAGTTATTCATATGATTGTGAAAAGGAACTGTTGAGTGATGTTACAGGGATAAAACATTGTTGGTAGATTTTTAACATGGAGAAGATAATAGACTTTATGGTCTATTTGACTCTTCTAATGGATTGCTCGTTCCACTGCAACTATGGTTGAAAATTTTTATCATCTACCATATGTTCTAAATCTCTGATTTATTATTGTTAAAGGCTATTGATAAACTATTTATCTTTAGTCATGATATTCTTTACTGGGCTAGTTGTGCTCACCCTTTTGTTTCACAATTCCTTTCAGGTAATAAGAGTGTAGCTGGGTCGAGCGAGGGTAACGAGAAAATAGAACGGTGGTCTCTAGCTGTGGAGGTTCCCCCTAAGAAGTATAGAAAAGTGTTGTATACATCATTTAGTAGTTATATTTGGTGAATCAAATAGGGTGAGGCGAACCCAACGTTGGAAGGGTGTTTTGCCACTATCATACAAGATGTCTAAAGATATATAACCTCGTGTCATCATAAGACAGGGATGTGCTCATCCACTTACTGAGTATATTTACGAGCACTGCCTATATAATCTTGGTATTTTCTTGGAGTATAATTCTCAATTAGAGACAGTGGAGATAATGATATGTCAAGAGAAGACTCCCCATTGGGAAGAATATGATAGTAATCTTCTCATTTTTTTGGGGTCTATTGGGTCAACCAAGAATAATTCTATGGCCATATGATATCTATCATAACATAGAAGCATGACCTCCCATGTACGAAGGTTTCCTTGAGCACTTCCCAAATATTTTAATTTCTAAAACAGTTTTTGACTATACCTTTATATAAGGTGTCATTGTGAGGTGCTGTCCACAGTTGGGACATGAGTCATATTTGGTATATATTTGTATCCAAACTCACAACATATGTGTTGTTGTATTTTGCACGACAATTATTGTAATAAAGTTGTAATTATTTTCTGTACTATGTATTTGGCGACTCATTATAGGTTGGATGGAATGGACCTATTTTTGGGTTGTCACATTAAGATTTTCCTTTCCTTTTGTAAATTTATAAATTATATTATTTAAATCTTCACGTTCTTTGGTTAAGTTTTCAATTATGCAATTATAGTTTTCTATTTCTGACTTTAAACTTGAATTATCCTTTTTAATTTCTTCAATTACAGCTTGATCTTGTACTTGATTATCTTCATTGATTACAACAAGTGTTGAATTTTTAATTTCAAGATTTTCAATTGAGATAATAAGTGAGGAATTTTCTATTTCAAGATTTTTATTAATTTTCTTAAGTTGTTCTAATTCTTCTTTATTTTTTAAGTTTATTTCATTTAAACTTTCGTTTGTGATAATTAAATTAGCATTTTCAATTTCAAGACTTGAATTTATTTTTCTTAATCTTTTTAATTCTTCTTTTAACAGTTCATTACTTCCATGTAAATGACTATATGCTTCTTGTAATTCATAGTGTTCTTCATTTATATTTTCTACTGTGTATGAAGAAAATGAAGTGCTAGGCAATTGGTGTTCAGAATTTACCTCAGATCTTGGTGATGAGTCATTATCTGCCATTAAGCAGAGATTTACAATTTCTTCGATTTGCTCAGCAGCTTCTTCCTCGTCACTTAGATCCCATCCTTCTTCAGCTACAAGAACTTTGCTGTTGACTAGTTTTGGACAGTCCTTTTTGAAGTGTCCAGGCTGCTTACATTCAAAACATGTGTTTGAATTTTCATTTAGATTGATACTTCTGAAGTTGTTGTTACTTGCTTTGAAATTTCCTCCTTGTGTCTTTGTTTTGAAAAATTATTTGCATTTGAAGTTGTTATTTTTTTCATGAAGCCTTTGCCATATTTTCTTGCTTTGCTTTGAATTACTCTTTTGAGTTGTCTGGACAGTAAAGCAACTTCATTGTTGTTTAGACTGAGAAGTTCTTCATTTAATTCTTCATCGTCACTTTCTTGATCCACCAAAAGAGCTTTGAAGGCGATTCCTTTCTTTTTGAGATCTGTATCTGATCCAGATTTTTCAACGAACATATTAACTTCGTGGGCACGAAGATTCCCGATGAGATTATCCATAGGATATGTAGTTAGATCTTGCATTTCTTTTATTGCAGTGACTTTCATTTTCCATATGGATGGAAGGGCTTTGAGAATTATTCTGTTTTCTCATTTGTAGTGTATGCTTTTCCTAATTGCTCTAGCTCATCAATGATTCTAGAAAATCGAGTTTCCATATCAATGATCTTTTCTCCTTCTTCAAGCTTGAAACTTTCATACTCTTGAATTAGAGCATCTTTTCTGGTTTCTTTGATGTGATTGGTACCTTCATAGGTTACAATTAATTTTTTCCAAATTTCTTTTGCATTTTTTATAGTTACTAACTCTTTTGTATTCTTTTTCAAATAAAGCACTGGTTAGCACTTGTTCTGCTCGGGATGCAATATTCATGATCTCATCTTCTTCAGCGGTGAATTTATATATGTCTTTCTCGACAATCTTTTCTCCTTCAATTTTGGTTGGAATTTGCACACCTCGTTTAATGGCACACCAGATTTTGATTCCTTGGGATTTGGCATAGATTTTGAATCTATTTTTCCAGGTGGCAAAGTTGGTACCATCAAATAGTGGAGGTCTGGACATAGACAGTCCTTCCCCGCAACCAGTAGCATTGTAGGCCATGGATCTATTCTTAAGTATGCCTGTATATACTCAACAAACAAGTTAAAGAGCACTGCTCTGATACCAATTGAAAGGTCAATAATAATCTAGAAGGGGGGTTGAATAGATTATTACCAGTTAAAAAATTATGTTTAAGCCTTTTTGAATTTTTAATTATTAATTAGCAATTTTAGCAATTAGTATGCAAGATAATAAAAATTCAATCACAATGCACAGAGATTTATCTGGTTCACAACATACACCCCTTGGTATGTTGCTACATCCAGTCTCAAGTCCCTATTTGGAACTTGAGATCCTATTACTATCAGTAATAAAAACTCCTTCAACAGGCGGAGAAGCCTTTACAAAGTTTTATAGACAAACTTCCAACTATTCAACTATTCTATCTTGGACATCATGCTCCCCGCTCCTTCCTCAAGTCTAGTTGTACCACCTTTTGAGTTCAGTTCTAGTCTATGATCTGGTCTTGAAACAACAGTCTCTTCCTCACCTCACAAGTACACTAGAGACCCAACTTCTTGCTGACCTCTCTAAGACTCTGGTCTTGGACGAAGAATTACAAGTCTTTCTCACAGGTACATAAAATAAACTAACTCTAATCCTTTTCTCTGTTTTCAAAAGTTTACAACAAAGTGCTTCTTGAATAAGCTGATTGGAGTTAAGTACATATTAATGCTTCTCAATTTAATCAAATAGAAAATGAAGAACAAATATATCAGTATAGGCTTCTTTAAAGCAGATAGAACTTTTGTTTGTATCCACTGATACTTCTGATTAAGCAAATATATGAAGTTTAAGGCACTTTATATATAAAGAATTAACAATTCTATAAAATAAAGAGTGTTTTTCTATGAATAATATAGAATTTTTTCTTATATATTTTCTACCAAATATTATATGAATTATTTTAATGAATCAAATACTTGTAACAAAGAATAAATCAAATCAAGTATCAGTTAAGCACAAATTGATATAACAAATATTATTGTTTAACTCAAATAATATATAAGAATATTTTATCTATTATGTGAGCTTTTATAAATAATGTCACTTAGTACTATAAGGAATCGTACGGTCGGATTCCTCTCCGTAGTGGTTTATCTCCGTAGCCTTCCGGCGCCCAAGTATGACAAAATTTATAATATTCACAATTGATATTTATATAAATATTTTCAATAGATCACTACGATTCTCAAATCTGGTTCGGATGACTACTCTTTTTGGAGCAGTATCTCAGTGTTGTTTTCAGCTATCAAGTGTCGTATCTATTTAACGATATTTATATAAATAATATCAATAAAAGTTACTGAAGACTATAAGGAATCGTAAGGTTGGATTCCTCTCCGTAGAGGTTTATCTCCGTAGCCTTGTGGTGCCCAAGTATCCTTTTATTTGATAAATAGATGAAATATAGATATATAAAATTGTGTAGAACAATATGTATTTGTATATCTATAAATAAAATACAAGTAAGGAATAATTTAACAGAAATCAAACTTATCTCAATACTTGGACCAATTTTTCTCTTCAAAAAATTAAGAACTTTTGTAAGAAGAGATATTATGCTTAGAGAGAATGTAGGCAAGGAGAGTATGCTTTGATTTTCACTGAATTGGTAAAAACCAAATGAATGAAATACTCCCTATTTATAGAATTTTTGTAGTTGGGGAAAAATTGTAATTTTTGAAAGCTGATTTTTGAATGCATGGTTTTGATCAATAAATTTTGAATTTAACGGACCAGGTCAAAAGTAATGTCACGCGGAAGACGAACAAAATCCGCCCAGGCCATTTTCTTACTACTTATCATTTATTACTTTGACCATGGAAGAAAACACGGTTTGCCAGCATATATGCACGTCCTAATTTGATTGTCACTTGTACACACATACACACGGTTTTAGCACATGCACTTTAACACACACTTATATATATATATATATATATATATATATATATATATATATATATATATATATCCGGTTATATATATATATATACAATAAGTATTTTATATGTTTTAGTATATATGAAGTATACATGCATAATTCTGGTTTGAAAGGTTTGAAGGATAATCCTAGTACTATTGACAAGTTTTTATGTTTTGGTAGAGGTGAGACCGAACCATGAATGGCTGCCTACGTACTTCCATTGATGAGGGAAGATCAGGTCTGCGTAGTTCTAACCTAGCATGAAAAGGTTGAAAGTTGTAGGTGGTCAAGAGGATGTAGAGATTTTTATTATTTTTTCTTTAGTTAGACCGAACCATAAAAATGGTTGCCTACGTACTCCCGTGTATTGGGGAGATCAGGTCTGCGTAGTTCGCCCCTGATGGGACAAACTGAAGTTGTGAAAAGTTTTATCCCTGATGGGACAAACTAAAATTGTGAAAAGTTTTATCCTTGGTGGGACAAACTGGAGTTGTGAAAGGTTTTATCCCTAGTGGGACAAACTGAAGTTGTGAAAGGTTTGATGAGAAAGGTTTTGAAAACCTAAATTGTGGTGTGGATCTAATGATCCAGAACCAGGCTACTGGTTGAAAGGTATGTTTGTCCCTGATGGGGCAAACTAATGTGATGAAAGGTTGTATGTAGTGAAAGGTTTTGAAAACCTGAATTACTGGGGATCTGGTGATCCAAAACCAGGATGCTGGTTTGCAGATAACTTCAGACATAGTGTCGTTTCACGGTGTCCGAGTTGATAAGTTGGGGAAATTCCTCGCCATCCATATCTTGTAATCTGAGGGCTCCTCCTGTCAATACCTTCATGACAACAAACGAGCCTTCCCAGTTTGGGGCAAATTTTCCTTTAGATTGATCTTGGTTGTCAACAACCTTCTTCAAGACCAAGTCATGTTCTTTGAATTGTCGTAGCCAGACTTTCTTATTATAGGATCGACCGATCCTCTGTTGGTATAACTGACCATGGAAGATGGATGTGGCCTGCCTTTCATCTATTAGATATAATTGGTGGTACCGATCTTGTAACCATTGGTCTTCATCCAGTTGAGCATCTATCAATACTCTGAGGGATTCCATTTTCACTTCTATGGGGAGCATTGCTTCCATGCCATAGGTTAATGGGTAGGGGGTTACCCTAGTGGAAGTGCGCATTGACGTTCTGTAGGCTAATAGAGTCAGAGGTAACATGTCAGGCCATCCTTTGTGATTGGCGGACATCTTTTGCATGATCTTTTTGATATTCTTATTAGCCACTTCAACAGCACCATTCATCTTTGGACAATAGATGACAGAGTTGAGATGTTTGATGTGGAATTTACTACATAACTCCTCCATCATTTGGTTATTGAGGTTTTTGGCATTGTCTGATACAATCACCTCTGGTTGTCCATATCGATAAATGACATTGTTTTTGATGAAACCAATGATCACCTCTTTAGTAACCCTGGGGGAAAAGGCTGCTTCAACCCAGTTCGTGAAGTAATCAATCATGGTGAAGATAAACCAATTACCATTGATGGCTTTTGGCTCGATGGGCCCGATCATGTCCATTACTCACATTGAGAAGGGCCAGGGCAAACTTATATTGTGGAGCTCCCTTGGAGGGGTGTGGATAACATTCCCATGAATTTGGCATTGGTAACATCTCTTGACATGATCATCACAATCAGCCTTGAGAGAGAGCCAGAAATGCCCTATTCTTAGGATTTTCTTGACAAGTAGAGGGCCACTCATGTGTGGACCACATTCTCCACCATGGATTAGATCCATGAGCCTCTGAGCTTAGTCTTTGTCTAGACATCTGAGAAGGCCTAGTCATGCATCTCTTTTGTAGAGTACGTCTCCGCTCAGATAGAATTTCATGGACATTCTATGAATCTGCTTTTTTTCAGCTTGACTCGTCTCAGCGGGTGTAGATCCATCTCGCAGATATTCCTTGATATGATAATACCAAGGGTGTTGGATGGGAGGCAGTTCATCCGATACTTTTCCAATGTAGTTCCCGTAGGATGGTGCCTTTTGTCTGGCAAATGTGATACTTGGCATATTTTTCGTATCAAGTATGTTGATCAAGGAGGCCAAAGTTGCTAGTGCATCCGCAAAGTCATTCCTATTCCGAGGAATGTGGAGGAAGGATATTTCTTCAAACTCTGAAGCCATTTGGATAACTTGTCGATGGTAAGGCAGCAAATGTAATTCTTTGGTGTGATAGACCCCAATGGTTTTTCTGATTACCAGTTCAGAATCTCCAAAGATAGTTAACCTTCTGACACCCATGGAATGGGCTAGTTTCAACCCCATGATACAACCTTTATACTCAGCTGTGTTGTTGGTGTTGACAAACTGCAATTTGATGCCAACATGATACTACTCTCCCGAAATGGATAATAGAACTGCTCCAGCTCCAGAACCTTCCATATTTGCAGCTCCATCAAAATACATCCTCTATGGTTGGTGTGTATTATCCTGATGGTTTTGCTGAATTGTCATTACCCCTTCATCGGGGAAGTAGGTTTCCAAAGGTTTGAAATCCCCTGAAGGTGCGAAGGCCAGTTGATCCGCAATTCCTTGAACATTGATAGACTTTTGAGTCACATAGATGATGTCAAATTGTTGTAGGATCAAATGTTATTTGGACAGTCGACAATTCAACATGGGTTTGCTGAATACGTACTTGAGAGGATCCACGCGGGATATGAGATGGGTTGTGTGACCATGGAGATAATGATGTAATCTCATGGAAGCCCATGCTAAAGCACAACAAGTTTTCTCAATCAGAGTGTACTTGTGTTCACTGTTGCTGAATCTTTTGCTGAGATAATAGATTGCTCTTTCTTGGCCTCTATCATCTTTGTATCCCAGCATGTAGCCCATGGCATTGTCATTGATTGACAGGTACATAAATAGGGGAACACCATCCCTGGGAGGTACCAAAACAGAAGCTTTGACCAGTTCCTCCTTGATTACAAGGAAGGCTTTTTGACACTCATCATTCCATTTCTTTGAGGAGTTCTTCTTAGTAACTTGAATATAGGCTCACAGGTTGCTGTGAGTTGGGAGATGAATCGGCTAATGAAGTTGATTCTTCCCAAAAATCCCTTATTTCCCTCTTTGTCTAGGGTATGGGTATTTTCGTGATGGCCTGGATTTTTGCAGGATCCAGTTCAATGCCTTTGTGGCTTATTAGGTATCCTAGTAGTTTTCCTGATTTAATGTCAAATGCGTATTTGGCCGGATTCAACTTCAAGTTGTACCTACGCAACCGGCTGAAAAGCTTTTTGAGATGATTTATGTGGTCTTCCTCCCTTCGAAATTTGATAATGATGTCATCCATATAGACTTCTATCTCTTTGTGTATTAGATCATGGAAAAGAGCCATCATGGCTCGCTAATAGGTAGCTCCGACATTGATGAGGCCGAATGACAACCGTTTGTAGCAAAAGGTTCCCCAAGGAGTGATGAATGTAGTTTTCTCACGATCCTCTTCAGCAACCATGATTTGACGGTACCCAACAAAGCAGACATCAAAGGAGTACATGTCATACTGACCTGTATTGTCAATGAGTGTGTGGATGAATGGTACGAGAAAGCTATCTTTAAGACAAGCTTTGTTCAGATCCCTATAATCCATGCAAACTTATACCTTCCCTCCGGGTTTGGGCACGGGGACTATGTTGGATAGCCACTCAGTGTATGTTGATACCATGATGATGCCAGCTTGAAATTGTTTCACAATTTCTTCTTTGACTTTCAAACTCCACTCAGGTTTTAATCGCCTGAGTTTCTGCCTGACTGACTTGAATCCCTCTTTGATGGGAAGGCGATGAATGACGATGTCAGTCGACAAACCGACCATGTCTTCATGAGACCATGCAAACACATCCTGGAATTGGGTCAATAGAGTAACCATGTCATTCCTTTGGCTTGGAGTAAGGTCCGTACTAATTTGGATTTGTTTAGGGTTTTTTGAGGTTCCAAGGTTAAATGAGGTGGTTTAATCAAGATTTGGCTTGGGTTTGTCTTTGACCCATTCCTTGATCTCCTGAGGTATCTCATAGTCCTCTTGTTCAATCTCCATAAAGTCAGAGTCCAACTTTATATCAAAGTTGCAGTCCTTGTGAAGAATAAGCACCTCGTCAGCAAGTTTAGGAACATCTATCTTTAGAGTCCTGAAACAAAATGCTTTCACTTAATATATAAAATTGTTCAATCGTACAAAGTGTTAGCATGAAATGACAAAAGCAACTGTTAATACTATGCAACAAAAGTAAGCAGTTATTGCTATCTACAGGCAGAGGGAGTTTCTACCCTTTTTACCCTTGTCGGCAAATGCAAGGAGTGCTGCTCCAATTGCCAAAGGTCAAGTCCTGGTGGACAGCTGTGATGAAGGGGTTGTTATCGTCCTCATTCTCCTGAATGATGACCATGATGGCTAGACAATCGTCATCTAAGATATCCTTGTTCATACCCTCGATATGTGCCACGAAGTACATCTTTGATAATCGCCTCTTAACGTCTTATTTACGTCTTTGATTCCTTTCCTCCACCTCTGGGTCTGGAATCATAACCTCTTTTCCTTTGATTGGTATCGGCTTAGGAAACAACATAGCTACCACAAGAGCAGGAACTTTCCATAGAGGCCGTACAGGATTAGCACGTGTAGGTTCGGGCACCAACTTTGTAGATGAAGGAACTAGTGTATGCTTGTACGGGTTCCTGTGACGGGATCTAGAGGAGTAGCCTAGTTTGGATGTCCTTGTCTGGCTTGGAACTTGTGTAATATCCTAGATTTGCTATGTAATTTAGCAAGTGCAATAAATGAACTTATGTGACAATTATTTTTTAAATGAATTATTTATTGTCATTATATGTTATGTGATAAGATGTATTGTAATGGTTGTTACAGTTAGGCCAATTATTTAAATTGGTTAAGGATGGAATTAATTCTAATTAATTTCGTGGGATGGCCTTAAATCATGACCTTGAGTTTGGAGCGGAATTTGGTGGCGCGGACGGCGTATTTGAGTCCGGAACGTCGAAATTAGTCAAGATAGACTATAACCACGAAAATGCGTCACAGTTGACTTTTTGGTCAAAGTCAACCGGTTGACTTTTTCGGGAGAAAAGTCAACTACGAATTTTAAAGTTGAGTTTGATGAAACGGATAGTTTCATGACGTCCGGGACGTCGACTTTAGTAGGAGTCGATATAAGTATTGGCATCTTTGTCTACAGAGGGTAAAACGGTCAAAATGATTATTTAACTGATTAAATGATAAAAATAACATTTTTTATGTACATATGAACAGTAGCTGGGGCCATGTGACCTGCATATTGGGAAAAAAAGGAAGGAGTATACACGTATATAGTAAAATAGAAGAGGAGGGAGCTAGTTTATTCTCTAAACTCAAACCTTTTCATTTTCTAAACCCCCTCCATAACTAGGCTAATAATTAGAGGAATGAATGGTATCATAACGATATCTGATCATGGGGGAGTTACAAGGGGCTGGAGAGTTCAGTTGAATGTACCATATATGATATATGTACATACCATCAAAGTTTTTCTTCCCTTCACAACAAGTTCCAACCGAGAAAGAAAAATATTGGGAGTTGAGAGTGGTGCTAGGTGGCCTAAGATTTCTGGAGGTTACAAAGGAGTTAACAAGCCAAGGGGTGAGACTCTAACAAGATTAAACCAAGAGGAAATTTCGTCCAAAAAGGTAAGCTTCAAACCATTTCTTATGTTATGAGAAAACTAGTAAGAAAATTTATGTATAAACATGGTAGATGGTTTGTTTTGACTTTGTAATGTCATGCTAGGGTCTGTTTCGGATATGTGGTAGTAGAGAGTGAAAATTCTGGTTTAGTACATGCTCTAATTCATAGAAAGTCAAGAAATCATGCCATGTATGCTAACTATTTGATGAAATGCCTCTTAGATGCTAATTTGATGAAAACATGAAAAGTTAGAGAATTGAATGGTTGTAACATGTGTATATATGTTATTAGAAGTGGTCTGGATAATAGGAATCAAACCCATGCATGCTAGAATCAAAATCATGATTTTCTCAAAAGTTGGGTTAAACTAGTTTGCATGATTTTTCAAGATTTTTGGTCACTCAAAATCATGTCTTAGATAATCCATTTGTTGCATGTAATAATTTTGTAAAATAGTATGTAACATGAAGTATAACATGTCCAAATTTCATTCGGATCGAAGCTATATTGAGTGAGATATGAAAATCGTAAACAAACATGTTAGAAACCGAAAAAAAAGGGGAACTGTGAACTACTGACCCTAAAGACAAAATTCGGTGCTAGCTAAAGTTTTCAGAAAATTGTGGGCTTTTTGGGTGATTATAGTACACTGTATAAGCTTTCCATAGACTCCGGAACGGACTAATTCCGACTTCGGAGCAAGGAGTTATGACTGTTCAAAGTAGTTGCATCAAATCTGTCCAACAAATTCGGAGCAGTCCCCTTGCACGGAGTTTCTGGAATTTTGTGCTTGGAATTTGGAGATGGTCCATGAACGAAAGTTGTAGCCCCAGAAGTTATCTTCGCGTGGGCGCAAGAATCGCTCAAAAATGTTTTAAAATGAATTAGTTATGACTGTTTTAGCGAGATATGATAAAGATGAGAAAAATAAATAAATTAAAAACTGTTATGTTTGCGCATTTTTTTTAAGTTCTGTTTTGGGCTGCCTATGATGTCTAAAATGGGTGGCATATATTTTCTAAATATATTCTCTTATGATGTTTGTAGTATATCCAATAGGAGACCCTTATACTTCAAACTGGATTGTGTATGAATGGTGATTAACGAGGCACATGTGATTAGATTATGTGAAGGTTAATTGCTAGCGTTAATTGTATCAGGCTTATCAGGCAAGTTTCCTAACCCTCATTTCTATTGGGTATTTATTAAATCCTTACTAATATTATCGCAGTAAGGGTAAGTATTGGACTTGTGCTAGTTATTTATTCGTGCAAGTTTCTTCGTTGAAAAGTCATACAAACTTCAATTAACTTGCAAACTTATCGATGATTATTCAGTTATTATTTTTAACTGCCATATGTTTAAATTTCATTTCATTATCGAATTGTTCTAAGTATTGTTCCTGGCCTTTGTTTCCGGCTAGATATTATTGATGGAAAGAGTGATTTGAAACAAACCTTTCGAAGCTATTAAATGTTTACCAATCCAAATTGCTTTGGTGCGGTCTCACATGATTACTAAGATGAACAACCCGAATAAACGGGCAAACAGATGTTGGGCAAATAGTCCCATTTCACTTATGCAGCTTAAAACTTAATACTTGTGCATAACGTAGGGTACAATAGGCTGATCACCTGGCGTACTTGCAGAGACCGTTTACAGTCTATTGGATTATTAAACCGTCTGATGATTTTTGATGAAAGAAAATATGTTCAGGGTATTTTACACCCCTTAGTATGATATTGAAAATTCTTAAATTTCTATTATTGATGTTCCTATTTAACGCTTGATAATCATTTCAACTATTGAGGTTTAACTATTCAACTGTTTTCACTCTTGATGTATGTTTTCAAATTTCGTATATACTTGCTGGGCAATTCGTGCTCATTCTTGTTTCAACCTTTCAGTTAAGGGTGAGAAGGCTGAGGGTTCGGGCAAGGACAAGGGAAAGACTAAGATGAAGTGATGCTAATATTTATGTAATAAGTTAATTATTTCCGCATATGTGTAATGTAGCGATAAACGCTAAGACTAAGTTCCAGTATGTTTTAAGGTTGTAAAGACTTGAGATTTTATTTTGAATAATTATGTAATAGTTAATATTATTATTCCTTATTGTTAAAGTTTACTTAGATAGATGATGATGTATGTTGTATCGCGAGCACCAAGTCCTGTAATCGATGTTACACGGATTTGGGAGCGTCACAGGTTGGTATCAAAGCCATAGGTTATAAACCTTAGGTGGGGAACCTTAGACTATAACCTTAGGAAAGTTAGTGGAGGAAATAAAGAGATGAACTCATGTAGAGTTCTAAGGGTTGTGTCAAATATATATTTTTTTTTCTAAAAACAAAAACATCTATTTTAAAATACTAACCGAGTTTTTTTTTTTGTTTGAAGGATGTCAGGAGAAGACGAGGTTAGAGATATCCACGTTGTGAGTGAGTAGTTGGTGGCAGCTATGCCTGAGCCTATAGCTGAGGCAGCAGTTGACTCAGACCCAGAGGAGTATCCTGAAGAGGAAGAGGAGCCCGAGGAGGACTCGGAAGAAACACCTGAGGATACTTTATTGGATGAGTTGATGGATAGGATTACGGAGTTGGACGACAAGGTCCATGAGTTAAAGGAGTTGTATCAGGGGGAGCAGCAAGCTGCAGCATTGCTTGAGGCATTGGTGCACCACCTGATAATTAGGAACGGGGACCTAGCTGACAAGCTGCGGGCATCAGACCAGAAGGTGGATAGGCTGGAGGATGAGAAAGAAGCTATTAGGACCCACTTGGGGCATACCATTAACGGGTTAGAGTCGAGGATTCAGAGACTCCAATCTGACAAGCAGATTATTACCACTTTCTGGGGAGATGAGAGAAGAGACCGTGTTAGGGCTGAGAAGCTAACCGGAGAGTTGGAGGGAGAAGTTAGAGACAAGAAGGTTAAGATAGACAAGATGAAATACGTGTTTAAGTCGGCACATGGAAGGTTCCAGCATAGGGTGCGTCACTTTCCATGTGAGGAGCGCCGGTCTGATCGTGTTATAAGCCGAGAGCTAGTGAAAGAGATAGCGGATGAGGAGCATGAGGATGCCATTAGGCGGGGTCTTTAGTTATTATGATAAACTTCTTCCTAGTAGCAAATAAAATGCTTATCTATGTAATAAAAAGCTTGGTTTCTGTTTTACCAAGTGATTGATGCAACGTGATGTAAATGGCATAATGCCATAAAACGATGAAATACTTTGAGTATTATGTTTATAAATAAATATGTTTTTATTTAAGTATGTGATGTGATGGTTCAGTTTTAATGAATTCTATATACTGTAGAGTAAATTATTAGTTAATAATATGAAGTTCATTTTGAACAGATAGATGGCTAGAGGAAGACGTCGCTAAGCACCCGAGGGGTCAGACGGTAATGCTGGGGATCCACCGAACCCTATGCAGCAATTTGTGGACATGTTAGTAGGGGCACTTCAAAATCGAACCCCGAATGTCAACAACCCTCCAGTGGCTCCAGTGGCACACTTTAAAGACTTCAAAAGCGCGGGACCACCTGAGTTCAAAGGAACTACGGAACCCATCGAAGCCCAGACTTGGGTTAAGGAAATCGAAAAGGCATTCGCTATCGCTCGAGTAGGAGACGACCAGAAAACTATCTTCGCCACGTATATGCTGAAAGGTGAAGCCAACTACTGGTGGGAGGCAAATCAGACTCGAGCTGGAGAAGGTGTGATACCTTGGGAAGGGTTCAAGAAATTTTTTTTCGAGAACTATTTTCCTGTTAGTATGCAGAATCGCATGGAGATGCGATTCCTGGAGCTGAAACAAGAAGATATGACGGTACCGCAGTACGCTGCAAAGTTTAACGAGCTGGCGAGGTTCGCACCTCATCAGGTCGACACTGAGGAGAGAAAGACGAGGAGGTTTGAGCAAGGCTTCAAACCATGGCTATACAGCAGACTTTCGGTGCTGCAGACGAACAGTTTCGCGACTCTCCTGGAGAAAGCTATAATTGCTGAAGGCGGAAGTGAAGCCCTAATGAAGTTCAACAAGGAGAAAAAGAAGAAGACTGAAGGAGAAAACCGTGGAGAAGGCAGCAGCAGCAACGGTGCAAATAAGAGGAAGTGGAACAGCAACAACAACAACAACAACAATAATGTCAACTCGGGAAACCCTGGGGGCAAACCAAGGGAATCAAAGAAGAGGACTGAGGCATGCAAGGAGTATGGAAGGAATCACTCGGGGGCATGTCTAAAGGGGAATAATGTCTGTTTCAATTGCGGGCAAGAGGGGCACATCTCTCCCAACTGCTCTGCACCGAAGAGAAATGGATGTTTCAACTGTGGAGCATTAGATCATCAGGCGAGGAGCTGCCCAAAGAAGAACTCAGCAGGAGGAAATGGAGGGAGGGGACCAAGCGGTGGAACTCT
This sequence comes from Panax notoginseng, assembly GCA_016801055.1. Classification (NCBI taxonomy): domain Eukaryota; kingdom Viridiplantae; phylum Streptophyta; class Magnoliopsida; order Apiales; family Araliaceae; genus Panax; species Panax notoginseng. The sequence goes on from CM029014.1 coordinate 154,064,420, forward strand.
CACAATTGGTGGACCACCAACTCAGAATCGACCAACAGCAAGGACTTTCAACATGACGGTTCAGGATGCGGTTGCGTCCAGGGACGTGGTTTCAGGTATCATTACGGTCAATGATATATCTGCTTACATATTATTTGATTCGGGTGCTACTTATTCCTTCGTATCGCTTGAATTCTCCCAACGCTTAAACTTACCCCAGGAAGAATTAGAATCTCCTATGATCATAGAAGTTGCTAATAAGGAAGTTCTTCCCGTTAAACATGTTCATAGGAATTGCGTTGTTGATATCAGGGGATATAAGTTACTTGTGGACTTAATCCCAATTCAATTAGGAGAATTTGATGTAATTCTAGGGATGGATTGGTTATTTAACCATGGAGCGATGATAGATTGCCAGAAAAAGTGTATAAACCTTAAGACTCCCGAGCAGTCTAAAGTAGTGTTCTATGGGAATAGGTCGCCGAGACACTCGAGCTGTCTGACGACGATGCAGGCGAGGAAGTTATTAAAAAATGGATGTGTAGGTTATTTGGCCCATATCGTCGATACTCAGAAAGTAGGGTTAGAAATCGGACAAATATCAGTAGTGAATGAATTTCCAGATGTATTCCCGGAAGAATTGCCAGGCCTTCCGCCGGATAGAGAGGTCGAATTCGTTATTGATTTAGTACCGGGAACGGCACCGATTTCGAAAGCCCCGTACAGAATGGCACCGACAGAGATGAAGGAGCTGATGGTACAGTTGCAGGAATTATTGGATAGGAAGTATATTCAACCGAGTGTGTCTCCTTGGGGAGCACTAGTGTTGTTTGTAAAAAAAAGGACGGGTTGATGAGACTGTCCATCGATTATCGAGAGCTGAACAAGGTGACGATCAAGAACAAATACCCGTTACCTAGGATAGATGACCTGTTTGATCAGTTGAAGGGAGCGAAATATTTTTCCAAAATCGATTTGAGGACGGGGTATCACCAGTTGAAGGTGAGAAAGGAGGATGTACCTAAGACAGCATTCAGAACTCGTTACGGTCACTACGAGTTTCTGGTAATGTCATTCGGGTTAACAAACGCGCCAGCAGCGTTTATGGACATGATGAATCGGGTATTCAAACAGTATTTAGATAAATTCGTAGTTGTGTTCATAGATGATATCCTAATCTATTCCAAGACTCAAGAAGATCATGCTGAACATTTAAGGTTGGTATTGGAGGCGTTGAGAAAAGATAAATTATACGCAAAATTTTTGAAGTGCGAGTTCTGGTTGGAGAAGGTTCAGTTTCTAGGTCACGTAATCGACAAGGACGGAATCTCCGTGGATCCAGCAAAGGTGAAAGCGGTACAGAATTGGGAGCAACCAAGAACACCGACTGAGGTGAGAAGTTTCTTAGGATTGGCGGGCTACTACAGACGGTTCATTCAAGATTTTTCGAAGATAGCAGGAACATTGACGAATTTAACGAAGAACTCGGTGAAGTTTGTCTGGACTGAGAAGTGTGAAGAGAGTTTTTGAGAACTCGAGAAGAGATTGAGTAAGGCACCGGTGTTGTCGTTACCAGACGATACAGGTGACTTCGTGATTTTTAGTGATGCGTCACACAAGGGGCTTGGCTGTGTGCTTATGCAACATGGTAAAGTCATTTCGTACGCATCGCGCCAGTGTAAAAGATTATGAGAAGGGATATCCTACCCATGACCTGGAATTGGCAGCGGTAGTATTTGCCCTCAAGATTTGGAGGCACTATTTATATGGTGTGAAGTGTGAAATATACACGGACCATAAAAGTCTGAAGTATATTTTCACGCAAAAGGAGTTAAATATGAGGCAGAGAAGATGGTTGGAGCTAATAAAGGATTACGATTGCGATATTTTGTATCATCCGGGAAAAGCAAATGTGGTAGCAGACGCGTTAAGCAGAAAGGGCAGTGGAAGATTGGCAATGCTAACAGCTCAGGAGGAGTTAATCAAGGAGATGGCCAGTTTGGAGCTAGAGATAAAGAGGCCGAGAGAGCCAGATGGGAAATTGTTCGCAGTAGAGGTTCGTCCGACTCTATTGGACAAGATCAAGGAAGCACAAGGCGGTAATGAAGAATGTGAGAAAATGAAGAAAAGAATTTCCGACGGAGAGGAGCTTAAATTCAGCATGGGTGGTGATGGTCTGTTAAAATTTGAGGAGAGAATTTGGGTGCCAGCGGTATCTGAGTTAAAGGAAGAAATCCTACAGGAAGCTCATAGTTCAAATTACTCAATCCAACCGGGAAGCACAAAAATGTATCAGGATCTTCGTCACTATTATTGGTGGCCCAATATGAAAAGAGAGGTCGCGGAGTGCGTTAGCAAGTGTTTAACTTGTCAGCGAGTCAAGGCGGAACATCAAAGACCGAGCGGGTTACTTCAACCTTTAGAGATTCCGGAATGGAAGTGGGAGCATATCACGATGGATTTTGTGGTAGGACTTCCAACTACGCAGAAGGGTTACGATGCAGTGTGGGTGATCGTCGATCGATTGACCAAGTCAGCGCATTTCTTGCCAATCAAGATCAGATATACCTTGGATCAGTTGGCAAGGCTTTATATCAAAGAGATCGTTTCCAGGCATGGTGTACCAGTATCAATTGTGTCAGATCGCGATCCGCGGTTCACAGCAAATTTCTGGAGAAGTTTTCAGGAACTCATGGGAACGCAGCTAAGATTGAGCACCGCGTATCATCCTCAAACAGATGGGCAGAGCGAGAGAACTATTCAAACGTTAGAGGATATGCTGAGAGCATGTGTGATGGATTTCAAAGGGAGTTGGGATGACCACCTACCGTTGGTGGAATTTGCATACAACAACAGCTACCATGAGAGCATCGGGATGCCACCTTATGAAGCTTTATATGGAAGGAAATGTAGAACGCCATTGTGCTGGGATGAAGTAGGAGAACGTCAACTACTAGGGCCAGAATTGGTACAACAGACTGCGGATGTGATCAAAACTATTCGAGCAAGGCTAGTGACGGCTCAGGATCGACAGAAGAAATATGCTGATCAACACAAGCAACAACGAGACTTCGACGTCGGCACTTATGTGTTTTGAAAGTATCACCTTGGAAAGGGAAAATGAGATTTGGAAAGAAGGGGAAACTTAGCCCCAGATTCATAGGACCCTTCGAAGTGTTGAGGCGAGTGGGTGAGGTAGCTTATGAAATAGCTTTACCTCCGGAGCTAGAACATATACACAACGTATTCCACATTTCAGTCTTAAGACCATATAAGTAGGACTACAAGCATGTCATAGAGTATGAACCCATTCAGTTCGAAAAAGACTTAACCTACGAAGAGATTCCAGTGCAAATAATTGATAGAAAAGAACAAGTGTTAAGAAATAAGGTAATACCTTCTGTTAAGGTAGTATGGAGGAACCACAACGCCGAAGAGGCTACGTGGGAACTCGAAGAGAAGATGATGAAAAATTACCCTAATCTGTTTGTATGATGCAATATGATTCCGGGGACGGAATCCTTATAAGGGAGGGTGAATGTAATATCCTAGATTTGCTATGTAATTTAGCAAGTGCAATAAATGAACTTATGTGACAATTATTTTTTAAATGAATTATTTATTGTCATTATATGTTATGTGATAAGATGTATTGTAATGGTTGTTACAGTTAGGCCAATTATTTAAATTGGTTAAGGATGGAATTAATTCTAATTAATTTCGTGGGATGGCCTTAAATCATGACCTTGAGTTTGGAGCGGAATTTGGTGGCGCGAACGGCGTATTTGAGTCCGGAACGTCGAAATTAGTCAAGATAGACTATAACCACGAAAATGCGTCACAGTTGACTTTTTGGTCAAAGTCAATCGGTTGACTTTTTCGGGAGAAAAGTCAACTACGAATTTTAAAGTTGAGTTTGATGAAACGGATAGTTTCATGACGTCCGGGACGTCGACTTTAGTAGGAGTCGATATAAGTATTGGCATCTTTGTCTACAGAGGGTAAAACGGTCAAAATGATTATTTAACTGATTAAATGATAAAAATAACATTTTTTATGTACATATGAACAGTAGCTGGGGCCATGTGACCTGCATATTGGGAAAAAAAGGAAGGAGTATACACGTATATAGTAAAATAGAAGAGGAGGGAACTAGTTTATTCTCTAAACTCAAACCTTTTCATTTTCTAAACCCCCTCCATAACTAGGCTAATAATTAGAGGAATGAATGATATCATAACGATATCTGATCATGGGGGAGTTACAAGGGGCTGGAGAGTTCAGTTGAATATACCATATATGATATATGTACATACCATCAAAGTTTTTCTTCCCTTCACAACAAGTTCCAACCGAGAAAGAAAAATATTGGGAATTGAGAGTGGTGCTAGGTGGCCTAAGATTTCTGGAGGTTACAAAGGAGTTAGCAAGCCAAGGGGTGAGACTCTAACAAGATTAAACCAAGAGGAAATTTCGTCCAAAAAGGTAAGCTTCAAACCATTTCTTATGTTATGGGAAAACTAGTAAGAAAATTTATGTATAAACATGGTAGATGGTTTGTTTTGACTTTGTAATGTCATGCTAGGGTCTGTTTCGGATATGTGGTAGTAGAGAATGAAAATTCTGGTTTAGTACATGCTCTAATTCATAGAAAGTCAAGAAATCATGCCATGTATGCTAACTATTTGATGAAATGCCTCTTAGATGCTAATTTGATGAAAACATGAAAAGTTAGAGAATTGAATGGTTGTAACATTTGTATATATGTTATTAGAAGTGGTCTGGATAATAGGAATCAAACCCATGCATGCTAGAATCAAAATCATGATTTTCTCAAAAGTTGGGTTAAACTAGTTTGCATGATTTTTCAAGATTTTTGGTCACTCAAAATCATGTCTTAGATAATCCATTTGTTGCATGTAATAATTTTGTAAAATAGTATGTAACATGAAGTATAACATGTCCAAATTTCATTCGGATCGAAGCTATATTGAGTGAGATATGAAAATCGTAAACAAACATGTTAGAAACCGAAAAAAAGGGGAACTGTGAACTACTGACCCTAAAGACAAAATTCGGTGCTAGCTAAATTTTCAGAAAATTGTGGGCTTTTGGGTGATTATAGTACACTGTATAAGCTTTCCATAGACTCTGGAACGGACTAATTCCGACTTCGGAGCAAGGAGTTATGACTGTTCAAAGTAGTTGCATCAAATCTGTCCAACAAATTCGGAGCAGTCCCCTTGCACGGAGTTTCTGGAATTTTGTGCTTGGAATTTGGAGATGGTCCATGAACGAAAGTTGTAGCCCCAGAAGTTATCTTCACGTGGGCGCAAGAATCGCTCAAAAATGTTTTAAAATGAATTAGTTATGACTGTTTTAGCGAGATATGGTAAAGCTGAGAAAAATAAATAAATTAAAAACTGTTATGTTTGCGCATTTTTTTTAAGTTCTGTTTTGGGCTGCCTATGATGTCTAAAATGGGTGGCATATATTTTCTAAATATATTCTCTTATGATGTTTGTAGTATATCCAATAGGAGACCCTTATACTTCAAACTGGATTGTGTATGAATGGTGATTAACGAGGCACATGTGATTAGATTATGTGAAGGTTAATTGCTAGCGTTAATTGTATCAGGCTTATCAGGCAAGTTTCCTAACCCTCATTTCTATTGGGTATTTATTAAATCCTTACTAATATTATTGCAGTAAGGGTAAGTATTGGACTTGTGCTAGTTATTTATTCGTGCAAGTTTCTTCGTTGAAAAGTCATACAAACTTCAATTAACTTGCAAACTTATCGATGATTATTCAGTTATTATTTTTAACTGCCATATGTTTAAATTTTATTTCATTATCGAATTGTTCTAAGTATTGTTCTTGGCCTTTGTTTCCGGCTAGATATTATTGATGGAAAGAGTGATTTAAAACAAACCTTTCGAAGCTATTAAATGTTTACCAATCCAAATTGCTTTGGTGCGGTCTCACATGATTACTAAGATGAACAACCCGAATAAACGGGCAAACAGATGTCGGGCAAATAGTCCCATTTCGCTTATGCAGCTTAAAACTTAATACTTGTGCACAACGTAGGGTACAATAGGCTGATCACCTGGCATACTTGCAGAGACCGTTTACAGTCTATTGGATTGTTAAACCGTCTGATGATTTTTGATGAAAGAAAATATGTTCAGGGTATTTTACACCCCTTAGTATGATATTGAAAATTCTTAAATTTCTATTCTTGATGTTCCTATTTAACGCTTGATAATCATTTCAACTATTGAGGTTTAACTATTCAACTGCTTTCACTCCTGATGTATGTTTTCAAATTTCGTATATACTTGCTGGGCAATTCGTGCTCATTCTTGTTTCAACCTTTCAGTTAAGGGTGAGAAGGCTGAGGGTTCGGGCAAGGACAAGGGAAAGACTAAGATGAAGTGATGCTAATATTTATGTAATAAGTTAATTATTTCCGCATATGTGTAATGTAGCGATAAACGCTAAGACTAAGTTCCAGTATGTTTTAAGGTTGTAAAGACTTGGGATTTTATTTTGAATAATTATGTAATAGTTAATATTATTATTCCTTATTGTTAAAGTTTACTTGGATAGATGATGATGTATGTTGTATCGCGAGCACCAAGTCCTGTAATCGATGTTACACGGATTTGGGAGCGAACTTGAATTGGGCATTTGATTCCATCTGTTGGCCTAAAAAGGTGAATTCCCTTTGGTTGACGAAGTCTCGACGGGCTTTAGCTTTTGCTATTTTTGTAAGTGTTTCCTCAAATGTTTCACTTTCTTGAGTAAGTGATGGAGTATTTGTGATAAGAGAAAGGAGGCTAACATGTTCCTGACTGAACAACTGACGTGTGACTTGGTGTTGATGAATCACCAGTTCTGCCAATTAATTGACCTGTTCGCCAAGAGACTTTAACTCCCGTTCCATCATGAACTGGAATTGTGAATAATCCCATTTGTCGGCATTAGCCTTGCTGATTTGGGATGAACCATCCAAATATTTGAGGTACTTGGAGCTCTCTCCACTGCCCCGGGTGATCATGTTAACATCCTCTTCCTTGTGTTGAGGGAGAGGGTTGTCTTGAGCATATGGTTAGTTGGGCTTGGTCACTTCGATCTCACTATTGTCAATTAAGTCCTGGATCTTATGCTTAAGGGCCCAACAATCCTGAGTGTTATGGCCTGGAGCTCCAGCGTGGTAAGCACAATTTTTACTTGCATTGAAGCCCTTTCCACTCGGGTTGACTGGTGGAAGGAGATGAGTGATTTTCTTTTGAGCTGTCAGAAGTTTGAGAAAGTTTTCGAGTGAGTCCCCTAAGGGTGTGAACACTCTTGTACGTCTGACTTCTCCACTCTTTGGAAATGGAGGGTTTGAAGACTGTGATTAAAAATGGGAATAGTTTCTCCTCTAAATAGGCAAGTTTTGATTGCCTTTTTGCCGTTGCTGTATCAAGGAAACATCCTCTTCTTTCTTCTTATGGACCTTTCGGGGGTTGTTCCCATAACTTCTAGATTGGATATGTTCAGCAACGACTTTTAAAGCGGCGATGTCTTGAATTTTTTTAGACTTCAATCCCATTTCAGCCATTTCTCCGTGCTTAATCATTTCTAAGAATGGCTTTCCTATTCCAGCTAGGACCCTCTCATAGAATGGAGCTTCTTGAATATCTATGAAGGTCATCACCATTTCAGACTCTGTCATAGATGGGATAACTTGAGCAGCCAGACGCCTCCATCTTTGGAAATACTTTTGAAAGACTCTTTGACTTGTTTCTTGACCTTGGTAATTTGATACCGGTCTAGAGCCATCTGAGTTTGAAAGTTGTATTGACTGAGGAAACCATGGGCTAACTCCTCCCAGTTGTGAATTTTGGAGTTATCCAATCTGGTGTACCATGCTCTGGATTCTCCAGTCAGACTTTTCTGAAATAGCTGCATTCTGAGCTTTTCATTCTCGACATATGATCCGAGCTCTCCAATGAACACTTTTAAGTGGGTATAAGAATCTCCCAATCCATAATATTTCTCAAAATCGAGAGTCTTGAATTTTTCTGGATAGTGAACCCCGGGGAAGATGCAAAGGTCTGAATATGAAACACTTTCGTGTGTTCCAATCCTTTTGATGGACCGAATGGTCTCTTCCGTTTGTAAAACCTTCTTCCGAATATCAACTGCGTCTTGATCTTCTTTAAGATGGGTGATTTCAGGGGTTTTGTTGGTCTTATCAGTCTAAGATTCAGGTGCTGGAACTTCTCTGTTCAGACCCTGGGTTCCTCCATGTGCAGAGGGTTCTGTGTGGATAGTTATTTGTGGACCCTGAGTTGACTTGTGTAATTCTTTGACCAGAACAGACAACTCTGTTATTTGATTGCTTAATTCTTCGAACTCCTCGCGAGAGACAGGAGTAGGATTAGGCTGGGCAGATGTAGCCATGTTTGGCTATAAGCTTATTGCCTTGTTGGACATTGAACGAGTAACTGGACCAATCATTTCCCTACAAAAAGACGTATGTAGTTTAGTATGGGGAAACATGGCAATGTTACAAGCTATGTAATGTGTCCATTTTTTAGGAGTATTATCCTGCAAAATGGATGTCAGTTGTTTTAATGACATAATAACATGACAGGTTTTAATATGCATGTTCACATATTGCATTATATTTTCCATTACATTGAGATTGACATGGAAATGAAATTACAAGTAATTGAAATGGGAAGGTATGAAGAGACTTTCCTCCGCGTTTGGTTTATCAGAGGCTGACCTATCTTAGGCTACTCTCGCGGCTTTTTGGCATGAAGGTCCCCAGATCATAGCAATTTACTCGATGGGAAGTTAATCCGATCTTTCAACTAGAGTGAATCTGGGTGGTGCCTTTCCTGAGCCTCGTGGAATGAGTCTCCTGATGAGTCTAGTAATCAAACACTCACAGGATAGCCTCCTGGTGGAGGGACCACACAACATACATTCACATACATCGTGTCTCACCATATGGAAATGATGACATGTACGAAACACTAATATCACAGGCAGATACGGTGCGAAGCAATAAGTAAAGCATTATTACACATTCATTCAAATGTAAATGCAGCATCCACACACAAGCAAGTTAAAAGTTTTGAAAAGCTTTAATAGTGGCTTAAGCCCTCTTACTGGAGTCCTCAGTAGAGTTGCCACTTCTCGACGTCGGGATTTTTATTTGTCCCTTTTTGTTCTTGTCCTTTGGTGTTCTCATGTTAGGTGAGATTTATTTGAAAAAACAAGTTTGAAAAGGTCCGACATGTATATGTCGACAATTTGACTGTAAGAGTCGCCAATTGGTATTTTTAAATGGTTGCACCAACTCAACCGAGAAAAGGTTTGCACAAAGACATAATGATGTGACACTATTTAACTGGTCTGCAAAACCAAAATTCGTTAGGGTCCGGGGGCATGATTAAGAGGAGGGAAGGTGTTAGGCACCCCCGACTTCCGTGATAACACGGTTACCACCACTTTTCATTTTAAACTTTTATCTATTTGTGTGTGTAGGTCTATGTGCAGTTATTTGGAAGTAGTGCTATGCCTCATTTGCACCTATATACAAAGGGTTTGACTTTTGTATAAAAGATCAATTTTAACAAGATATAGCAATGATATTTTGTAAAACATATTTTTTCAAACCCTTGTGCTCAATAGTAATTGAGGCCTTTGATACTTCCATTTAATTATGTGTTCTACTTGATTGTTTTAATTTTTGAAATGCGAAGCATCTTCGAGAAAATAAGATATATAGCAGTGTCGAACTCCTTGTGGGAATGAGAGCCATCTAAGAAAATTCAGCCACCATAAATAATTTACAAGCTGGCTGCAACTGAAAATGTCCATCACGGGAACCAAATATAGATTTAGAAACTGAATATGTGATCACATGATTTCTAGGCTCACATGATAAAGCAATATGTGCAAAAGCTAGAAAACTGACTAGATTTGAGAAAATCTAAACATTCTAGCTTCAACATTTCCAGATTAGTCATCATGAACCGGTCAAAGTGAGAAATAGCCAGATTTAGGCAAATCTAACTTGCAGGCTAACAAAAGCTAGAAAAAGAACTAGATTTGAATAAATCTAAACTATTCCAGCTTCAACGGTTCCAGTTTAGTCACCATGAACCGGTCAAAGTGAGAAATAGCCCTATTCAGGAAAATCTAGCCTGCAGGCTGAATAACAGTTATATATATATATATATATATATATATATATATATATATATGGGGTTCCATCCACAACAATCTGTTGCTGTGGAGCAACCCCTTTTTTGGCTTATTATAATTTTTTTTTACTCCAGTCGGAAATGACAACAAGCCAAAAAAGGGGTGGAGCAACCGGTTGCTGTGGATGGAACCCCTATATATATATATATATATATATATATATATATATATATATATATATATATATATATATATATATATATATATTTCAATTTCAGTTAGGCTTGGAGATCAATTCGTGGCCATTTACCACTTATATAAATGGCCACGAATTGATCTCCGGACCTAACTGAAATGTAAATATATATATATAAGCAGTAAACGCATTGGATGTATATCCAGGCTCAACCAAACAAAGTTTGATGACAAGAAGTATATACATAAGTATTTATATATATACAAAAGCAGTAAACACTCTAAATATTATATTCGGGCTCAATCGAAGCGTAGTTCATTAATATATATATATATATATATATATATATATATATATATATATATATATATACAGAAGTGATAAAAAGCTTAAAAATCTGAAATATCTTATAGTGGGCTGCCAAGAAGACTTCAGATAGCTTTTGATGCTTAAAAACTCAGTTTTTGCCGAATAAATTTTAGTATGTAGCAAAACACGAGCTCACAAGTGTTTAGAAAGAAGAATCACTCAGTTTAAAGCACTCTAGAAGTGTTTACAGACTTAAATGGACAGAGTTTTCTCTCCTTTTTCTATTTTTTTTCAAATGACCAACCAAAGGCCTTTATTTAAAGACCTGATGGCCGTGGGTCTACCCGCGGCAGCCACGGGTCTACCTGTGGCTTCTCGGGTTGCCCCGGGCCATGCGGGTCCTGTCGTCTCGAAGTATGTGCACTCGTACAACATGTTGTCCGCTTGAACCTTCATAACTTTCAATCCGGGCATCCGATGGAAGCGTACCGTGACGCCCCCAAAATAGGTATACATCACCCATTCTGAGTCGCCAAATACATGGTACAGAATACAAATACAAACTTAAATATACAACATGAGCTGTGAGTTTTAATATAAATATTGTCTTCTAGACAGTATTAAAACTCAAAATAAGTCCTCAATACATTTATTATCACACTATTTTACAGAATAGTGATGACTACTAATGCAAACATCTGGACCTTCACTCCGTTCCTCGACTAGTCCCACATATATTTTCATTTCTTGAAGAGAACAATGAAAGCAAAGGGTGAGCTCAACTAGCCCAATAAGAAATATTATGACTAAGATAATACAGAATAAATTATCATTAGCCTTCAACAGTGTTAAATTGATAAAATATAACAAACATCAAGTTTAACTGCAGCGGAATAAGCAATCCATTAGAAGAGTCAGATAGAGCATGATATCAACTATCTTCTATGATTTAAAAAGGTTTTTCATCACTTTTATCGCTGAGACTCAGCTTAATAAATAATCCACATCATTGAATCACCCCTACACTACGACCAATGATATTCTTTAGTATTATGACCACAAATTATCCATACACTACGGGTCAAGGATATTCGTGTATTCATCAATAGTCATGATCATGCCAACAACTGTCCATCAATGCACTACAGGCCAATGAAGATTTTTACCACATCTTTTGTAACATTACGGTCATGATAATACCGAATAATCCCTGGTCATAATCATACCAAGTCCATCTATGCACTATAGGCCACAGATGACTTTCAACATAATAAAAGCATGAGGATGATGACAATGATATAAGAATTCAATTAAATGAAAGTAGGGAATAAATTTTTAAAGATTTATAATTTAATTTATCCAAAAATCAATAACGTCTAAATTGTCAACATGATACTACTTTGTGGAGTAAAATTCAAGAATAATATTGTACCAAAAATAATTTGGACCAAAAACGAATCAATTTTTATCATAAATAGTATCTCGGGTGAATAGTACTCGAGTGAATAGTACCCCGTGAATAGTACTTTGGGAATAGTAACCCCGTGAATAGTACTCCAGCATGAAAAAGTTAAAACTTATAAAGAATGCTCAGAATAATATTTCCATGAAAAGATACTGGATGAAGCGCAAATATCAAGGATATTCTACTAATTTCATGGAGTATAGAAGCCAAAACTTTAACAAAACGAGTATAGAATTCGAAATTTGAAATAAAATAATATTACTTATGTGACAACCCCAAAATAGGTCCAATCCATCCAACCCATTCTGAGTCACCAAATACATGGTACAGAAAATAACTACAACTTTATTACAACAATTGTCGTGCAAAATACAACAACACATATGCTGTGAGTTTGGATACAAATATATACCAACTGTGACTCATATCCCAACCTTGGATATCACGTCACAATGACACCTCACATAAAGGTATAGTCAAAAACTGTTTTAGAAATTAAAATTTTTGGGAAGTGCTCAAGGAAACCTTCGTACATGGGAGGCCATGCATCTAGGTTATGATAGATATCATATGGCCACAGAATTATCCTTGGTTGACCCAATAGACCTCAAAGAAAAATGAGAAGTTTACTATTATATTCTTCCCAATTGTGAGTCTTCTCTTGACTTATCATTATCTCCACTGTTTCTAATTGAGAATTATACTTCAAACAAACACCAAGATTATATAGGTAGTGCCCATAGATATACTCAGCAAGTGGATGAGCACAACCATGTCTTATGATGACACGAGGTTGTATGTCGTTAGACATCTTGTATGATAGTGACAAACCACCCTTCCAATCGTTGGGTACACCTTACCCTATTGGATTCACCAAATAAAACTACTAAATGAACTTTTCTATATTATTTCGGGAGAACATCCACAGCTAGAGACCACCATTCTATTTTTCCGTTACCCTCGCTCGACCCAGCTACACTCTTATTACCTGAAAGGGATTGTGAAACAAAAGGGTGAGCACAACTAACTCAGTAAAGAATATCATGACTAAAGATAATTAAATTATCAATAGCCTTCATCAATAATAAATCAGAGATTTAGAACATATGGTAAATGATAAAAAATTTAACTATAGTTACAGCGGAATGAGCAATCCATTAGAAGAGTCAAATAGACTACAAAATCTATTATCTTCTCCATGTTAAAAGTCCACCAACAATGTTTTATCCCTGTAACATCAATCAACAATTCCTGTCCACAATCACATGTATAACTCATAATCATAATTGTAATTCTAAATTCCTCTTCTCATCCAGGAAGAAGATAATTTTCATCACCTATCTTTACCTGAAACATCAAAGATCATGGTTACACCAAATCACATTTCCTGTTCATAATCATACTAATAACTTTATCTTTGCACCACGGCCAAAGATATTCATTTGTATCACCAGTTGGTCATGTTCATCTCAACACCTGTTCATCTTTGCACTACTGGCCAAAGATATTCAACAACATGTCATCTTTGCAATACGGGCCAAAGATATTCGTCAACAATTCATCTTTGCACTACAGGCCAAAGATATTCATCAACAATTCATATTTGCACTACGGCCAAATATATTCATCAACAGTTCATATTTGTACTAGAGGCCAAATATATTATTATCTCAAAGAAATATATAATCATTTCATAATTTATATAAACAATAATTATAACCATGTTGATCAATTCACATTTGCACTTAAGCTAAAGATATTCACTTATAAATTCAATGGTCATGATCATATCAGTCAACAATTCAAATTTACACTACTGGCCAAAGAGAACCCATAGTCATGATCATACCAGAAATTTACCCATCTTTACACTCAAGTCAAAGAGAAATATCATCATTAGGGTTATAAAAATATTACATATGATAATAAAATCAATATAATCAACATATAGATTTAATCTCAAGAGTAATATTCATAAATCAACTATAATTTGGTCAGAAAAAGAAACCAATTTTGTCGTGAATAGTACCCGTGAATAGTAACTCGTGAATAGTAACTCATGAATAGTAACTCGTGAATAGTAACTCATGAATAGTAACTCATGAATAGTGACCCATGAATAGTAATCTCGACATGAAAAAGGTAGAAATTCCACAATAATATACATACCAATATTTCGGTATAATGATATTGAAAGAATAATATTTCTTAAGCTTATAAACAATTTATTTAAATTATTTACACTTTACTAATTAATGCATTTAATCATCATAAAATGCCAACTCTTACAATTTCATCATCAATAACCAAAACCCTCATCAAAAATCTGCACATACCTCATATAGGATTCTCAAGCCATAAAATCCTATTTTTCAATTTTCTTTCTTCTCAAAACATATTTAATTCATTTACTCATAACTAGACCATTTTTATGAAAAATACCAAATCAGTTCCAAAAATATTTCTTTTCTGGGATTTAGCATAATATAGTCCCATAGTGAACATATATTTTTCTCAGAATTTTTAAAAGTCATTTACTATTTTTCATATGGCCAAAATTACCAAATATTTAGACATTTATCATAAATTGTACTTTTATCCAAAAATTCTAAAATTCACAGAGTATACTCCTATCACATACATGTACTCCCAATAAAAATTTTATCAATTTTGGAGTTAACCACAAGGAATTATAAGCGATTACTTTTAAAATAGTCTTTTCTCATAAAATTCATAACTCTCAATCTATACATCCAAAAATCACCATTTTTGGACACAATCAATAAAACTCATCAAAATATCATTTCAAATTTTTTTAGAATTTTTGAAGGCCAAAAAAATTATGAAACTGGAAAATATAACAACCCTTAAAATCCCTTACTATCCCTTACTATCCCTTACCTCAAAATATCAGTACTTCCGGTCGGAATACCGGTATAAGGCTGAAAGAAACTTGTTCTGATGAATAGAAACTCTCAAAGTATCTAAATACTCAGAAAATACACTCAATAATCTAGAGAGAGAAAGAGAGAAAACTTGTTTCTGGTGTGATTTTCAATTCTAACTTAGCCCTCTATTTATAGGAAAATGTTAGCACGCCGAAGCAGACTTAACCTACAACCTGATGGCTTTATCTGCTACTATTCCCACCCACCACATTTGAATAAAAATCTCAGCACATTTCTTCACCAACCAAGAGTGGGGCCCACCAATTCTAGAATTTTCTACCAAAATGATTAACTCCGAAAATTCAACAATTTCTAAACCAGTCATCTCGTAAAATTCATAACAAATCATACGTTCATTTTTAACGGTTCAAAATTTGTGGACATATACTCAACTTATATATGTATAACATATTCAAATATTACCACGATCCAACAGTCGGATTAAAAATTATAACCCTCGTAAAATATCTCAAAAATTCCTAATTTGATTTTCAATACCTCCGTTCCGACAAAAATACAGATAAAACACCTCAACATTAACTCCTTCATTTTTAATCACAAAAATATATCCCTCATTTATATCCACATAAAATAAATATTTTCTTATCATATGAATCAATAATTAATTATTCACAAATAATATTACAGAATCACATTTATGACAACCAGGCCGTTCCCAGGAAAGAGGGGGCTTTCCAATAAGAATTTCTCCTTACTGGCGCGCAATTAGATGACCAAACCTCTCCTTAGACAGAACTTTCTAGACATTGTCAATAATGTTATCTAATAATATTATTCAAATAATATGAATTATTGATCTGATAATGGGAAATACTGTGCAGTGATAATTATTGAAACAACAATAATATAAAATATCAATGCAGCAATTATTGAATCAATAAAATAAAATATTGAACAGTAACTGCTGTAACAATTATTGAGTAGTGCCTTCCTTCGTAAGAATCAATAATTCAAAAATACTGTGCAAAACCGTGTGCTACTGTGCAACCACGCGTATTACTGTATTTTTAACTACCGGGTATTCCAACAGTGTTAACGGTAACAACTACGCCGTTATTTATAAAAACTCAATTTTGTCGTTATCTTCATTCGACAGTTATTCTGTTATGGGGCCCACAATGACTGCGCCGTCGTACGGATATTCCCGACAAAAAAAATATTCCACGACCAAACGAATATTCTCCGACAACAATGAATATTTTATAGCCACTTGCGTATTTTGAAAAATATTCATATATCACCCTTAACTTTAACTTTTTATCAATTTAACCATTTACTAAATAGAAAAATTGAATACTTTTATTTCATAAAATTTGGGGTCTTACAACTTACATACTACAGAGTATGGAAAAAAAAATTATTTCAAGCGAATATTGAACAAAAATAACATCCCTTACCTTGAAAAGAAGAGTATTCCAACTGGTATAGTGGGGATATTCTTGAAAAAAACTTATATTGTTTTCTATGCTTAAAGCTTTCTAAAACTTAAAAGAAATACGCTCAATATTATAGATGAAAATTCTCTGATTCTGGTGTGATTTTCAATTCTAACTAAGCATCTTATTTATAGGAGAATGGAAAGGATACTATTCAATAAAATATTCTAATAAAACGAAAACTTTTAAATAATATATATATATATATATATATATATATATATATATATATATATATATATACATATGATCAAAACATATTCACGGGTTTTATTCCCGTGATCACCTGTCCCCCACTTGACAAATGTTACAATTTATATATATATAATAACGAGATAGTGCTCCTTCCTGATAACATAAATCTTCCCCCACCAAAATTGACTAAGACATATATAACATATGTTTTATAATGTTCATTCACGGGATGCACCCGTGATTCCCCCACTTTATATATATATATATATATATATATATATATATATATATATATATATATATATATATATATATATATATATATATATATACTGGATAACTTTCTATCGATTATTTTGAAAAATAGGTAAGTGGGGGTCCAAATAATACGCCACATTTTACAACAAATACTTCATAAAAATCTCCTCCATATTTTTAACAACATTTATCATCATTATTATAATTCGCAATATTTAACAACCAGTTCGTTCCCAAGAAAGAGGGGGCTTTCCATTAAGGATTTCTCCCTATTGGCGCGCAATTAGGTGACCAAACCTCTCCTTGACAGAACTTCTAGACATCGTCAATATTACAAATAATAATATTAATAACTTTGTCGTCTCAATTATTGATTTAATAATATAAAATATTATACAGATGATACTGTGACAATAATTGAATCAATAATATGAGAGATATGATGCAGCAATTACTGTAGCAATAATTGAGTATAACTGAGTGACTTCTCACGTAAGCATCAATAATCAATATCGTGTGCTATTATGCAATCACGCGTATTGCTATACTTTTAACATCGGTTATTTCAACAGTTAACGGTAAAACTTCCGCCATTATTTTCATAAAAAGATATTTTTGTCGTTTTCTCATTCCGACAATAATTACGTTATGGGGTCCACCAATGATTGTGCCGTCATACGAATATTCCCTGTTAAAACGAATATTCTCCGATCAATCGAATATTATAAAACAACTTGCTTACTTTGCAAAATTCATAAATATTACCCACAACTATAACATTATAACAAATTCAAACCTTAATATTCAAAAATGATATTTATAGAAAAATTCATTTTTATTCATAAAAGTTGGGGTCTTACATGTGTTGTACCTTTCCATAATGTTGTTGTCGAGAGCTACACAATGACATGGGATAAGAGGTTATACGAAGCCGGGAAGATGGGTCCATGACCAGATCTTTAAGTCTTCAAATTATATCTAGTGTGCTGTCTTGTGTAGTAATCACTTGGGATTTGAGCTATGATTCTTGTGGGACACTTCTGTATGAAATATAGGTTGAAATGATGTTGAGACGACGTGAATGTAATATCGAGGTGGTAAAATGACGATTTTACCCTGGCTTTGTGCAAATGTAGCAGTTGTTGCTCAGGGTTATCTCTGAGATTGGGCTAAAGTGAGTATTGAATGTCCTCATGGTTATTTTTGAGGTGCCTTGACCTTTCGGGGTTGTCTCCGGGGTTAGAACTGAGCCTTTCGGGGTTGTCTCCGAGGTTAAAACTGATTATTCCGGGGTTATCTTCGGAACTAAAACTGCATCCCTCGGGGTTATCTCTGAGGTTGGAATTGAGCCTCCCAGGGTTATCTCCGGGGTTGAAACTAACTATTCCGGGGTTATCTCTGGAACTGAAACTGCATCCCTCGGGGTTATCTCTGAGGTTGGAACTGAGCCTCTCGGGGTTGTCTCTGGGGTTGAAATTGACTATTCCGAGGTTATCTGCGGAGCTAGAACTGCATCCCTCGGGGTTATCTCTGAGGTTGGAACTGAGCCTCCTGGGGTTATCTCCGGGATTAAAACTGAATATCTTAGGGTTGTCTCCGAGATTAAAAACTGAGTTCCCCGGGGTTTTCTCCGGGATTGAGCTGGTTTTTCTTCCAAGGTTTTCTCTGAAAGACGATTTTTCCCTCCTACAAGGTTAGTAACAGGAATGCAAAATTTTGAGTGTCTACATGATGTATGCTCTTCATTGATTCCCACCAGTGATCTGCCTCTCCTCGAAACATAAAGGTGGTGATGGGAGCTTTTTGATCATCACCGTAATGCAGTACATTGAATATCTTCGCCATTTATTTAAGCCACGTCTCTGCCTTGAGTGGGTCTGGCTTTTCGTGAAATTCAGGTGGTCCCAACTCCTTGAATTGTTTGGCAGTGACCATTCATGAGTTATCCACGTTTCTACTGGTATTATGAGCAGGAGTCTCTCTCGTAGTTCTGCAAGAATTGCATAAAGTTTCTAAAAAAATCATCATTCCTCATATTGTAACTAACATGATTTTCTGAGTTTACAACAACATTATTTGTAGCTTCCCGATTCTCAATATTATTTTTAGCTTCCTGATTCTCAATATTATTTGTAGCTTCCTGATTCTCAATATTATTTCTAGCTTCCTGATTCTCAGCCACAATTGTCTCATAATTCATCTCTTGAGTTTCAGATGCCATTCTGAAATATGGCCACAAAACAAATGTTAGTTAAAGAAATTGATATGTCACATATTATCCTTATATCTTGATCTACCAATTAAATGACACAAAAGCTTAGGTAGGACACTAGCGAAGGATTTTACTCGTCTCTCTCATCCTAGTTCTAATCTCAGATCTTCACTAGAGATCATATTCCTAAGCTCTGATACTAACTGTGATGACCCCAAAATAGGTCCACACAACCCATCTTAAGTCGCCAAAATACATACCACAAAATCTAAATACAAACATTCCTATTTACAACTATTAAACTGTCGTGCAAAATACGATCATACATACTGTGAGTTTTAATACAAATATTACATTGTACATAATACGACAATATCCAAACTCAAATTAAGTCTTCATTATAATTATTATCATACTATTTCACAACATAATGAAGACTTCTATAGAAATATCTTGGGCCATTACTCCACTCCCCGAATAGTCTCAACTACACTTTCATTTCCTAAGAAGAACAATAGAACAAAAAGAAAAAGAGTGAGCTCAAATAGCTCAGTAAAAAATAATATGACTAAGATAATGAGAAATAAATTATCTTTTAGTCTTCAACAATGATAAATCAGATAAAATATAATGGACAATAAGTTTTAGAACAACAACTGCAGCAGAACAAACAATCCATTAGAAGAGTCAAGTAGAGAATGATGTCTACTATCTTCTATGATTTAAGGGTCCATCATCAATGTGACGCCCCCAAATCCGGGTTACCTGACCCCTGAGTTTGGTGCTCACAATCTAACAAATAACTAACATCAAACTACCCATTTATTGATGAATATAAACATACATCTCATTAACTAATATCGTTAATATATTATTCCAGGTTTTCTAACCTTAACATTACAAACATACCCTTAGATATACAAAAAGAGTTTTACATAACACCTTAATAAATAAAGTTCTTATAACTACTCCAACAATACATCTTTGCCTTTGTCCTTCTTTGCCCTTCCGGCTATCTCGTTCCTAGCTGAAATATTATATTTAAGCAAGTGTGAGCAACAAGTTTGCTTCGGAAGTTAAATCATACAATAAAGTATAGGAATCAAGAATATTAAACTATCGATTCGATAGAATGTCACCAAAGTTCAAAGAACATTGAAATAGCTGAATAAATAGTTAATCAATAACAAATCTTTCTCGCATTTCATGCTAAACAATAATTCGATAATGAAAAAGTAAAACGCTTTCAAAATTTCTCTAATATTCAATTGAATAACAAGAATCAATTCTACGCAATAACAAAGTGGATAGTTTCTAGATTTTATGTTGAGCGATCCAAATGGATTTAGAACTTCCCTTCTCGAGTAACTATTAAAGGTATAACTTTGAATTATCCAGGTGTATCAGATAACTATAAAGAATAAATTATACCCCTCCGCAAGTACCTGGCCCACTACAAAAAAATGGGCCTTTAGCAACGACTTTTCGGGCAACGACTTTATAAGTCGTTGCTAAAAGTATATGTTTAGCAACGAAATTTGTCATTCGTTTCAGATTGTGTCAGGCTTTCACTTTTTGCAACGAAATTCATAAGCTGTTGCAAAATTTCGTTGCTAATTCATTGGCGAGAAAAAATTTCGTTGCAAAATTTTCGGCCACTTGATTTCCTGTCATCGTGGGCAACGAAAGTTTTTTTGTTGCTAAAAATGGGACTTTAGCAACGATTTTTCAGGCACGACTTTATAAGTTGTTGCTAAAAGTGTATGTTTAGCAACGAAACTTGTTCTTCGTTGCAGATTGTGTCATGCTTTCACTTTTTGCAATGAAATTCATAAGTAGTTGCAAAATTTGGAAACAAAATTCGTTAGAAATTCGTTGCAAAATTTCTAACCACTTGATTTCTCCTCATCGTGGACAACGAAAGTTTTTTTGTTGCTATATTTCATTGCCTAATATGGACCACATTCATTGGCAATAATTTTTATTTTCGTTGCATATTTTATACAACTTTTTGCAACGACTATTAACATGTTGCCGTAAATTAAGATAATAATAATAATAATAATAATAATAATAATAATAATAATAATAATAATAATAATAATAATAAAATAATAATAATAATAATAATAATAATAATAATAATAATAATAACAATAACAGTAATAATAATAATAATAATAGTAGTACTATGGAGCGGCCAACCCCTTGTACCCAATGTTATGCATAATACTAACACGCGCGCAACGGTCGTATATCTGACCACAAGGTTCTCTTTATATAAAAAATTATTCTTCTCAACCTTATAACCAGAGTTTGTATCAGAACAATAAAGTTTAGATTTAACGAAATACTATGATTTTAATACCTATTCTCTTTCTCGATCTAGCCGAAATAATTGGCATCGACCTTTCAATAATAATTGAGTTCTCTGTCTCGAACCTATCAAGTTTCAACAAATATTCGTCTAGCCAAAATAATTAGCTAAGACATATCTCAACACGATTCAATAATAGACAGAAATTAAATGTACTATTTGAAATCAATAATACTTCTACGGATGTGAATAACCAACAACAGTTATTCCCTAGGCATTCTTTCAAAATCAATAATTCATTTTAAATTAATAAACATGCACTAACTGCGAATAATCAACAATAATTCTCAGATGTGGTATAATCAGCAATAATTAACCACCACTATATTTGAAAAGTAATAACTCGAGATTGAGTTAAAGAAATTCGCTTTTTTTGTTGATTACTGCTACACAATATACTTAGTTGCATTTGAAAGACCTATAATCAATAATATCGGTCTCACAATTAGCATAACAAATCACAACACATAACACTGTAATTTACAGTCAATATATCTCCTAGACACAACATCATGTAGTCACATCAGTGTTCATAACCTATATAAATATTTATCAAGTCTAGCTAGTTCAGTCTGGTTGGACTTCGGTCTTAATTCGATGTTCTGGTCACCCTTATCCGATAATTAACACATTTATTATCAATTAAACTCTGCCTCAAAGCTTCAATATTATTTTAGATAAGTCAAATGTCATTCATAATATTTTTCAGAAGCTTTAGATAATTTTTAAACAATTATTATATTTTATAATAATTTTTCAAACACTGGAATCATTTTTAAATGATTTAAATACTATATAATACCATCATCATTAATATTTAATTAATATTAAAATATTTATATATTAATGAAATACTTGTAAAAATATTAAAGTTATTTATAAACTCAAAATATTTTTAACTCACCAATATTCTCTTTAAATGATTTTTAAAATATTTAAAATTATTTTTAAATAATTACCATTAATATTTAAATATTAATGCTTTCTCATCAAAATATTAAAATTCATTAATTATAACTTAGAATATTTTTAAATCACTTATTTCATTTTTAAATGATTTTTAAATCAATAAAACCATTTTTAACTCATTTATTTAATATAATAATTATATAAATCTAATATCATTAATATTGAATTATTAATAAAAATTACCTCAAAATATTAAAAGTTACATTTTATAACTTAAAATATTTTTAAACACTTTATTCTTATTTAAAATGATTTTTATAATATTAAAATTATTTTTCTCGAATTTATTTAATATCCTTATTAAATAAATTAAATATCATTAATATTCAAATACAATTAAATCTTAATGAAAAATATGCCAAATTATCAAAAGTTAATTTTCATAACTTAAAATAATTTTTAAAACCAATTTTATACTTTTTAGAATTTATTTTCTATTTTTAATTATTTTTCAGAAATTAAAATAATTAAATTCTTAAAAACCGTCGATGTAGCCTATAGTGACACTTTCTGTCACTGTTGGTGTTCTTGAGCCTCAAGAACACTGACAAGCAGTCACCAAGGTGCCACGTTTGACCAACCTTAATTCTCAGCTCATGTATGTACGTTCTGGGCTAACTAAGACATTGATCATGTAATATTAATGTAATACTACATGAATCAACAACAATCTAGGTCATATCTCATCATAAATGCAAGATCTAGGCTTGCTAAGTCACTGTCAGACGGTTCCTGGGTTTTCTGGGTTACCTAGAAACCCAGGCAGTTCATAGGTACCCATTTTGTGCCTTAATCAATCCGGTCTCTGGTCATTCTTAATGTGTTTTTCTAGTTCAAACATATAGTCCTCATGTCATAGAACAACTATATAACACTAGCTCAGTCCAAATACATCACAATCACAAGATTTGAACCGGTCAAAACCTGTTAGAAAAATTGTTCATACGGTTTCTGGAAATTCCAGAAACTCAAAGTCATGAACAAATAGCCTACTTTGACCATCCACTACTTTGATCCTGTTTTTTATTTAATGGATCAAAAGGCATGAATCTATAGTCCATATAGCAGACTACAACTTAGATACAACAACACAATCAAACTACACATCATCTGATAGATTCATGCTCTTACAAATCTTGTCAGACCATTCTGGGCAGTTTCTAGGTTACCTAGAAATGCTTGGTCATGGTCAGCCAACCCACTTTGACCATTAATAACTTGTAATCTGGACATGCTATGAGCATGATTCCACTTTCAGATTACAGTCCTCACAACATACTACAAGTCTATAACTTAAAACACAATAAATCAAAAATAGGTAAGAATCTATGGCCTCTGACATTTGCTTGTCAGGCCATAAATTAGGGTTCTTGGTAGTTTTTCCAAAACTTGATTTTTATCCACTTTGATGAAAGGGATCTATGATATAACATCATAGATCACCATATAACATCTAATAACACTTAAATAAACACATAAACAACATTTTTATCTTAGCATACAAGATCAAACTTAAGTTAGGGTTTATACCTTTCTTGTTCAATCTTTGATTCTTGCTCTCCTACACTGATCTTGATGATCTAGGGGCTTGGTTAGTGACTGAATTACTTAAGGATTTCGTGGGTTTGGTGATCGAGAGCAAAGTTTTGTAAAGTGTTTGTGAGAAAATGAGCTAAGTTTATGAACTTTCTCTATCTTGAATCACTTATATCTTTGATGTAATGTATCTAACATGCAAGGTGGCACTTTAGAGATTAGATTTGGCCAAGATTTGCAACACATGGCCTTACCTAACATGGTGAGTCACAAGATTTGCTAAATCTCTTTACTTAAATTATAAGTAAAGGGGTATTTTGGTCTTTTTGCCCCCAAAAGGGTATTTTCATAATTTTCATCATAAATTGAAGGGTATTCTAGTCATTTAACATCATTCTATTTAATTTTAACCCTTAGGGTTTGATAATCTCAATTGGCATTTGTTAATTAGGGTTTAGGGTTCTCGAATATAAAATTAGGGTTTCTCAGAATTCGATTAGGGCTCCTAACTATTCGTTAGGGTTTCTAATCCAAATTAGAGTATACTAAGTTTATACCTTATCTGATCAATCTTTGATCATCAATTCTATACTATACAAACACATACTCATCAATACAATTATTATAATTGTCTTATCAATTGAATCCCTTTCTGAAATTAGGGTTAGGGTTTCTATTCTCTGTTAAACAAAATTGTACTCATATTTCTTAGTCAATACATAGTTTGACCACTTTGCTAAACTCGTATCACAGATACTCAACACAATATTGATAATCAATATCAATATTAAATAAATAAAAAAATTTATTCGTAAAAATTCATATTATTCGAAATTCTAGGTTCTCACGTTCTCCCCTCCTTATAAGGATTTCATCCTCGGAATCACCGCTTTCTTACTCCCTACAATCTTTTAAAGTTGTATTATCAATTCATTTAAATCAACACAATATTAATTTGTGTCTCATATACTAACCTGTAACTTAGATCTGTAAAAGATAACAACTCACAACGATATTTATCCAATATTACTCGCGTAATTTAATTACTCAACTAAATCGTTACCTGTCGCCACCTCCTAGACAGCTACTGCATCTTGCATCGTCATATTGAATGTACGACCTGTTGGTCTTCCTGGCTGTGCAGGTCCACGAATCGTCAAGGTTCTGCTACCGGGTCCCTTGTTGATACTTCCCTTCTCCACATTCTTCTTCGGACAATTCCGAACCAAATGATATGTTGATCCACACGAATAACAACCTTGTATCTTATTCGGATTTGGACAATTGGGAGACATGTGTCCCTCTTGACCACAATTATAACAAACTCCTTTTCTCTTCAGACAGACTCCAGAATAATTCTTCCCACAACTCGCACATGGCTCACCTCACTTTCTATTCTCTTCAGACTTGTTACCCGATTGGGTATTCTCACTCCATTTCCTCTTGTTAGGATTACTCCCACCACTATTTCCTTCTTCATTTGTTTTCTTCTTCTTTTCCTGATGAAATCGAGATGCAGCTTCGCTCCCTCCTTTAGCAGTTATCACTTTCTCCAACAAAGTCGCAAATGTATTGATCTATAATACCGCTACCTTGTTAAATATTCCTGGCTTCAATCCATTCTCAAACCTTCTAGCTTTTCTCACCTACGTGTCCACCTAATTAGGTGAAAATCTCGCTAACTCGTTGAATTTAGCGGTGTATTCTAATACCGACATGTTCTCCTGCTTCAGTTTTAAAAACTTAACTTCCATCCTGGATTGCATACTCGACGAAAAATAGTTCTCAAAGAACAACTCCATGAATCTTGTCCAAGTCACTATCAATGTCCCAGCTCTAGCCTGATTAGTCTCCCACCAGTAATTGGCTTCTCCCTTCATCAAGTAGGTAGCAAAAGTTATCTTTTGCTCCTCTGCTACTCTCACAATAATGAATTCCTTCTCCATCTCGTTCACCCAAGGTTGGGCCTCAATAGGATCCGTAGTTCTCTTGAATTCTGGCGATCCTACCGCTTTAAAATCTTTAAAGTTTGCCAATCTATTGGCTGGTTGTTCTCTTGCTCTTGTTGCGGGCGCTATATTTCCCATAGCTTGTGCTATCATATTTACAAAGTTTTGCTTCGGGTCTGCTTGACCTCCTTCATTATTCACTGATTGTTCTTCTCTTTGGTTTCGATTCTATCGTCTAGGCGGCTTTATCTGATTTAAATAAAAATCTTACATCAATTCTTTATCTCTATACAAATTCTTATTAACAACAGAATAAGAATTTAATACAATTGCTCATATAATCGCATATTTATTCAAATAGCACATAGTACTTAACACATACAACTTTAATCAGTTACTATCCCTTTTTAAAAAGTATCAGGAATAACAACACAACTTTACACAAAAAGTTACTATTCACCAAAATCATCTTAATATTCATATTGAAAATAAAGATTACATTCATACAAACATATATATATATATATATATATATATATATTTACATATGTTCACTCATCGTTCTCAATTTTTACAATCTTTAATAATATTACACCTTACTATCAAAAGGTACTGCTGCTTATACTTAAGCTGTCTACAGTCCACTCCCTTCACCCGCCTTCTTCTTATTGGGACAATTGTTGAATCCGTGACGCATTCCTACACACGAGAAACACCTTCTCTTACTTGGCTTCAGACAATTTGGTGAAATATTCCCTTTCTGTCCACAATTGAAACACATATTCTTCGCCAACATACACTCTCCCAAATTCATCTTTCCACACTTGGCACAGACTTGCTTCTTCTTCGGGTTTGAATTTCCAAAATTACTATCACTATTATTGTCCCTCTTTCTTTTATTTCTATCTTTCTTCCTCTTGATTGTACCTTCCGATAATCCACCACCTTTAGCCTTCATTATTTCTACTTGTGTCTTCAGTTCGTTTCTTTCTTAAGTCATCTCATGTAATGCTCTCTCTGTCTTCCACAACTCCTCCAAGAGACACACCTTACTCCGAAGCTCCTGAACTTCCGCAGATACTTGACCTTTTTCTCCCACTTTGGTCTTAATTTCTAACTCCACCTTAACTTCTTCGGAATCTACCTTTTCATCTTCATTCAGATACATTTCGAGATACTCATCATGATCATTCCATAGATTTACCGTGGGTTCATCTTTTCTAACTTTCTCAACTGACTCACTCTGCGCTGGCACCTCGGCTACTGGCATTGGTTCAACAGCTGCCAACACATTCGTACTCATTTCATCCACTCCTGACATCCTGTAATCAGTTTAAACAACTTGATTAGAAATTTACCAATACAAAATTCATAAACACTATGTGTCCACATATCTCAATATTGATACACTTCGTCAATCCCTCACTTAGAACTCTAAATGAGTTTTCTCTATCTCACTTATGGTTATAATCCTAGGGTTTTCCCACCCCACTTAAGGTTTATAACCTACAGCTTTGATACCAACCTGTGACGCCCCCAAATCCGAGTTACTTGACCCTCGAGTTTGGTGCTCACGATCCAACAAATAACTAACATCTAACTATCCATTCATTGATGAATATAAACATACATGTCATTAACTAATATCGTTAATACATTATCCCAGGTTTTCTAACCTTAACATTACAAACATACCCTTAGATATACGAAAAGGGTTTAACATTACAGCTTAATAAATAAAGTTCTTATAACTACTCCAGCAATACACCTTTGTCTTTGTCCTTCTCTGCCCTTTCGGCTACCTCGTTCCTAGCTGAAATATTATATTTAAGCAAGGGTGAGCAACAAGTTTTCTCCGCAAGTTAAATCATATAATAAAGTATAGGAATCAAGAATATTAAACTATCGATTCGATAGAATGTCACCAAAGTTCAAAGAACTTTGAAATAGCTGAATAAATAGTTAATCAATAACAAATCTTTCTCGTATTTCATGCTAAACAATAATTCGATAATGATAGAGTAAAACGCTTTTGAAATTTCTCTAATATTCAATTGAATAACAAGAATCAATTCTACGCAATAACAAAGTGGATAATTTCCAGATTTTATGCTGAGCGATCCAAATAGAACTTGAAATTCTCTTCTCGAGTAACTATCAAAGGTATAACTTTGAATTACCCAAGTGTATTAGATAATCATAAAGATTAAATTATTCCCCTCAACAAGTACCTGGAGCGGCCAACCCCTAGTACCCAATATTATGCATAATACTAACACGCACGCAACATCCGTATATCCGACCACAAGGTTCCTTTTATATAAATGGTTGTTCTTCTCAGTCTTATAACCAGAGTTTATATCACAACAACAAAGTTTAGATTTAACGAAATACTATAATTTTAATACCTATTCACTTTCTCGATCTAGCCAAAATAATTGGCATTGACCTTTCAATAACAATTGTGTTCTCTATCTCGAACCTATCAAGTTTTAACAAATATTCGTTTAGCCAAAACAATTAACTAAGACATATCTCAACACGATTCAATAATAGACAGAAATTAACTGTACTATTTGAAATCAATAATACTTCTACAAATGTGAATAACCAACAACAGTTATTCCTCAGGCATACTTTCAAAATCAATAATTTATTTTAAATTAATAAACATGCACTAACTGCGAATAATCAATAATAATTCTCAGATGTGGTATAATCAGCAATAATTAACCACCACTATATTTGAAAAGTAATAACTCGAGATTGAGTTAAAGAAACTTGCCTTCTTTGTTGATTACTGCTACACAATATACTTAGCTGCGTTTGAAAGACTTATAATCAATAATATCGGTCTCATAATTAGCATAACAAATCACAACACATAACACTGTAATTTACAGTTAATATATCTCCTAGACACATCATCATGTAGTCACGTCAGTGTTCATAACCTATATAAACACTTATCAAGTCTAACTAGTTCAGTCTGGTTGAACTTCGATCTTAATTTGGTGTTCTGGCACCTTTATCCGACAATTAACACATTTATTATCAATTAAACTCTGCCTCAAAGCTTCAATATTCTTTTAGATAAGTCAAATATCATTCATAATATTTTTCGAAAGCTTTTAATAATTTTTAAATAATTATTATATTTTATAATAATTTTTCAAACACTAGAATCATTTTTAAATGATTTAAATATTGTCTAATATCATCATCATTAATATTTAATTAATATTAAAATATTAATGAAATACTTGTAAAAATATTAAAGTTATTTATAATATCTCAAAATATTTTTAAATCACCAATATTCTCTTTAAATGATTTTTAAAATATTTAAAATTATTTTTAAACAATTACCATTAATATTTAAATATTAATGTATTTCTCATCAAAATATTAAAAGTCATTAATTATAACTTAGAATATTTTTAAATCACTTATTTCATTTTTAAATGATTTTTAAATCAATAAGACCATTTTAACTCATTTATTTAAGATAATAATTAAATAAATCTAATATCATTAATATTAAATTATTAATGAAAATTACCTCAAAATATTAAATATTACATTTTATAACTTATAATATTTTTAAACACTTTATTCTTATTTAAAATAATTTTTATAATATTAAAATCATTTTTCTCTAATTTATTTAATATACTTATAAAATAATTTAAATATCATTAATATTCAAATAAATATAAATATTAATGAAAAATATGTCAAATTATCAAAAGTTAATTTTTATAACTTAAAATAATTTTTAAAACCAATTTTGTAATTTTTAGAATTTATTTTCTATTTTTAATCATTTTTTAGAAATTAAAATAATTAAATTCATGAAAACCGTCGTTGTAGCCTATAGCGACACTTTCTGTCGCTGTTGGTGTTCTTGAGCCTCAAAACACTGACAAGCAGTCACCAAGGTGTCACGTTTGACCAACCTTAATTCTCAGCTCATGTATGTTCTGGGCTAACTAAGACATTGATCATGTAGTATTAATGTACTATTACATGAATCAACAACAATCTGGGTCATATCTCATCATAGATGCAAGATCTAGGCTTGCTAAGTCACTGTCAGACGGTTCCTGGGTTTTCTGGGTTACCTAAAAACTAGAAAGCCAGGCAGTTCATAGGTACCCACTTTGTGCCTTAATCAATCCGGTCTCTGGTCATTCTTAATGTGTTTTTATAGTTCAAACATGTAGTCCTCATGTCATGGAACAACTATATAACACTAGATCAGTCCAAATACATCACACTCACACGATTTGAACCGATCAAAACCTATCAGAAAAATTGTTGATACGGTTTCTGGAAATTCCAGAAACTCAAAGTCATGATCAAACAGCCTACTTTGACCATCCACTACTTTGATCCTGTTTGTTATTTAAGGGATCTAAAGGCATAAATCTATAGTCCATATAGCAGACTACAACTTAGATACAACAACACAATCAAAGTACACATCATCTGATATATGCATGCCCTTAAAAATCTTGTCAGACCATTCTGGGCAATTTCTGGGTTACCTAGAAATGCTAGGTCATGGTCAGTCAACCCACTTTGACCATTAATAACATGTAATCTGGACATGCTATGAGCATGATTCCACTTCCAGATTACACTCATCACAACATACTACAAGTCTATACTTAAAACACAATAAATCAAAAACAGGTAAGAATCAATGGCCTCTTACATTTGCTTGTCAGGCCATAAATTAGGGTTCTTGGCAATTTTTCCAAAACTTAATTTTTAACCACTTTGATGCTAGGGATCTATGATATAACATCATACATCACCATATAGCATCTAATAACACTTAAATAAACACATAAACAACATTTTTATCTTAACATACAAAATCAAACTCAAGTTAGGGTTTATACCTTTCTTGTTCAATCTTTGATTTTTGCTCTCCTATACTGATCTTGATGATCTAGGGGCTTGGTTAGTGACTGAATCACTTAAGGATTTCGTGGGTTTGGTGAGAGCAAAGTTTGGTTGAGTGTTTGTGAGAAAATGAGCCAAGTTTATGAACTTTCTCTCTCTTAAATCACTTATATCTTTGATGCAATATATCTAACATGTAAGGTGGCACTTTAGAGATCAGATTTGGCCAAGATTTGCAGCACATGGTCTTACCTAACATGGTGAGTCACAAGATTTGTTAAATCTATTTACGAAAATTATAAGTAAAGGGGTATTTTGGTCTTTTCGCCCCTAAAAGGGTATTTTTGTAATTTCCCTCATAAATTAAAGGGTATTCTAGTCATTTAACATTATTCTATTTAATTCTAACCCTTAGGGTTTGATAATCTCAATTAGGGTTTGCTAATTAGGGTTTAGGGTTCTCGAATATAAAATTAGGGTTTCTCGAAATTCGATTAGGGCTCCTAACTTTTCGTTAGGGGTTCTTAATCATAGATTAGGGTTTCTAATCCAAATTAGGGTATACTAAGTTTATACCTTATCTGATCAATCTTTGATCATCAATTATATACTATACAAACACAAACTCATCAATACAATTATTGTAACTGTATTATCAATCGAATCCCTATCCGAAATTAGGGTTAGGATTTCTATTCTCTGCTTAACAAAATTGTACTCGTATTTCTTAGTCAATACATAGTTTGACCACTTTTCTAAACTCGTATCACAGATACTCAACACAATATTGATAATCAATATCAATATTAAATAAATAAATAAATAATTCGTAAAAATTCATATTATTCAAAATTATAGGTTCTCACGTTCTCCCCTCCTTATAAGGATTCCGTCCTCGGAATCACCGCTTTCTTACTCTTTACAATCTTTTAAAGTTGTATCATCAATTCATTTATATCAACACAATATTAATTTGTGTCTCATATACTAACATGTGACTTGGATCTGTAAAAGAAAACAACTCACAGCGATATCTATCCAATATTACTCGCGTAATTTAATTACTCAACGAAATCGTTACCTGTCGCCACCTCCTGGGAAGCTACTGCATCTTGCACCGTCATATTGAATGTACGACCTGTTGTTCTTCCTAACTGTGCAGGTCCTCGAATCGTTAGGGTTCCACTACCGGGTCCCTTGTTGATACTTCCCTTCTCCACATTCTTCTTCGGACAATTCCGAACCAAATGATATGTTGATCCACATGAATAACAACCTTGTATCTTATTCGGATTGGGACAATTGGGAGACATGTCTCCCTCTTGACCACAATTATAACAAACTCCTTTTCTCTTCAGACAGACTCTAGAATGATTCTTCCCATAACTCGCACATGGCTCACCTCCCTTTCTATTCTCTTCGGACTTGTTACCCGATTGGGTATTCTCACTCCATTTCCTCTTGTTAGGATTACTCCCACCACTATTTCCTTCTTCATTTGTTTTCTTCCTCTTTTTTCCTGATGAAATCGAGATGCAGCTTCACTCCCTCCTTCAGAAATTATCACTTTCTCTAACAAGCCGCAAATGTATTGATTTGCAGTATCGTTACCTTGTTAAATATCCCTGGCTTCAATCCATTCTCAAACCTCGGGCTTTTCTCGCCTTCGTGTCCACCTGATGAGGTGCAAATCTCGCTAACTCATTGAATTTAGCGGCGTATTCTGATACCAACATGTTCTCCTGCTTCAGTTCTAGAAACTTAACTTCCATCCTGGATTGCATACTCGACGAAAAATAGTTCTCAAATAACAACTCCTTGAATCTTGTCCAAGTCACTATCAATGTCCCTGCTCTAGCCTGATTAGTCTTCCACCAGTAATTGGCTTCTCCCTTCATCAAGTAGATAGCAAAAGCTGTCTTTTGGTCCTCTGCTACTCACGCAATAATGAATGCCTTCTCCATCTCCTTCACCCAAGTTTGGGCCTCAATAGGATCCGTAGTTCCCATGAATTCTGGCGGTCCTACCTCTTTAAAATCTTTAAAGTTCGCCAATCTATTGGCTGGTTGTTCTCTTGCTCTTGCTGCTGGCGCTCTATTTCCCATAGCTTGTGCTATCATATTTATAAAGTTGTGCATCGGGTTTGCTTGACCTCCTTCATTATTCACTGACTGTTCTTCTCTTTGGTTTCCATTTTGTCATCTAGGCAGCATTATCTGATTTAAATAAAAATCTTACATTAATTCTTTATCTCTATACAAATTCTTATTAACAATAGAATAAGAATTTAACATAATTTCTCATATAATCGCATATTTATTCAAATAGCACATAGTACTTTTAGTACTTAACACATACAACTTTAATCAGTTACTATCCCTTTTTGAAAAATATCAAGAATAATAACACAACTTTACACAAAAAGTTGCTATTACCATAACTTTACACAAAAAGTTGCAATTCACCAAAATCATCTTAAAATTCATACTGAAAATAAAGATTACATTCATACAAACACACGAGAAAGGTACTACTGCTTATACTTAAGTTGTCTACAGTCCACTCCCTTCACCCACCTTCCTGTTATTGGGACACTTGTTGAATCCGTGACCCATTCCTCCACACGAGAAACACCTTCTCTTACTTGGCTTCGGACAATTTGGTGAAATATTCCCTTTCTGTCCACAATTGAAGCACATATTCTTCCCCAACACACACTCTCCCAAATGCGTCTTTCCACACTTGGCACAAACTTACTTCTTCTTCAAGTTTGAATTTCCAAAATTACTGTAAGACCCCAACTTTTATGAATAAAGATTAATTTTTCTCTAAATATCATTTTGAATACTATGGTGTGGATTTGATATAATGTTATAGTTGTGGATAATATTTATAAATTTTACAAAGTAAACAAGTTGTTATATAATATTTGTTTGGTCGGGGAATATTCTTTTTGTCGAATAATATTCGTATGATGGCACAATCATTGGTGGACCCCACAACAAAATTATTGTCGGAGTTAGAAAACGACAAAAACATCTTTTTATAAAAATAACGGCGAAAGTTTTATCGTTAACTATTAAAATACCCGGTGGTAAAAGTACAGTAATACGCGTGCTTGCATAGTAGCACACAGTATTGATTATTGAAGCTTACGTAAGAAGCCACTCAGTTATACTCATATATTGCTACAATAATTGATGCATAGTATCTCATATTATTGATTCAATTATTGTCACAGTATCATCTGCATAATATTTTATATTATTAAATCAATAATTGAGACGACAAAGTTATTCATATTATTATTTGCAATATTGACGATGTCTAGAAAGTTCTGCCAAGGAGAGGTTTGGTCACCTAATTGCGCACCAACAGGAAGAAATCCTTATCGAAAAGCCCCCTCTTTCCTGGGAATGATCTGGTTGTTAAATATTGTGAGTTATAATATTAATGATGAATAATTATTGGAAGATTAAAAATGTGTTAATCGAAGATAAAATGATTTGTGGTAATATTTATTCAATCTTTGATATAAATAAGAAGTCTGTTATGAGACGTTTGTGGAAAGTTTAGTTTATTCTATGGGGGCCCATATGTCATCATCTAAGAGTCACTTTCGCCAATAGTAATTACCTTTACCAGACGTCAAACCACTTGTCGTTTCATATTATAGGCATCGAACCACTTGTCGTTTCATATTACAGGCGTCGAACTACTTGTCATTTCACACTACAGGCGTCGAACCACTTGTTGTTTCACATTACAGGCGTCAAACCACTTTTCTTTTCACATCACCAGTGGTCAAGCCACTTGCCTCTTCACATTGCAAGGGCTAAGCTAGAGATAAAAATGACCATGGTCTTCACGGTCTTCACGGCTTATCAACAATGACCCAAATCGCATCATGGTCTTCCGGATTTTGGAGTATATGAGGATGTCATCAATAAAAACGACCACAAAGTGATCCAAATATTCTTTAAATACTCGGTTCATCATGTCCATGAAGGCAGCAGGAGCATTAGTCAATCCAAAAGACATGACTAGGAATTCATAATGCCCGTACCGTGTTCTGAAAGCAAACTTTGGAATGTCGTCAGTTTTAATCTTCAACTGATGATATCCAGAACGAAGATCAATCTTTGAAAAGAATTTAGCTCCTTACAATTGGTCAAACAGGTCATCAATGCGAGGCAACGGGTACCTATTTTTGATGGTGACATGATTTAACTCCTGATAATCAATACAAAGTTGCATACTTCCATCTTTCTTCTTCACGAATAGAACAGGAGCACCCCAAGGAGACGTACTAGGACGAATGAAACCGATGTCTAACAATTCCTGTAGTTGGGTTTTTAACTCCTAAAGTTCAATAGGAGCCATTCGATATTAAGTTTTAGAAATGGGTTTTGTATCGGATTCAAGGTCGATACAAAATTTAATTTCACACTCTGGGGGTAGGCCAGGAAATTCTTCAGGGAATACGTCAGGAAATTTATTAACAATAGAAATATCATTCAAATCTGACGTATTTTTATTTAAATCCGTGACATGGGCTAAAAATACTTGACATCCGTTTTTCAATAAATGAATAGCATTATGGCTTGATATGACAGTGATTGATTTTAGTGGTTTGGTTGCTTGAATTCGCATAATAGGTTGGTTAGGAATATGAAAGCTAACAACCTTACGAAAACAATCAATTTTAGCATGATGAGTAGTTAACCAATCAATCCCTAAAATCACATCAAATGTAAGTATTTTCAAAGAAATAAGATCGACAGGTAACGTGCGGTTACCGATTTGAATCAAATAAGACTTATAAACAGTGGATGTAATGATGGTTTCTCCCAATAGAGTTTCAACCGATAAGTCAAAGTCTA
Organism: Panax notoginseng; assembly: GCA_016801055.1. Taxonomy (NCBI): domain Eukaryota; kingdom Viridiplantae; phylum Streptophyta; class Magnoliopsida; order Apiales; family Araliaceae; genus Panax; species Panax notoginseng. The sequence goes on from CM029014.1 coordinate 154,100,284, forward strand.
ATTTCTCCAGAGTCAAATTTAAACGTTGAGCGCAAGTAGGAGAAATAAAAGAATGGGTAGAACCGGTATCAAATAAAGTATAAACTTCGCTAGAGTTTATGATTAGCTTACCCGTGATCACCTCGTTCAGATTCCTCACTTTTTGGGAGGTTACGACAAACGCTCTCCCTTGAACTACCAGTTTTGTCTTGTCTGGGACACCCTTTGATGCCTCCATCCCAGCTAGACTTGACTTTGGTGCACGACAAAATCGGGCTAGGTGACCTTCTTTTCCATAATTGTAACACGCTTTTGACTACATCACGCAGTTTAGACTGATATGTCCCTCCCCTCCACATTTGTAACATACGACCGACGATCGTTCTCCTTTCTTAACAACAGGTGTTGGTGCTGACGTCTTTTCATCATTGTTGAATCTCCTCTTCTTGAAATGTCCACTCTTATTGTCATGGCCATGATTACCACCGAAGTGATTACCATTTCTGGCATGTTGATTCCCTCCACGCTTGTTGTCACCGCTTTGATGACTGTTACCATTGGTATTATTATTTTGCCGGCTGCTTTCTCTTGGTTGGTTCGACTCGTTATCACATTCCAATAAATGAGCCCTATTTACAACATCTGAATACAAACACAGTTTATGAGAAATCAGATATTGATGTATCTAGGGTTTCAAACCTCTTAGAAACATCCTTGTCATTCTCTCCTCGTTATCAACTAAGTGGAATGCAAACTGGGACAACTCGGCAAACTTGGCTTCGTACTGCGACACGGTCATGTTATTTTGCTCCAGTTTAATGAACTCTATCCCTTTCATGTGACGAATACTTTCGGGAAAGTACTTGTCATTGAACAGTTCTTGGAACTTCTCCCAAGTCATCTTCAGTACGGCAGGTTGAGTACACTTTACAGATTCCCACCAGTAATCTGCCTCTGCTCGCAATATAAAGGTGGAAAAGGGAACCTTTTGCTCCTCGGAGCATCCCAAGACATCAAATATCTTGGTGATCTGCTTTATCCACGTCTCCGCCTTAAGTGGTTTTGGCTCTCCAAAAAACTACGGTAGTCCCAGCTCCTTGAACTGCTTAGCGGCGACCGTCCGAGAGTTGTCAGTGTTTCCACCTGCATTTTGGATAGGAGCCGCCCTCGCCTGATGTTGCATGAATTGCATAAAACCTCTGAACGTCCCATCATTTATCATTTGATCGTTGTTGTTTACATGAGGATTATTTTCTTCCTGTTGCACATTATCCTGGGTATTAATCTGTGGTGACTCAACGGTCTCATGTGCTTCATTACTTATCTCAATATTTTCTGATGCCATTTTCAAATACTGCTACAAAATAAGGGTTAATTAACATATCGCATATTATCCCTATACTCTGACCGACCAATTAAATACCAAATAAACTTATGTAGGTCATACTAGCAAAGGAATTCCCCGTCTCTCCCCTCCTAGTTCTTGTCTCACATTTCAGCCAGGGATCATATCCTTAAGCTTTGATACCAACTGTGACGCCCCCAAAATAGGTATACATCACCCATCTTGAGTCGCCAAATACATGGTACAAAATTTAAATACAACATAATTATACAACAGTCATGTAAAATACAACAAAACATAATTTAAGAGTTTTAATAAGAATATTGTCATCTAGACAATATCCACACTCAATGGAGTCCTCATTATATTTATTGTCACACTATTTAACAGAATAGTAAAAACTACTAAAGCTATCATCTGGACCGTCACTCCGTTTCCCGACTAGTCCCGGCTGCGTTCTCATTTCCTGAAGAGAACAGTGAAAGAAAGGGTGAGCTCAACTAGCCCAGTAAGAAATATTATGACTAAGATAATGCATAATAAATTATCATTAGCCTTCAACAATTTTAAACTGATAGAATATAATAGACAACAAGTTTAACTACAGCGGAATAAGTAATCCATTAGGAGAATCAAGTAGAGCATGATATCTACTATCTTCTATGATTTAAAATATTTTTATCAATTTTTATCGCTGAGACTCTGCTTAATAAATAAACTACATCATCGAATCATCCCTGCACTACAGGCCAAAGATATTCATTAAATCATCAATGGTCATGACTATACCGAATAATCCCTGGTCATAATCATACCAAAAACTATCCATCAATGCACTACAGGCCACTGAGGATTTTTACCACATCATTTATAACATTACAGGTCATGATTATACCGAATGATCCATGGTCATAATCATACCAAGTCCATCTATGCACATAAGCCAAAGATGACTTTCATCACAATATAAGCATGAGGATGATGACAATGACATAATAATTCAATAAAACAAGTTCAAGAATAAATTTTAAAGATTTATAAGTTAATTTATCCTAAAATCAATAACGTCCAAATTGTCAACATGATACTGCTTTGTGGAGTAAAATTCAAGAATGCTCAGAAGAATATTTCCATGAAAAGATACTGGATGAAGCGCAAATATCAAGGATATTCCATTAATTTTATGGAGTATAGAAGCTAAAACTCTAACCAACTGAGTATAATAGAATATATGAAACCGCAAATGGATTTTTACCCACCATGCGGTAATCCACGTAGATAGATCATTTCCACAATTTAATAAGGAATGAATACAAAGGATCATTCACCATGCATGCGGTAATCCACATAGACTGGTTATTCCAACAGAATAATAAAGAATGGAATAACAGAAGAATTCATCAGGCGTGCGTAATCTGCACAGACAGGTTATTCCCACAGAATGATAAAGAATGGAACCAGGTAATGCGTAACCCGCACAGACAGGATATTCTAACAGAATAATAAAGAATAGAACCAAGTCATGCGAAATCCGCACAGACAGGATATTTCAATAGAATAATAAAGAATGGAATAACAACAGAATTCACCAGGCATGCGATAGACCGCACAGATAGGTTATTCTAACAGAATAATAAAGAATGGAATAACAACCCTTACGAGTATTAAAAGAAAATAACTCTCTTCATGAATGCAAAAGAAATAATACCCCTTGCCTTAGAAAAACTGGATACTGAAATAATGAGGTAGCAGACTTCTCTTTTTCTTTCTCTCTATAATAATTGGTCTATAGCTTTTGTGAATTGGTGAGAAATGAAGGAAGAATGAGCTTCTATTTATAAAAATATATAGTTTCGATAATTGCACCTTTTAGGGCTCGAAATATTACAGTATAATACCTTCCTCTTTTTTTTATTTTTAATTTAGTTCTGCAAGTATTATCAAACTTGAACCACCTCCCCTAATAGTAAATAATGTGAATTAATAGTAAATCATGTGAATCAATAGTTCTAGACATGTGAAAATACGAATTACAGTATAGTACCTCTATCTATACCTCTATTTTTAACTTAGTCATGCAAGTATTATCAATCTTGCACCACCACCCCTAATAGTACTAGAATGTGAATTAATAGTACACACATGTGAATAAATAGTTATAATCATGTGAATTAATAGCAATTAATTGTTCATTTATTTGGTTAATTATCTGATTGGTCAATATAACCTCCAGACATTAATTATTATCGAAATAAATGTCAATTTCCATTAACACTAATAATTTCCACACAATAGAACCATCAATTTCATCTTTAATCAACACGAACTTATTCATCATTAATATCATAACTCATAATATTTAACAACCAGATCATTCCCAAGAAAGAGGGGGCTTTCCGATAAGGATTTCTTCTTATTGGCGCGCAATTAGGTGACCAAACCTCTCCTTAACAGAACTTTCTAGACATTGTTAATATTATAAATAATAATATAAATAGCTTTGTCGTCTCAATTATTAATTTAATAATATAACATATTATGCAGATGATACTGTGATAATAATTGAATCAATAATATGAGAGATATGATGCAGCAATTATTGTAGCAATAATTGAATATAACTGAGTGACTTCTCACATAAGCATCAATAATCAATACCGTGTGCTACTATGCAATCACGCGTATTATTGTACTTTTACTATCGGGTAGTTCAATAGTTTAACGGTAAAACTTTCGCCGTTATTTTTATAAAAAGATAATTATGTCGTTTTCTAACTACGACAATAATTCCGTTGTGTGGTCCACCAATGATTGTGCCGTCGTACGAATATTCCCTGTTAAAACGAATATTCTCCTATCAATCGAATATTATATAACCACTTGCTTACTTTACAAAATTTGTAAATATTACTCACAACTATAACATTATATAAATCCATACCATAATATAAAAAAATATATATTTTGAGGAAATTATTTTTTATTCATAAAAGTTGGGGTCTTACAACCTCCCCTTCTTATGAAATTTCATCCTCAAAATTAGGGTACGTACCTGGTATATCGAAGAGGTGAGGATATCTTGACTTCATCTCAAATTCTAACTCCCAAGTCATTTCTTCCACATCGTGGTTTCTCCACAAAACTTTGACTTGAGGTATAACATTGGACCGTAGAATATGATCCTTCTTATCCAAGATTTTAACAGGTAACTCTTCATACGTTAAATCTTCCTATATCTCGTCTGGTTCTAATTCAATAATGTGGTTCGGGTCTTTCACATATTTACGTAACATAGATATTAATGTATTTCTCATCAAAATACTAAAAGTCATTAATTATAACTTAGAATATTTTTAAATCACTTATTTCATTTTTAAATGATTTTTAAATTAATAAAACAATTTTTAACTCATTTATTTAATATAATAATTAAATAAATCTAATATCATTAATATTAAATTATTAATAAAAATTACCTCAAAATATTAAAAGTTACATTTTATAACTTAAAATATTTTTAAACACTTTATTCTTATTTAAAATGATTTTTATAATATTAAAATTATTTTTCTCTAATTTATGTAATATACTTATTAAATAAATTAAATATCATTAATATTCAAATAAATATAAATATTAATGAAAAATATGTCAAATTATCAAAAGTTAATTTTCATAACTTAAAATAATTTTTAAAACCAATTTTGTAATTTTTAGAATTTATTTTCTATTTTTAATCATTTTTTAGAAATTAAAATAATTAAATTCATGAAAATCGTCGTTGTAGCCTATAACAAAACTTTATGTCGTTGTTGGTGTTCTTGAGCCTCAAGAACACTGACAAGTAGTCACCAAGGTGTCACGTTTGACCAACCTTAATTCTCAGCTCATGTATGTTCTGGGCTAACTAAGACATTGATCATGTAGTATTAATGTAATACTACATGAATCAACAACAATCTGGGTCATATCTCATCATAGATGCAAGATCTAGGCTTGCTAAGTCACTGTCAGACGGTTCCTTGGTTTTCTGGGTTACCTAGAAACCCAGGCAGTTCATAGGTACCCACTTTGTGCCTTAATCAATCCGGTCTCTGGTCATTCTTAATGTGTTTTTATAGTTCAAACATGTAGTCATCATGTCATAGAACAACTATATAACACTAGCTCAGTCCAAATATATCACACTCACAAGATTTGAACCAGTCAAAACCTATCAGAAAAATTATTCATACGGTTTCTGAAAATTCACAAAAAAATGGGGCTTCAGCAACAAGCGATTTTCGTTACTAAAAGTGCCAAATTTCGTTGCAAAAGGGTTTTGGCAATGACTTTACTGTCGTTGCATCTTTCGTTGCGCAATGAGCGTTGCTAATTGTTCCGCAACGAACGTATTTTTTCGTTGCCAAAAGTAATACATTTTGCAACGAAATTTGGCTTTCGTGCAGAGACATCGATCCTTTAGCAACAAAATGTATTGTTGCAGAATAATTAAAATTTCGTTGCTAAAAAGCCCATTTCGTTGCAAAAGCCTGCTAATTGGCAACGAAATGAACTCTTTTTTTTTTTGCAACGACCATGCGTTTTCGTTGCAATTGACACCATTTTGCAACGACATTTTTCGTTACAGTAAATTATGAAAATTGTTGCCTAAGCTTGCTTTCGTTGCGGATTGTAAACTTTTTAGCAACGATTTTCGTTGCTGATTATATTATTTGACAACGATATTATGCTGAATCAGCAACGAAAATGTTTGTTGCTGGTTATTTTTCAATAGCAACGAAAGTCGTCGATTAGCAACGACATTATATGTTGCCGTTTCTTTATATGTGCAACGAAAGTTGATATGATTCGCAACGATAAAAAATGTTGCCCTTTATTTTAGTATTAGCAACAATATCCTCTCTGTTGTTATTAGGTTAATTTTTAATTGTCAAATATAAAGTTTTTAATGCCATTAGCAACGAAAATTTGTTGCTAAATGTATAAAAAATTGTTGCTACATTAAAACTTGTTCAATGCTTTGGTGACGAATTATATTGTTGCCAAATCAAATTTTGACATTCTTTTTGTGTACCTGGCTGGCTCAATGTCCCCATAGAAAATAATGGTAAAAATACAAATAACTAAAATATTATTAACTTAATAAAATCATCCACTACATAATCATTCATTATCTTTATAATTAACCATCTAAAGCTACCACAGTTCTTCAATCAAAGTATATATCTACATATATAGAGAGAGTACGCTTCATAATTTCGTCACTTGTCTTTCGTAAACGTAGCTTGAAAATTTATACCCAGTATTGTAAGGCAGGTCATAGAAGTAGTCTTCCTGCACATATTTAAAAATAATAGCAAATCAGGAAAATGAAGCAAATAGGTCACCAAAGGTACTTAGTGCCAAAATCAATACACAACGACAATGTAGTTGCTACGTGGTACTAATGTACACCGTATTGCTCATAAGAAAAAAAAGACAAATAGACAATCACAATATCATTTGCTACAAATCCAAATAGAAAAAGAGCCTTCAATGCGACTATATGATTGGTCTGTTACAAGACAAAATTGGAATCTTAATCGTCCATTTCATGAATTAATTTTAGTAAGCATAGTGGTAAACATATTTTCTGTTACAAGACTTGTAGATTATTATTATATGTTGACCTCAAGAAAGAATTCAGTCACATTCAACAACCACAAGCATCACACAATCTTAAATACCATCACACAATCTTAAATAACAATGTTTAGATTTCTATATAGAAAGGACAACAATTATGAAAAAGTTGAGGCTATTAGTCAATGTGAAAAAACTTTTCTTGAGACAACAAATTTCTATACAGTATATGCCCCAAAGATGCTAGCTATAATCACAGACATCATAGATTTATTTACCAAGAATTCAACATGAACAAGCTACAAGAGACAGTTGTCCAAAATTATATTGAAGCATCAGTAACAAAGCCATCACAAACAAAAATGAACAAGCATACCTAACCCACCACGAAAATATATCGAGCATCTGTCTTCATGACCAATTTCTCTAACAAATTCAGGTCACCAAAAATAGCATAACCAGAAGATCCACATGTAAAACAGTCTACAATGTCAAGGCTTGGCTCCTATTTCATAATACTTTAGAAGCAAAAGAATAGCACATGGAAAAAAATTGGTAGGTTGAATTTGTTGCTTCCAACTACAAGAGAAAACAAAATATAAATATGACAAAATAAATTCATTATAGATTTTAAAACTTCCAACCTTATCATCAGACTAAATACAGGGTAGATCCCTTTTACTGTCTTACAGATAGAGACTAATTTTCATATATAACAAATAACTCCAGCCTTTTAGCATTGATCTATACGTTTCAAAATATAAAACTTTCTTATGTGGCAAGCTTATGTCATTATAAATGTTAAAGGAAAAAGAGGGATGCGTACCTTCACATGGTTTAGTTCACCAATAATAACTTAACTGCTTGAGTACCTCAAAAGTTAGTATATATTAATCTAACCTGAAGGTCAACTCTGGCCATAATTACCACAGGGATAATCAATGATTTGGCGATTTAAGTGAATATGTTCCAAACTTATGTAAAATTGAACAAACAATTATAAAACAAATTATATATCAATTATATATCATTTTATATGATTGTATTCTTATAAAGACATTCCTTTTGACTGGATGTAAGCAGGCTTACCAAAAGTTTTTACATAAAACAAATGTTTAACTACTTCATACTAATGAAGCACCGAGCATAGCAGGCTCCATTCAACACTCAATTTGATCAGAAAATTAACCTGACCTCATCACTAAACCCTTCACAACTTTCTACTGAACTCTTACGAAGTTCCTGAGGTTAATATTTGACGATTTTCAAGGAACTTTCTATATTTTGGAACTGAGGTGAAGTACAAAAGCACTAAGAAGTTAACAATGCCATAAACATGTGCGCCAACAAAACACATGTAACATGAAAACTTCTATATGATTGAGATGCCCATGTTGGACATTAATCTTCTACTGACTCTATTATTATATGAACTAATGATATATCAATACTAAAACCCACTCCCCTTTGATCCTATATGAAACTAGCATTACTAATAAAATTTCTAATCAAATCTCCTCGTCAATAAGTGAAAAAATGCCCATGGTACCGAGCCACCAAATATATCTAAGGAACAACCATTTACACAACCATGACATGATAACACTAATCTTATAACTAAGAAATTTTTTGACAAATATGCAAATTTCAAGTATTTACCGCAAGGCAACACAATTCACATAGATTAATTATAACATCCACAAACAATAATTAACAACTATAAATGTCAAAAAGAAATATTTATGGCCCAATAACTAAAAATGAAAGTTCAAAAAAGTTTTATGGAAAAGTGTAAAACGATTACTAGTTCCCAGAAACACCATCAACCAGTCCATTAATCCGGTCACCGGTAATATAGCCAGCCATCATAACCTCATCAGCAACATCCAAATCAATAGCTTCCAAAGCAGCCAAAGCATTACTCTGTATCTGGATTGGTCCCCTGTATTGTCCCTCCCCTCTAATGGTAGTAAAGTCCCTCTTAAACACCACAACCTCAAACCCCTTCATTCTCGCTGCCAACGCTAAAACCAGCCCTCCAATTCCACCGCCCGCCACCAGTATCTTCAACTTCTTCTCCTGCGGCGAAGAATTCTCACCAATTCCACCGCTTTGCTTCGCCGCCATCAGTATCTTCACTCCGTTCGCTAAATTATCTGCCCTACTGATGCTTCCATTCTCCTCAGCATCCGCCTTAGTCGTCGACGTCGCCGATTTTCCTCCCCTCTTCGCTGTCGCAGCTGCCATCTTCTGGGACGCCTTCTTCTTGCTCGCGTCAGACATCATCTGTCTCACAGAAATAATCAAAATCCAAGCCAAAACGAAAACCTAGAACAGAGAAAAATTGGATTGAAAAAACAACTTACCTTAGAGATCTGCGAGTAGTCTGATATAGGAATATATAGATCTAGGGTTTTGTTTCAGATTTCTCCGATCTGTTTGCACCGGCTTGTGTGTTTCTCTCGAAGCCGGAAGATGAAGGCTCGAGATTACAAGAGTATTATTATCATCATCATCATCTTAATTTAAGACAACATGTTAATAGTCGTTGCAAAAAATTGTATAAAATATGCAACGAAAATAAAAATTGTTGCCAACAACGAAATATAGCAACAAAAAAACTTTCGTTGCCCACGATGAGGAGAAATCAAGTGGTTAGAAATTTTGCAATGAATTTTGTTTCCAAATTTTGCAACTATTTATGAATTTCGTTGCAAAAAGTGAAAGCCTGACACAATCTACAACGAAGGACAAGTTTCATTGCTAAACATACACTTTTAGCAACGACTTTATAAGTCGTTGCCTAGAAAATCGTTGCTAAAGCCTCATTTTTAGTAACAAAAAAAACTTTCGTTCCCTACGATGACAAGAAATCAAGTGACCGAAAATTTTGCAACGAATTTCTAACGAAATTATTTCCCGCCAATGAATTAGCAACGAAATTTTGCAACGACTTATGAATTTTGTTGCAAAAAGTGAAAGTCTGACACAATCTGCAACGAATGACAAATTTCGTTGCTAAACATATACTTTTAGCAACGACTTATAAAGTCGTTGCCCAAAAAATTGTTGCTAAAGGCCCATTTTTTTGTAGTGAGAAACTTAAAGTCATGATTAAACAACCTACTTTGACCATCCAATACTTTGATCCTGTTTGTTATTTAAGGGATCTAAAGGCATGGATCCATAGTCCATATAGCACACTACAACTTAGATACAACAACACAATCAAACTACACATCATCTGACAGATTCATGCTCTTAAAAATCATGTCAGACCTTTCTGGGCAGTTTCTGGGTTACCTAGAAATGCTTGGTCATGGTCAGTCAACCCACCTTGACTATCAATAACTTGTAATTTGGACATGCTATGAGCATGATTCCACTTCCAGATTATAGTTCTCACAACATACTACAAGTCTATAACTTAAAACACAATAAATCAAAAACAGGTAAGAATCTATGGCCTCTGACATTTGCTTGTTAGGCCATAAATTAGGGTTCTTGGCAGTTTTTTCAAAACTTGATTTTTAACCACTTTGATGCTAGGGATCTATGATATAACATCATAGATCACCATATAATATCTAATAACACTTAAATAAACACATAAAGAACATTTTTATCTTAGCATACAAGATTAAACTCAAGTTAGGGTTTATACCTTTCTTGTTCAATCTTTAATTCTTGCTCTCCTACACTGATCTTGATGATCTAGGGGCTTGGTTAGTGACTGAATCACTTACGAATTTCGTGGGTTTGGTGAGAGCAAAGTTTGGTTGAGTGTTTGTGAGAAAATGAGCCAAGTTTATGAACTTTCTCTCTCTTAAATCACTTATATCTTTGATGCAATGTATCTAACATACAAGGTGGCACTTTAGAGATCAGATTTGGCTAAGATTTGCAGCACATGGTCTTACCTAACATGGTGAGTCATAAGATTTGTTAAATCTCTTTACTTAAATTATAAGTAAAGGGGTATTTTGGTATTTTCGCCCCTAAAAGGGTATTTTTATAATTTTCCTCATAAATGTAAGGGTATTATAGTCATTTAACATCATTATCTTTAATTCTAATCTTTAGGGTTTGATAATCTCAATTAGGGTTTAGGGTTCTTAAATATAAAATTAGGGTTTCTCGAAATTTGATTAGGGCTCCTAACTGTTCGTTAGGGTTTCTTAATCATAGATTAGGGTTTCTAATCTAAATTAGGGTATACTAAGTTTATACCTTATTTGTTCAATCTTTGGTCATCAATTATATATTGTACAAACACATACTCATTAATACAATTATTATAACTGTATTATCAATCGAATCCCTATCTAAAATTAGGGTTAGGGTTTCTATTCTCTGTCAAACAAAATTGTACTCATATTTTTTAGTCAATACACAATTTGACCATTTTGCTAAACTCGTATCACAGATACTCAGCACAATATTGATAATCAATATCAATAATAAATAATAAAAAAATTATTCTTAAAAATTTGAATTATTCGAAATTCTGAGTTCTCACATTCTCCCCTCCTTATAAGGATTTCGTCCTCGGAATCTCCGCTTTGTTACTATCTACAATCTTTTAACGTTGTATCATCAATTCATTTATATCAACACAATATTAATTTGTGTCTCATATACTAACCTTTGACTTGGATCTGTAAAGGAAAATAACTCACAGTGATATCTATCCAATATTACTCGCGTAATTTAATTACTCAACGAAATTGTTACCTGTCATATTGCATCTTGCATAGTCATATTGAATGTACGACCTGTTGGTCTTCCTGGTTGTGCAGGTCCTCGAATCGTCAGGGTTCCGCTACCGGGTCCCTTGTTGATACTTCCCTTCTCCACATTCTTCTTCGGACAATTCCAAACCAAATGATATGTTGATCCACACGAATAACAACCTTGTATCTTCTTTGGACTGGGACAATTGGGAGACATGTGTCCCTCTTGACCACAATTATAACAAACTCCTTTTCTCTTCAGACAGACTCTAGAATGATTCTTCCCACAACTCGCACATGGCTCACCTCCCTTTCTATTCTCTTCGGACTTGTTACCCAATTGGTATTCTCACTCCATTTTCTCTTGTTAGGATTAATCCCACCAATATTTCCTTCTTCATTTGTTTTCTTCTTCTTTTCCTGATGAAATCGAGATGCAGCTTCACTCCCTCCTTCAGTAATTATCAGTTTCTCTAACAAAGCCGCAAATGTTTTGATCTGCAATACCGCTACTTTGTTAAATACCCCTGACTTTAATCTATTCTCAAACCTTCGGGCTTTTTTTACCTCCGTATCCACCTGATGAGGTTTAAATCATGCTAACGTGTTGAATTTAGTGGCATATTCTGATACTGACATGTTCTCTTGCTTCAGTTCTAAAAACTTAACTTCCATCCTGGATTGCACACTCGGCGAAAAATAGTTCTCAAAGAACAATTCCTCGAATCTTTTCCAAGTCGCTATCAATGTCCCACCTCTAGCCTGATTAGTCTCCCACCAGTAATTAGCTTCTCCCTTCATCAAGTAGGTAGCAAAAGTTGTCTTTTGCTCCTCTGCTACTCTCGCAATAATGAATGCCTTCTCCATCTCCTTCACCCAAGTTTGGACCTTAATAGGATCCGTAGTTCCCTTGAATTATGGCAGTCCTACCGCTTTAAAATCTTTGAAGTTCGCCAATCTATTGGCTAGTTGTTCTCTTGCTCATGCTGCTGGCGCTCTATTTCCCATAGCTTGTGTTATCATATTTACAAAGTTTTGCATCGAGTCTGCTTGACCTCCTTCATTATTCACTGACTGTTCTTCTCTTTGGTTTCGATTCTGTCGTCTCGGCGGCATTATCTGATTTAAATAAAAATCTTACATCATATCTTTATCTCTATACAAATTCTTATTAACAACATAATAAGAATTTAACACAATTTCTCATATAATCGCATATTTATTCAAATAGCATATAGTACTTTTAATACTTAACACATACAACTTTAATCAGTTACTATCCCTTTTTGATAAATATCAGGATTAACAACATAACTTTACAAAAAAGTTGTTATTACCACAACTTTACACAAAAAGTTGCAATTCACCAAAATCATCTTAATATTCATACTGAAAATAAAGATTACATTCATATAAACATATATATATATATATATATATATATATATATATATATATATATATATATATGCTCACTCGTCGTTCTCAATTTTACAATCTTTAATAATATTACACCGTACTATCAAAAGGTACTACTGCTTATACTTAAGCTGTCTACAGTCCACTCCCTTCACCCACCTTCTTCTTATTGGGACACTTGTTGAATTCGTGACCCATTCTTCCACACGAGAAACACCTTCTCTTACTTGGCTTCGGACAATTTGGAGAAATATTCCCTTTCTATCCACAATTGAAACAAATATTCTTCCCCAACATACACTCTCCCAAATGCGTCTTTCCACACTTGGCACAGACTTGCTTCTTCTTCGAGGTTGGATTTCCAGAATTACTATCACTATTATTGTTCCTCTTTCTTTTATTGCTATCTTTCTTCCTATTGATTGTACCTTCCGATGATCCACCACATTCTGCCTCCATTCTTTCTACTTATGTTTTCAATTCGTTTCTTTCTTCAGTCATCTCACGTAATGCTCTCTCTGTCTTCCACAACTCCTCCAAGAGAAACACTTTACTATAGAGCTCTTGAAGTTCCGCAGATACTTGACCTTTTTCTCCCACTTTGGTCTTAATTTCAAACTCCACCTTAACTTCTTCAGAATCTACCTCTTAATCTTCATTCAGATACATTTCGGGATACTAATCATGATCACTCCCAGATTTACCATGGGTTCATCTTTTCCAACTTTCTCAACTGACTAGTTCTACGCTGGCACCTCGACTACTGGTATTGGTGCAACAGCTGCCAACACATCTTTACTCATTTCATCCTCTCCTGACATCCTACAATCAGTTTAAACAACTTGATTAGTAATTTTCCAATACGAAATTTATAAACACTATGTGTCCACATATCTCAATATTGATACACTTCGTTAATCCCTCACTTAGAACTCTAAATGAGTTTTCTCTATCTCGCTTATGGTTATAATCCTAGGATTTTCCCATCCCACTTAAGGTTTATAACCTATAACTTTGATACCAACCTGTGTCGCCCCTAAAACCGTGTTACCTGACCCTCGAGTTTGGTGCTCACGATCCACCAAATAACTAACATCTAACTACCCATTCATTGATGAATATAAACATACATCTCATTAACTAATATCGTTAATACATTATCCTAGGTTTTCTAACATTAACATTACAAACATACCCTTAGATATACAAAAAAGGTTTTACAAAACAACTTAATAAATAAAGTTCTTATAATTACTCCAGCAATACACCTTTGCCTTTGTCCTTCTCTGCCCTTCTGGCTACCTCGTTCCTAGCTAAAATATTATATTTAAGCAAGGGTGAGCAACAAGTTTGCTCCGCAAGTTAAATCATACAATAAAGTATAGAAATCAAGAAATATTAAACTATCGATTCGATAGAATGTCACCAAAGTTCGAAGAACTTTGAAATAGCTAAATAAATAGTTAATCAATAACAAATCTTTCTCGCATTTCGTACTAAAAAATAATTTGATAATTAAATAGTAAAACACTTTCGAAATTTCTCTAATATTCAATTGAATAACAAGAATCAATTCTACGTAATAACAAAGTGGATAATTTCCAGATTTTATGCTGAGCGATCCAAATGGATCTTGAACTTCTCTTCTCGAGTAACTATCAAATGTATAACTTTGAATTATCCATGTGTATCTGATAACTATAAAGATTAAATTATACCCCTCCGCAAGTACCTGGAGCGGCCAACCCCTTGTACCCAATATTATGCATACTACTAACACGCACGCAACATCCGTATATCTGACCACATGGTTCCCTTTATATAAAAGGTTGTTCTTCTCAGTCTTATAACCAGAGTTTGTATCACAACAATAAAGTTTTGATTTAATGAAATAAAATGATTTCAATACCTATTCTCTTTCTCGATCTAGCCGAAATAATTAGCATTGACCTTTCAATAACAATTGAGTTCTCTATCTCGAACCTATCAAGTTTTAACAAATATTCGTCTAGCCAAAATAATTAGCTAAGACATATCTCAACACGATTCAATAATAGACAAAAATTAATTGTACTATTTAAAATCAATAATACTTCTACAGATGTGAATAACCAACAACAGTTATTCCTTAGGCACACTTTCGAAATTAACAATTCATTTTGAATTAATAAACATGCACTAACTGCGAAAAATCAACAATAATTCTCAGACGTGGTATAAGCAGCAATAATTAACCATCACTATATTTGAAAAGTAATAACTCGAGATTGAGTTAAAGAAACTTGCCTTCTTCGTTGATTACTGATACACAATATACTTAGCTGCGTTTGAAAGACCTATAATATATAATATCGGTCTCATAATTAGCATAACAAATCAGAACACATAACACTGTAATTTATAGTCAATATATCTCCTAGACACATCATCATGTAGTCACATCAGTGTGCATAATCTATATAAACACTTATCAAGTCTAACTAGTTCAGTCTGGTTGGCCTTCAGTCTTAATTCGGTGTTCTGGTCACCCTTATCCGATAATTAACACATTTATTGTCAATTAAACTCTGTCTCAAAGCTTTAGTATTATTTTAGATAAGTCACATATCATTTATAATATTTTTCGGTAGCTTTTAATAATTTTTAAACAATTATTATATTTTATAATAATTTTTCAAACACTGGAATCATTTTTAAATAATTTAAATACTGTATAATACCATCATCATTAATTTCTAATTAATATTAAAATATTAATAAAATACTTGTAAAAATATTAAAGTTATTTATAATAACTTAAAATATTTTTAAATCACCAATATTCTCTTTAAATGATTTTTAGAATATTTAAAATCATTTTTAAACAATTACTATTAATATTGAAATATTAATGCATTTCTCATAAAAATATTAAAAGTCATTAATTATAACTTAGAATATTTTTAAATCACTTATTTCATTTTTAAATGATTTTTAAATTAATAAAACAATTTTTAACTCATTTATTTAATATAATAATTAAATAAATCTAATATCATTAATATTAAATTATTAATAAAAATTACCTCAAAATATTAAAAGTTACATTTTATAACTTAAAATATTTTTAAACACTTTATTCTTATTTAAAATAATTTTTATAATATTAAAATTATTTTTCTCTAATTTATTTAATAAACTTATTAAATAAATTAAATATCATTAATATTTAAATAAATATAAATATTAATGAAAAATATGTCAAATTATCAAAAGTTAATTTTCATAACTTAACATAATTTTTAAAACAAATTTTGTAATTTTTAGAATTTATTTTCTATTTTTAATCATTTTTCAAAAATTAAAATAATTAAATTCATGAAAACCGTCGTTGTAGCCTATAGCAAAACTTTCTGTCCCTGTTGGTGTTCTTGAGCCTCAAGAACACTGACAAGCAGTCACCAAGGTGTCACGTTTGACCAACCTTAATTCTCAGCTCATGTATGTTCTGGGCTAACTAAGACATTGATCATGTAGTATTAATGTAATACTACATGAATCAACAACAATCTGGGTCATATCTCATCATAGATGCAAGATCTAGGTTTGCTAAGTCATTGTCAGACGGTTCCTGAGTTTTCTGGGTTACCCAGAAACCCAGGCAGTTCATAGGTACCCACTTTTTGCCTTAATCAATCCGGTCTCTGGTCATTCTTAATGTGTTTTTATAGTTCAAACATGTAGTCCTCATGTCATAGAACAACTATATAACACTAGCTCAGTCCAAATACATCACACTCACAAGATTTGAACCAGTCAAAACCTGTCAGAAAAATTGTTCATACGGTTTCTGGAAATTTCAAAAACTCAAAGTCATAATCAAACAACCTACTTTGACCATCCACTATTTTGATCCTGTTTGTTATTTCAGGGAACTAAAGGCATGGATCTATAGTCTATATAGCAGACTACAACTTAGATATAACAACACAATCAAAATACACATCATCTGACCGATTCATGCTCTTAAAAATCTCGTCAGACCATTTTGGGCAGTTTTTGGGTTACCCAGAAATGCTTGGTCATGGTCAGTCAACCCACTTTGACCATTAATAACTTGTAATATGGACATGCTATGAGCATGATTCCACTTCCAGATTACAGTCCTCACAACATACTACAAGTCTATAACTTAAAACACAACAAATCAAAAACAAGTAAGAACTTATGGCCTCTGACATTTGCTTGTCAGACCATAAATTAGGGTTCTTGGCAGTTTTTCCAAAACTTGATTTTTAACCACTTTGATACTAGGGATCTATGATATAACATCATAGATCACCATATAAAATCTAATCACACTTAAATAAACACATAAACAACATTTTTATCTTAGCATACAAGATCAAACTCAAGTTAGTTTATATCTTTCTTGTTCAATATTTGATTCTTGCTCTCCTACACTGATCTTGGTGATCTAAGGGCTTGGTTAGTGACTGAATCACTTAAGGATTTCATGGGTTTGGTGAGAGAAAAGTTTGGTTGAGTGTTTGTGAGAAAATGAGCTAAGTTTATGAACTTTCTATCTTCTGAATCACTTATATCTTTGATGCAATGTATCTAACATGCAAGGTGGCACTTCAGAGATCAGATTTGGCCAAGATTTGCTGCACATGGTCTTACCTAACATGGTGAGTCACAAGATTTGCTAAATCTCTTTACTTAAATTATAAGTAAAGGGGTATTTTGGTCTTTTCGCCCCCAAAAGGGGTATTTTCGTAATTTCCCTCATAATTTTAAGGGTATTCTAGTCATTTAATATCATTCTCTTTAATTCTAACCCTTACGGTTTGATAATCTTAATTAGGGTTTAGGATTCTCGAATATAAAATTAGGATTTTTCAGAATTCGATTAGGGTTCCTAACTCTTCGTTAGGGTTTCTTAATCATAGATTAGGGTTTCTAATCCAAATTAGGGTATACTAAGGTTATACCTTATCTGATCAATCATTGATCATTAATTCTATACTGTACAAACACATACTCATCAATACAATTATTATAATTGTATTATCAATCGAATCCCTCTACGGAATTAGGGTTAGGGTTTATATTCTCTGTTAAACAAAACTGTACTCATATTTCTTAATCAATACACAGTTTGACCACTTTGCTAAACTCGTATCACGGATACTCAGCATAATATTGATAATCAATATCAATATTAAATAAATAAAAAATTATTCGTAAATATTGGAATTATTCGAAATTCTGGGTTCTCACAATCAATATTTTATCCCTGTAACACCAATCAATAATTATGCAAATCAACATTTTATCTTTGCACTATAGGCCAAAGATATTCATTTGTATCACCCGTGATCATGATTATGTCAAACAATAGTCCATCTTTGCACTACGAGCCAAAGAGAAATTTCACCACAAGCCTTTGCCTATAACATTAAAGGTCATGATTATACTAATACACAATTCTTGGTCATAATCATACTAATTAATAGATAACTATAAACATGAGGATGATGACAATGATATATAAAATGAATACAAGTGAGATCAATGATAAATATTAGAGATTTATAATTTAATTTATCCAGATTTCAAGGATGTCCAAATTATCAACATGATAACCAAATGTTGAGTAAAATCCAAGAATGATATTTAAAATTCATATTTCAAAGATAATTTAGACAAAGAAAAAAAAACTCATTTCATCGTGAATAGTACTCCGTCATGAATAGTACCCTAGATGAATAATACTTTAGCATGAATAGTACCCCAGATGAATAGTACTCTGGTATAAATAGTACCACAAATGAATAATACCCCGAAATGAAAAGATTAAAATTTAATATGAAAGTTCAGACCAATATTCCAGTGAAATGATATTAGATGAAACGCAAACCTCAAGGAATTTCTAATCATTTCAGGAATTATAGAAGCAATAATCACCATAGTAAGTTTAAATTAAGGAATATGAAATGAAATAATATCACTTACATAATATGGAGTATGAAAGAAAATGATATCCCTTACGAGTATTGAAAGAAAATAATATCCTTTACCTTAATAGGAGACTAGATCTGACTGGTATAACGAAAAAATCTTGCTCTATTAACTACACTCAAAGTATCATTATAATCAAAAGAAATACGCATAATATTATAGAAGAAGAATTTTTGATATTATGATGGTGTATTTTTCATCATCTAAAGATGTATCCTTTTATAGGCGAAGTTGGGAGACACTTTTCCATAAATTACGGATCTTAAGCCAAGGATTTCAATTCCCTTAACTCCATGACTTTGCTAATCTCTGTTGATTTAATTAAAATTGTGGCCCATGGAAGAAAAGCAAATTACCAGCATAAGAAGGAAGACCAACAAGAGCACATGTTTAGAAAATTTTGTTGTCAAGGGGCCACCTATACGAAATAATTCCTAATATGCCAAAGTTTAAAGAAATTGAAAACATGTCCTTTGAAAAAAATTTAGCAAATGAGAACCATCACAATCTAAAAGAAATAAAACTTGCCTTACTTGGAAGGCATGGAAAATGAGGGACCACTAGTTTAAAAAGGAATTTCATTATCTGCCAGAATTAAAAGAAAGAATAGGTACACTACATAAGAAATTTTAGTAAATGAAGGACCTTCCCTTGAACAATAAAAGAAGAATGTTGACAGATGGTCTACTAATACTTTATTTACATAATAATTCCATCGTAAGAAAAATGGATGTTTTAATATATTTATAGATTGTCATCTTTTAAGTAGGAAATAATTAATCCCAATTAATATTATAGATTTACAATATTGACAACAAGATCATTCCCAGGAAAGAGGGGGCTTTCCGATAAGGATTTCTCCTTACTGGCGCGTAATTAGATAACCTAACCCTTTTTCTCGTCAAAACTTTCTAGACATTGCCGACAATGCTACCCAATAATATTATTTTAATAATATGAGTTATTGTTGTTAGGTTTGTATATTGCACGATCATGAAATCAGATTACACAAAAGGTGCGGAAGGGCGATAAAATAGGAATTCAAAATTTTCATAAAAACCTATCACCATGATCATACTTTCTGCATAATTATCAATCAATAGAAAAGAGATGGAGAACAGATTCATACCCTTGTAGAAACTAGCTTCCTCATGTACAAGTTCACCTTCAATTCCTTTTCACGTTCAACTTGAATCTACCGGGTTTGATTCTTTCCTTTGATCAACGTTACACACCCAAGTGTTTGGCCTCTAGAGGTGATCCACCAAGGAAGAACAAATATTCAAGAAGATGGGTATTTGACAAAACCCTAATTTTTCTATCTCTGTAGAAAAAGGGCGTACTCTCCAACAATTGGAATCAGGTCGTTTGATATCTGATATAAGACTCCTCTTATAAAGATATTAGTTAACCCTTCTAATCTAATTAGAAATTAGGGTATTTATTAATTAATTAATTAATTAAATTCTTTTAATTAATTAAGCTCCCTAATCTTGTTAGGAATAATTAAACTTTTTTAATTAACTTGCCTCCTAATATTAATATGAATAAATGAGAGTACTTTTATTAATTAATTTCCAAACTCCTTTAGGAATTAAATAATAATAATAGTAATAATAATAATAAGACTTCTCTTATTAATTTATATTTAATATTTCTAAAATATTAATTAATAAATATTAAGTTATTTAATTTATTCTATCACCATAGATTAAATTCAATACACTTAACTTATTTTTACGATTATACCATTTACTTCTTAAATAAATATTCTTCCTTTTATGGTGTGACCTTTTAGGTTATTCATATTAAACCGGTTGTGAATAAATCAATTACAACAATTCTAATGTTATTTAAATAAATAAATTAAACTATTAATTTATTTAAATAAATAATATTTATTCTACAATAGGGCTAAGTCTCTCTAGCGATTAACGACTTTTCAGATAATATAGATTTTAACATTAGTCATAAAAGAACCTATAATTACCGTACAATTCAATTCTTTCACCATACAATATCCCAATTAAATATAAGACATGAAATTACTGTCAAATCTTATTTTATTTAATTCTATGTATTTTAATTCTTAAATGCACAACTCCAAAATGATGCAAATTAGAAACTCCTTTCTATTTTCATTCTGCCTTGGCCAAGGACAACTAGGTTATCATTTATCGAATCACATATGACATTTCTCTTCTTTACTAGAAGCGGTGGATTCTTTATTGATCATACATTACCTCCATACACAACTTATTATACCCAAGCATACCCTTTGATATACCCTAAGGGTCTTAAAGAATAAGACAAAGTATAACTCATCATACATAAGATACTATGATGATCTCAAGTTCAAGGATCAGTAGTACTACTATCACTATAGGAATTCCTATTGATAGATAAGTAAAACTCCATTAGGTATTCCTTAGTGAGCCACGTTCAGTGAACTTATTCTCCAATAAGCACCTACATACATGCTTTAGTGTCTCCACACAAATGATCATGAGATCAATCATCCGCATCCAATGAGCAAGTAATATATGTATCAATCTATCCGGATTCACTAATCCTCTTTTTAGTAATCTAACGATTGGGAACATTTTAGTTTTTAAGCTATCTAAGAATTTAGATCTCATTATCATGATCTCATCATGATTCTAAAAGCATTGCTTAAAACTATGAGTTTATCACATATTATTAAAATATCACCATGTAGATAAATTAAAGCCTTTAGTAATTGAATACTTTTATTAAAAAACGAATAAGATTGTTACAAAGTATATGTTTTATCATCAACATGATTGGCTTGTATGTATACTACTTTCAATCTTCACTTGCACTAAAGGCAATCGTCATGGTATCTCATACCCTTATTCTCTAAGTGACGATCATCCTATTGTTGGATAAACTTCAGTAAATGGATATGTAATGTTGTTCTTGAGAGTCCACTATCTCTATAGTGATTTTCCATCTTTTAATTATTCCTCTAATCAAATGAAAGTGCTACAATACATGTTTAGAACTAAGAGGAGACTTAGGAACTATTCCTAGTTCTATAATGAACTTTTCACCCAAGCAATCAACTTGTAGCTTCATTTACACTTATATACTTTGTCTTTATCACCAAACCAGTAACTCTTTGTTGTTTGGAATATTTTCAATTCACTACACCACCGTTCAAGATAACACTTTACCCTAAAGTGGATTTGTTGTCGTCTTGGTCAGTTTGAAAAATATGAGTCTGTTAAGCCCTCTAGTTTTAATTCAGACTCACCATAAAATTTAATCACATCCTTAGTACTAGTTAAGTACTTTAAGATATTTTTACTGTCTTACAGTGATCTCCTCCAAAATATGACTGATCAATATCAAGTCTCATATATTTCATTGCATACATGATATTTACTCATGCGATCTCTCTTTTGGGAGTCTATGGGGACTATTAAGGGAGATACACTCCATTGCTCATCATCATGAGACATCTCTTGGAGTTTGACATGCTAAACGACTTTAGCATCAAATGAATATACGTTCCTTGGGTTAAGCCGAGCATCATTTTAAATCTATCTATATAGATTTGTATCCCACCAATTACGATACTCTTCCCAAATCATTCATGGAGGAATGTTTAGACAACTTTATCTTTACTGATTTTAGCATTGATATGTCATTCCTTATCCATAGTATATTAACATATAATATTAGGAATGTCACGACGCTCCCACTGACCCTTTTGTACATACCAGGTTCATTCTTGTTTTTGATAAAAATTAAACTCTTTTGATTATCTCATCAAATCGAATGTTCTATTTTTGAGAAGCATACTTCAATCAATTTTTCTAAGTGTCTACAACTCTTACCTCATCGTATATAACTGGATTATCATCTTTTATGATGTGTACCTTATCATCATCATCTATGATGAATCCATACCTCCCAGGTATCTTTGGTATTATTCTAGATTTACGATTCAGTTGTGGTATAATAGTTCTATCTACAGGTTCTTCTTATTTGACTTATAGTATTTTGTGGTTCTTGAAATCTCCAAGATCTATTATTCTCCCACTAGCCCCTTCAATGATAAACACCTTTATCTTAGAAGGTAGCATGTTTCGCAACAAACACCTTTGGCTAAGTAGGATTATAGAACATATACTTAAACTTACTTTAGGATGTCCAACAAATCTGCACTTGTCAAATCTTGTCCTAAACTTATCCATTTGAAACCTTTTCACATAAATTGGACAACCCCTTATCTTAATATACTTAAGATTAGGAATCCTTCTTGTCCATAACTTTTATGGAGTCTTGGGGCCGAATTTTAAGGTTACCTTTTTCGTAGATATGCAACCATTTCTAGAGTATTACATAAGAAGGATACTAGAATGTCGATAAGAAAATCATTATGGACCACACCATATCCAATAAGGTATAATTTTCCCTTTCTGATACATCATTTAATTATTGCGTATCATGTAAGACCCCAACTTTTATAAATAAAGATGAATTTTCTATAAATATCATTTTTGAATATTATGGAGTTAATTTGATATAATGTTATGGTTGTGGGTAATATTTATAAATTTTGCAAAGTTCGCAAGTTGTTATATAATATTCGATTGGTCGGGGAATATTCGTTTTAACAGGGAATATTCGTACAACGGCACAATCATTGGTGGACCCCACAACGGAATTATTGTCGGATTGAGAAAACGATAAAAATATTTTATGAAAAATAACGGTGAAAGTTTTACCATTGATACTGTTGAACTACTCGGTAGTAAAAGTATAGTAATACGTGTGGTTGCATAGTAGCACACGGTATTGATTATTAATGCTTATGTGAGAAGTCACTCAGTTTGATTCAATTATTGTCAGTTAATAATATGAATTATTTAGCGATAATGACGTTTTGTTTTATTAGTATTATTAACGTAATAAAACAGAAATATCTTTTTATATAAAACAGAATACTTTATTAAAGTTATTCTATAAATAGAATATATTATATTTTATTTAAAAGATTTTTCTTTAAATATGGACCGTCATATTAAAGTAATCAATCTGGACCGTTCATGGATTAGTTACTATGCATTCTATTTTTTTATAAATAGCAGCTCATTCCTTCATTATTTCTTACGAATTCACTGAACTCTAGAGAGAGAAACTATAGAGAGAGAGAAGAAGAGTATTTTGCTACTTAACTACTTCCTTATTTCAGCTCTTCTTTAAAACGGTAAGGGGTGTTATTCTTTCTTATTCATGAAGAGAACTTTTGTTATTTTATTTCTTATTATTCTGTTGGAATAACCTGTATACGCGGTCTACCCTATACTTGGTGACATTCTTTTATTATTCTGTTGGAACATCATGTCCGTGTGTTTTACACCGGACCTGGTTCCGTCTTTATTATTATTCTGTTGGAACATCCTGTCCGTGTGTTTTACACCGGACCTGGTTCCGTCTTTATTATTATTCTGTTGGAACATCCTGTCTATGTGTTTTGCACCGGACCTGGTTCCGCCTTTGTTATTATTCTGTTGGAACATCCTGTCTGTGTGTTTTACACCGTACCTGGTTCCGTCTTTATTATTATTCTGTTGGAACATCTTGTCTGTGTGTTTTACACCGGACCTGGTTCCCTCTTTATTATTATTCTGTTGGAATATCCTGTCTGTGCGTTTTACGCCGAACCTGGTTCCATTATTTATTATTCTGTTGGAATAACTTGTCTGCGCGGTCTATCGCATGCATGGTGATTTCTTTTGTTATTCCATTCTTTATTATACTCGGTTAAGTTTTGACTTCTATACTCCATAAAATTTGTGGAATATCCTTGATAATTGTGTTTCATCCAGTATCTTTTCATGAAAATATTCTTCTAAGCATTCTTGAATTTTACTCCACAAAGCAGTATCATGTTGACAATTTGGACGTTGTTAATTCTTGGATAAATTAATTCTTGAACTTGTTTTATTGAATTCTTATATTATTGTCATCATCCTCGTGTTTATAAAATGTTGAAAGTCATCTGTGGCCTGTAGTGCATAGATGGACTTGGTATGATTATGACCAGGGATTATTCGGTATAATCATGACCGTAATGTTACAAATGATGTGGTAAAAGTCCTCATTGGCCCGTAGTGCGTTGATGGACAGTTGTTGGCATGATCATGACAATTAATGAATACACGAATATCCTTGGCCGTAGTGCAGGGGTGATTCGATGATGTGGATTATTTTATTAAGCTGAGTCTCAACGATAACAGTGTCGAAAAACCTTTTAAATCATAGAAGATAGTAGATTTTATTTTCTACTTGACTCTTTTAATGGATTGCTTGTTCCGCTATAGTTAAACTTGATGTTCGTTATATTTTATCAGTTTAACACTGTTGAAGGCTAATGATAATTTATTCTGCATTATCTTAGTCATAATATTTCTTACTGGGCTAGTTGAGCTCACCCTTTCTTTCACTGTTCTCTTCAGGAATTGAGAACGTAGCTGGGGCAAGTCGGGGAACGGAGTGATGGTCCGAATGATAGTATTAGTTAGTAGTTCTCACTATTCTATGTAATAGTGTGTTAATAAATGTAATGAGGACTCCTTTTAAGTATGAATACTCTCTAAAAGATAATATTTGTATTCAAACTCACAGTTTATGTTTTGTCGTATTGTACACGACAGTTGTATTAGTAAGTTGTATTTGTATTCTGTACTATGTATCTGACGACCCAAGATGGGTGATGTATACCTAATTTTGGGGGCGTCACAGTTGGTATCAGAAGGGATATGATCCCTGGCTAAGATGTGAGAATAGAACTAGGAGGGGAGAGACGGGGAATTCCTTCGCTAGTATGACCTACCTAAGTTTATTTGCATGGCATTTAATTGGTCGGTCAGAATATAAGGATAATATATGATATATCAATTAACTTTTATTTTGTGGCAGTATCTGAAAATGACATCTGAGAATGTTGAGAATAGCAATGGAGCACAGGCGACTGTTGATTCACCACATATCAATAATCAGGATAATGTGCATCAGGAAGGTGACAATCCTCATGCAAACAACAACACTGACCAGATGATGAATGATGGAATGTTGAAAAACTTTATGCAGTTCATGCAACAGCAGGCGAGAGCGGCTCCTGTCCAAAATATAGGTAAAAACACTGAAAACTCTCGGACGGTCACCGCTAAACAGTTCAAGGAGCTGGGACCACCAAAGTTTAAGGGAGAGCCAAAACCACTTATAGCGGAAACATGGATAAAGCAGATTACTAAGATATTTGATATCTTGGGATGCTCCAAGGAGCAAAAGGTTCCCTTTGCCGCCTTTATGTTGCGAGGAGAGGCAGATTACTGGTGGGAATCGATTAAGCGTACTCAACCTGCCGCACTGAAGATGTCTTGGGAGAAGTTCCAAGAGCTGTTCAATAACAAATACTTTCCCGAAAGTGTTCGTCGCATGAAGGAGGTGGAGTTCATCAAATTAGAGCAGAATAATATGACCGTGTCGCAGTATGAGGCTAAATTTGCTGAGTTGTCCCGGTTTGCGTCCCACTTGGTGGAAATGAAGAGCGAATGACGCGAATATTTTTGCGAGGTTTGAAACCTGAGATACGTCAACATCTTATTTCTCATAAACTGTGTTTATATTCAGATGTTGTGAATAGGGCTCAATTAGTGGAGCGCGATAACGAGTTAACGCAACCAAAAGAGAGCAGTCTGCAAAATGATAATACCAGTGAGAGCAGTCATCGAAGCGGTGACAACAAATGTGGAGGGAATCAACAGGCCAGAAATGGTAACCACTTCGGTGGTAATCAGGGCCAAAATAATAAGAATGGTTATTTCAAAAAGAGGAGATTCAACAATGATGGAAAGACGTCAGCACCAGCACCCGTTGTTAAGGAAGGAGAACGACCACCTATCATATGTTTCAAATGCAGAGGGGAGGGGCACATCAGTCCAAACTGTGCGATGCCGTCTAAAGCATGTTATAATTGTGGAAGAGAAGGTCATTTAGCTTGATTTTGTCGTTTACCAAAAATAAGTTCAGCCAAGATGGAGACATCAAAGGCCGTCCCAAAAAAGTCCAAACTGGTAGTGCAAGGGAGAGCGTTTGTTGTGACCTCCCAGAAAGCAAGGAACCCGAATGAGGTCATCACGGGTAAGCTTATCATAAACTCTAACGAAGTCCATACTTTATTTGATACCGGTTCTACCCATTCTTTTATTTCTCCTACTTGCGCTCATCGATTAAATTTGACTCCGGAGAAATTAGACTTTGACTTATCTGTTAAAACTCTATTGGGGGAAACCTTCATTACATCCACGGTTTATAAGTCTTGTTTGGTTCAAGTTGGTACCCACACATTACCTATCGATCTTATTTCATTAAAAATACTTGCATTTGACGTGATTCTAGGGATTGATTGGTTAACTACTCATCATGCAAAAATTGATTATTTTCGTAAGGTTGTTAGCTTTCATATTCCTAATCGACCTATTATGAGAATTCAAGCAACCAAACCATTAAAATCAATCGCTGTCATCTCAAGCCATAAAGCTATTCGTTTATTGAAAAACGGATGTCAAGCTTTCTTAGCTCATGTCACGGATCTAAACAAAAATACGTCAGTTTTGAATGATATTTCTATTGTTAATAAATTCCCTGACGTATTCCCTGAAGAACTTCCTGGTCTACCCCCATAGCGTGAAATTGAATTTTGTATCGACCTTGAACCCAGTACAAAATCCATTTCCAAAGCCCCATATCGAATGACTCCTATTGAACTTCAGGAGTTAAAGATCCAACTGCAGGAATTGTTAGACATTGGCTTTATTCGTCCTAGTACTTCTCCTTGGGGTGCTCCTGTGCTATTCGTGAAGAAGAAAGATGGAAGTATGCGACTTTGTATTGATTATCGGGAGTTGAATCATGTCACCATCAAAAACAGGTACCCATTGCCACGTATTGATGACCTGTTTGACCAGTTGCAAGGAGCACAATTCTTTTCAAAGATCGATCTTCGTTCTGGATATCATCAGCTGAAGGTTAGAATTGAGAATATTCCAAAGACGGCTTTTAGAACTAGGTACGGGCATTATGAATTCCTAGTCATGTCCTTTGGATTGACGAATGCTCCTGCTGCCTTCATGGATATGATGAACCGGGTATTCAACGAATATTTGGATCACTTTGTGGTCGTCTTTATTGATGACATCCTTATTTATTCCAAAAGTCGTGAAGATCATGAGCAACACTTGAGGCTGGTACTCCAAAAGCTTCGTGAATACAAGCTTTATACCAAGTTGAAGAAATGCGAGTTCTGGCTGGAGGAGGTAGCATTCCTTGGGCACGTAGTATCAAGTCGTGGAATATCGATTGACCCGGCAAAGATTGAAGCTATTCAAAGCTGGGAGCAACCTATATTAGTGACCGAAGTACGTAGCTTTCTTGGTTTAGCTGGTTATTATTAGAGATTTGTGGAAGGATTTTCTCGAATCGCTACTCCATTAACTCAGCTGACTCGGAAAGATACAAAGTTCGGTTGGAGCGAAGAATGTGAGCAGAGTTTTCAAGAACTCAAGAGGAGACTCATTTCAGCACCTGTTCTAACAAAACCATCTGGCTCGGAGGGATTTGTCATCTACAGTGATGCTTCGAGCAAAGGGTTGGGATGCATTCTCATGCAACATGGAAAAGTCATAGCCTATGCATCAAGACAACTCAAGGAATATGAGAGGAATTATCCTACTCATGATCTAGAGTTGGCAGCTGTTGTCTGTGCACTTAAAATTTGGAAGCATTACTTGTATGGGGAGAAGGTGGAGATCTTTACGGATCATAAAAGCCTTAAATATTTCTTCACTCAAAAGGAACTCAACATGCGACAACGACGTTGGCTTGAACTATTGAAAGATTATGATCATACCATTCAATACCATCCTGGAAAAGCGAACGTGGTAGCTGACGCATTGAGTAGAAGATCATATGCAAGTACGAGTGCAATATTGTCAACACAAAGGCCCATTTTGTGTGACTTGCAAAGGATGGAGATAGAGTTAAAGACTCCAGAGACCCATGTGATGATGGCGAATATACGAGTAGAACCAACTTTAATCGATAAAGTTAAAGCTGCTCAAGCTACAGACCTGGAGCTGATGCGTACGAGGAAGAAAGTGCAAGAAGGTGCTATGCCGGAAGCAAGAATCGATGAAGAAGGAATACTTCGAGTCAACTCCAGACTTTGTGTTCCTAACAACCCTGATTTAAAGTATTAAATTATGATGGAGGCGCACAACACACCGTTTACAATACATCCTGGAAGTACCAAAATGTATCATGATCTTCGTCATACATTTTGGTGGAGCAATATGAAGAGAGAGATAGCGTTGTTTATCTCAAGGTGTCTAACTTGTCAACGAGTCAAAGCAGAGCATCAAGTACCAAAAGGTCCATTGCAACCACTTGAAATTCTAGAATGGAAGTGGGAGCACATTACCATGGATTTCGTTACCGGTATTCCTAGGGTTTCTCAAGGTATTGATGCGATTTGGGTCATTGTTGATAGATTGACCAAGTCTGCTCATTTTTTACCGATACGAGAAACTTATACACTTGAACGTCTTGCTCGTATGTACATAAACGAGATTGTAAGACTGCATGGTATGCCAGTATCCATAATTTCTGACCGAGACCCAAGATTTACTTCACGATTTTGGGTTAGTTTACAAAAAGCTATGGGCACGGATTTACGATTTAGTTCAGCATATCATCCTCAGACGGACGGACAATCAGAGAGGACTATTCAAACTATTGAAGATCTATTAAGACTCTGTATCCTTGATTTTAAGGGAAGTTGGAACAAGTTCTTACCATTAATGGAGTTTTCCTACAACAACAGTTATCAAACAAGTATTGGCATGGCTCCATTCGAAGCATTGTATGGAAGAAAATGTCGTTCTCCAGTATGCTGGGATGAGGTGGGTGAAGTAACGTTGTTGGGACCGAAGTTGGTACGTATGACAACAGAAAAGATTCAAACGATCCGACAACGTATAAAAACCTCACAAGATCGACAAAAGAGTTATGCTGATCTTCATCGAAAGGACGTGGAATTTGATATAGGAGATCATGTGTTCTTACGTGTTGCTCCATAGAAAGGAGTTACGAGATTTGGAAAGAGAGGAAAGCTCAATCCTCGATTCATCGGTCCATTTTTAATCCTCGATCGAGTAGGAACTGTGGCTTATAGACTCGCTTTACCGCCAATTATGTCTTGTGTTCATAACGTTTTTCACATATCCATGTTACGTAAATATGTGGAAGACCCGAACCACATTATTGAGTTAGAACTGGAAGAAATAGCAGAAGATTTGACGTATGAAGAAGTTCATGTTCAAATCTTGGATAAGAAGGAGCATATTCTACGCTCCAAGGTTATACCTCAAGTCAAAGTTTTGTAGAGAAACCACGATGTTGAGGAAATGACTTGGGAGTTAGAATCTGAAATGAAATCAAGGTATCCTTACCTCTTCGACATACCAGGTACACACCCTAATTTCGAGGGCGAAATTTCATAAGAAGGGGAGGTTGTAAGACCCCAACTTTTATAAATAAAGATAAATTTTCTATAAATATCATTTTTGAATATTATGGAGTTAATTTGATATAATGTTATAGTTGTGGATAATATTTTTAAATTTTGCAAAGTACGCAAGTTGTTATATAATATTCGATTGGTCGGGGAATATTCGTTTTTACAGGGAATATTCGTACAACGGCACAATCATTGGTGGACCCCACAACGGAATTATTGTCGAATTGAGAAAACGACAAAAATATTTTATTAAAAATAACGGCGGAAGTTTTACCATTGATACTGTTGAACTACTAAGTAGTAAAAGTACAGTAATACGTGTGGTTGCATAGTAGCATACGGTATTGATTATTAATGCTTATGTGAGAAGTCACTCAGTTTGATTCAATTATTGTCAGTTAATAATATGAATTATTTAGCGATAATGACGTTTTGTTTTATTCGTATTATTAACGTAATAAAACAGAAACATCTTTTTATATAAAACAGAATACTTTATTAAAGTTATTCTATAAATAGAATATATTATATTTTATTTAAAAGATTTTTCTTTAAATATGGACCGTCATATTAAAGTAATCAATCTGGACCGTTCATGGATTAGTTACTATGCATTCTATTTTTCTATAAATAGCAGCTCATTCCTTCATTATTTCTTACGAATTCACTAAACTCTAGAGAGAGAAACTATAGAGAGAAACTATAGAGAGAGAGAAGAAGAGTATTTTGCTACTTAACTATTTTCTTATTTCAGCTCTTCTTTAAAACGGTAAGGGGTGTTATTCTTTCTTATTCATGAAGAGAACTTTTGTTATTCCATTTTTTATTATTCTGTTGGAATAACATGTATATGTGGTCTACCCTATACTTGGTGACATTCTTTTATTATTATGTTGGAACATCTTGTCCGTGTGTTTTACACCGGACCTGGTTCCGTCATTATTATTATTTTGTTGGAACATCCTGTCCGTGTGTTTTACACCGGACCTAGTTTCGTCTTTATTATTATTCTGTTGGAACATCCTGTCTGTGTGTTTTGCACCGGACCTGGTTCTGTCTTTGTTATTATTCTGTTGGAACATCATGTCTGTGTGTTTTACACCAGACCTGGTTCCGTCTTTATTATTATTCTGTTGGAACATCATGTCTGTGTGTTTTACACCAGACCTGGTTCCGTCTTTGTTATTATTCTGCTGGAATATCCTGTCTGTGCATTTTACGCCGGACCTGGTTCCATTATTTATTATTCTATTGGAATAACCTGTCTGTGCGGTCTATCGCATGTATGGTGATTTCTTTTGTTATTTCATTCTTTATTATACTCAGTTGGTTAAGTTTTGACTTCTATACTCCATGAAATTTGTGGAATATCCTTGATAATTGCGTTTCATCCAGTATCTTTTCATGAAAATATTTTTCTAAGCATTCTTGAATTTTACTCCACAAAGTAGTATCATGTTAACAATTTGGACGTTGTTAATTCTTGGATAAATTAATTCTTGAACTTGTTTTATTGAATTCTTATATTATTGTCATCATCCTCATGTTTATAAAATGTTAAAAGTTATTTGTGGCCTGTAGTGCATAGATGGACTTGGTATGATTATGACCAGGGATTATTCGGTATAATCATGACCGTAATGTTACAAATGATGTGGTAAATGTCCTCATTGGCCCGTAGTGCGTTGATGGACAGTTGTTGGCATGATCATGACCATTAATGAATACACGAATATCCTTGGCCGTAGTGCAGGGGTGATTCGATGATGTGGATTATTTTATTAAGCTGAGTCTCAGCGATAACAGTGTTGAAAAACCTTTTAAATCATAGAAGATAGTAGATTTTATTTTCTACTTGACTCTTTTAATGGATTGCTTGTTCCGCTGCAGTTAAACTTGATGTTCGTTATATTTTATCAGTTTAACACTGTTGAAGGCTAATGATAATTTATTCTGCATTATCTTAGTCATAATATTTCTTACTGGGCTAGTTGAGCTCACCCTTTCTTTCATTGTTCTCTTCAGAAATTGAGAACGTAGCTGGGGCAAGTCGGGGAACGGAGTGATGGTCCGAATGATAGTATTAGTTAGTAGTCCTCACTATTCTATGTAATAGTGTGTTAATAAATGTAATGAGGACTCCTTTTGAGTATGAATACTCTCTAGAAGATAATATTTGTATCCAAACTCACAGTTTATGTTTTGTCGTATTGTACACGACAGTTGTATTAGTAAGTTGTATTTGTATTCTGTACTATGTATCTGACGACCCAAGATGGGTGATGTATACCTAATTTTGGGGGCGTCACATATCAGGAGGTGTGCATTATGAGAAAATCATTTGAGATGATCTAGAAACTCATTGCACAAGTATTCCTTCCTTGATTCGATCAAAGAATCCTAATACTTTGCCAATTTGTTTCACTTCTAAATTCTTTGAACCTTTCAAATAATTCACACTTGAATTTCAGCAAATACACACATTCAACTCTTTGAATGATCATCTCCTTTTCTTATACTAATTTGTTCAATATGCAAAATTATTTTCACGTAAGTCAAGTATACAAAATCCATTAAATAATATTTCAGTTCTATACAAAACATTATTATTATAAATAGAAAAACAATTGTTCTTAAATATAATACCAAAGATTTCATTATCCAACAACAAATAGAAATAATGTTTCTAACGAGAACTGAAATATAATAACAACTTATTGACTTAATAGATTTTTTCATAGGCTGTTCTAAACTATAAGTTCCTATGGTTAATGCAACAATCTTTATTTCATTTCCCACACATAAGATTACTTATCTTTGTTTTGCTTTCTACTTCTGCTTGGTTTCTTCATAAATCTTTATTTATGAGAACCAAAACCGGTATTCAATACCCAAGTAGAACCTTGACTTAAAGAAAAATTTATTTCAATCATGAACAAATATATATTTGTAACCGAAGCTTCACTAAGCTTCTTCTTGTTAGCTCTGCAAGATGCTTCTCGCAGTTTATTTTCAGTGTCCAGGCTTATTGCAGTGGAAGAAAACTCCTTTGCTATTCGTATCAGGTTTGTTCTTATTATCCTTTATTTTTACCTTTCTTTTTACCTTCTTAGAATCGTTTTTCTTTTCAGAAGATTCATTGGCCCCTACCAATAAGACTTGGTCTTTCTTGGTTGGAAAGTGACTCTCAACATTTTTTAACATGTTAAGCAAATCAACGAGGTTGATATCTAGCTTGTTCATATGAAAAATTCACAATAATTGTGAAAGGAGTCTGGGAGTGAGTGCAAGATCAAATCTTGTCCCAACTCTTCATCCTTGACAAAACTTGTTGTCCTAATTGTTCAATCAAATTGATAATGTTAAAAACTTGTGTATGTACTGTAGTGTCATCGATCATTCTAGATCGGAAGAGCTCCTTAGATATCGAATATCTACTAGTCCTACTTTCCTCACAATTCAACTACTTGAAATGCAGGATTATAATAGGAGCATCCATAGTTTCAGGTTGACGCTGAAGCTCGTTACTCAAGGATGCGAGCATGATGCATTGAGCCAACTATGCATCATCTTGCCACTTTCTAAAAGTAGCAATCTCTTCCTCAGAGGCATTATCTACAACCATTGCTGGGATAGGCATATTAAGGACATAAGATAACTTTTTAGCCATGAGAACTATTCTCAAATTCCTTAACCAATCCGTTTAATTCGGTTAATTTAGCATCTAATATGCTATGGAGTGATAGTAATTTTAGACATTATAAAATTTTGTAAATGAATTTATAATTTAACAACATTATATCATATATTTTTTTATTAATTTGCAAAATAATTTAGGTCTTGTTTTAAATTGGTATCTCCCACTATTTTCATCAAACTATATTACCCTCATTTATATAGTTCGACAAAATCTAATTAAAGATTTGCTAGTGAGAATAAGGATCCAATTTCAAATGTATATAGCCTTGTGGTGACACAATAAACTATATATAAATAAATAGGTAGACAACCCTTGTCAATTACATCATCATGTAACTCCTATTATTTTGCCTCTTAGATTATTTCGATCAAGTGGTGATACATATGAATCAAAATTATCTAAGTTAAGTCTAACCTAGCACTTTCATATATTCAAAAAAGAAAAACATTGTCCTTGTGGTGACACAACAAAATAACATTGTTCAATTTTCTTTATAAGCATTAAATGTGATAAAATTAACATCTCAAAAAAATTAAGATAATCCTTGTGGTGACACAACAAACTTACAATAATTAATTGATACTCTATTATTTTTATCATGCTAGAAGGCGACGTTCGATATTCCAAATATCTTTGAACGCTTAGACTGTTCGTGTCTA
Source organism: Panax notoginseng (assembly GCA_016801055.1). Taxonomy (NCBI): domain Eukaryota; kingdom Viridiplantae; phylum Streptophyta; class Magnoliopsida; order Apiales; family Araliaceae; genus Panax; species Panax notoginseng. Next base: position 154,135,361 of record CM029014.1, read on the forward strand.
TCATGATTAAACTACCTACTTTTATTGTAGGTAAGATTGGTCCCATTACCAAATCCAAATCTAAGAAGGCGCAAAGCCTACCCGTTAATATGGAGGAAAGTACCCAATAGGGATTGATGAGTGAGATTTATACCCGCGAATCGGATATTTTATGACTTAAATAGTTGCCTGTTCTCGTAGATTTTATATAGTTTTATATGATTATAGTGTTATTGTGCTTAATCGATGAAATACAGAGCGTTATAGGTGTTTTCCATGCTTTCAGGGACAAAATAACCAAATTACATATGCCCGAGCCGCGGCGCCAAAGCCAAGGCTTATTCTCGCACCGCAGTGCCACCTTCCTGTTCTTGCTGACGTCAACCTCGCGCCCCGGCGCCACAGAGGCTTCTATGGCTCGGGCTGCAATGCGAGCTCCGTGTCATTCATATTAAAGTGGTGCTGCAGCGCCAACTGCAGCTTAGTGACCCGCGCCGCGGCGCCACCTCCAGTGCCCAGGCAGAGGCCATTTGCTTTTGACCTAGCTTGAAGGCAGAAAAGGCATATATAACAGAAGCAGCTCTGCATCTCTCATTTTTTATTTTTGGATCATCAGGCACCATATATCATATAGATTAGCATAGTTTAGTTTTTCTCTTTTCTTTTATATTTTCTCTCTCTAGTTCTTAGTTGATGTCTGTATATATAGATTAGGTAGATTTAGGGAGAAGTCTGTTATTTCTTTGGAGCACAAGAGCAACGAGCGGCACTGATTGGAAAGCTTTATTTGAGCGGAATTCATGGGAGTTGAATGGGCTTTGACAGAGTTCCTTCTATCCATTTATTTCCACTAATTTTGTATTCTATAAATGTTATCTTATTTGCTACTTGTAGTTGGTTTATTAACTATGAACTGATTATTGGCTCTAAGGTTATAATGGATCCCTTTGTTATTTGAATTGACTGTCTTTATCTCTTTGGTTAGCACCATATGATTTGGATTAATATATTTGTGCTTTATGATTCTCGTTAAGATATTAGTGATGATTTTGGTAATCTGCATGATATTGATAGAAGAATTGTAGATTTACACGTAACTATATTAGCATGTGATTGTGGTTTTTGACTGCATAAGTTGTGCGTAGAATAGACATATCTCTGTGCGCCACGTGCGACCTAATAGAGAACTTAGGCTTAAATCCTTGTTATGAGTGATTCGCATAGACATATGTAGGATTGTATCTAGCTTGGACGTTCTTTTCTGTTCTATTCCCTTCTGGGTGGATCTGGAGAGGATATGTTTATGCATACCTCGACAGAGGTGCATAGACACCTGTGTGTTCTCGATCGACAAATTATCGTGACCATTTAGACCAAAGAGGGAAGGATAGCTAGTTTGATGAAACATAACACGCCAGGTGTTCGACAGAATGCCTGTGTGGGGTGAAGTTGTGACCTTAGCTTGTATTCCTTAGATTTCCATTCGTTATCCATTTACTTGCTTTGTTAATTAGTATAATTAGATTAATCACACTTCCATTTACTGCTGTTCGAATAAGACTTTAGCGATACATAGTTGGTACTTGGTAAATATTAGTCATAGTTCCTCGTGGGTACGACACACTTCTTATCACTGTATTACTTGTTAGACCGCGTATACTTGCGCGTGTTTAGTGATCGATTTTCTGACTAACAAGTTTTTGGCGCCGTTGCCGAGGAACTATTATTCTAATATTGTCCAATATTGATTTAAATCAATTTAGTCTTACTTTGAACGTGTATATATTTATTTCTTTTATTTGTTTGATCTTCCTTTCTTTTTGTTTTTGAGTTTACAAATTATGGACGATCAATGTTATCAATGGCCTTATGAGGGGACGATGCAACCAAGCTCGGAAGAAGGACTCAAGAATTTGCAATTTAAAATTGTTAATGCCTTGAGATTTTTTGACAATCTTGAGTGTCAGTCCACTTAGAATGCCTACTGTCAGGATCAAGCTGACTTTGAACCGATTCCCTACCATCCAAACTGCCAGGTTTATCCAAACTCATGGAACTACAGTCAAGAGCACTATTATGATCCGAATCATGCCTCTCAAATTGACTATCAGTCTCTACCGCATTATGAGTTGACGTGCCAACCCAATGAGAGCTTTTATGAGACCTCAACATGAGAAGAAGAGAACCGGTTTGAGGAGCTTCTCACCGACTTTATTGAGAGAAATGAGGTTCGGATGGCAAGACAAGAAGCCGCATTGCACAGCCTTGAGAATCAATTGGGGCAACTCGTCAATGCCATCACAAATCCACCGCAAGGCAATCTCCCGGTCTTTATTTTTCGTGACAATGACGCAGAAGAGCATTGCAAGGTGGATACGCAAGGAAAATGCAATGAGTCTCGCATATTTGTTGAGGGAGACGTCATAGTGCAAACTAGCCAACCGATGGAGTCTGAAGTTGGAGACACAAGGATCAACAATGGTTATATAGGCAATACTGATCTACAATCAAGAACCACGCTCCCGACTGTGGAAATCCATGCTTATTTGCCCAATCTCTCTCCTTCGCACCGCAGCACCAACCAACAAAGCAACACTAGCGCCGGGGCGCCAAAGTGAGCCTCGCCCACTGGTAACTCGCGCCGCAGCGCCAACCAACAAAGGGAAGGTCGCGCCGCGGCGCCAACATCGATAATTTGGGTTTTTAAAGAGCAATTTCGGCTAGAAATAAAGTCATATGCCCCATCTCTCTCGGCAGTTTTAAGAACTCTAGCACTCTATAACCGAAGAAATTAAAAGGGTGCCTCTCCTTCACCAAAATTTAAGCAACCAAATCTCTCTAGATCATCCGACTGCTACCCTCTCCATTAAGGTAATTGGGATTATCTCTCAGTCGTTCACTAAAATAGATTGATACAATTTGTGGGTTGGTGTTTTCTCTGTGCAATTGCTTGCTGTAATTAAGGTGATTTCCGCTGCCAGAAATCTAGATTGAGCATTTACAAACAAAGGCTATCCAAGTTGGTTTTAAAGAATGCACACAAGGTGTTCGATAAAGTGCCTAAACCAAAAAGTTGACTGATTTGGGCTATTTTGGCCGTGCAATTGCATTGGGTTTGTCTGAAAAAAGGTTTGGGGGAATTTTGGCACTGCTAAGGGACTGTTTCTGCATCAAGCCAACTGAATTTTTGAAATGGCACAAAAGTGACAACGCCTTAGCGTCGGCGGTTCCTCATCTGCTGCACCAACGCCATGGGACAGAGCCAAATTTACCAATAAGGAGGCATGGAAACGCTACAAGAGTTCTTTTACCGCTCAAAATTTGATTCCCGAGCGGGGGTTGAGGCTGAGCAAAAATGATGGCGAGTTGGTAACCATGATTTTGGGACGCCAGTGGATCCACTTCACAAAGGCACCCGAGTCAGCTGTTGTATTTGTGGTGCGGGAGTTCTACACCAACACAAATGTAGAGGGTCCTTCAGTTGTCCAAGTTAGGGGGAAGACAGTGGATTTTTGAAACCTAGCTATAAACGATCTGTTTGCCATGCCCAACTATGAGGGCAAGGATTATACGGAGCCGGGACTCCGCAGCTATGACTTAGAGGATATTATCAGGAGGCTTTGCAAGCCCGGGACTTCATGGAAAATGAATGACTACACGGGGGAAAAGACCAGCTTCCCGTCTTCAGCGCTCAGTCGCTATGGGAAGGCATGGTTTAGATTCATCTGTGCGAATATGATTCTGACCCGTCACCTGAGCGACGTGACGAAGGATAGAGCGATCCTTTTATTTGCTATTGGCACGGGCGTGAAAGTGGACATCAGGGTGCTCATACACGAGTCCATCATAAAAGCGATCAAGAGCACAGTTTTTTTGGGATTCCCTCACCCATCCATGATCACCAGGCTATGCAAGAGGGCAGGTATCCATTGGGGGCCTGAAGAGATAACTCTGCCACCCATGTCAGCCATTGACCACCAGACGATCTCCCGCTTCATTGTGTGGGATGGGGCAGAGTCGCATGTTAGAGGTGAAGCTACGGGCCACCTACAGCGCCGCCCCCTACTACAGAGCCAGAGCAGGCACAGACCTCAGACGTCGGCCCAGTTGCATGGGGGCTACTTACAGACATCATGGCATCCCTCACTTTGCTGCACCAGAAACAGGATGCCGAGGTGCAAAGATAGCGGAGGCACATCGCAGCAGTGGCTCAGAGACAGGAGATAGCTATGTAGTACCAAGCTGAGCTGGTAAACACTATGCAGAGCATCTACACTAATTATTGTGGCGAGAATGCTAAGTTCACGCCATACCAGTTTATAGAACTGTCTGTCTTCCCACCCTACCCTCCCCCATCACCACCTACCGAGGCTAACGAGGACGAGACCGCTGCTGAGTGAGCCACTTCAGGGAAGCCCTCTTGTATACGATTTCTTTATGCTTAGCAATGAGGGCATTGCTCACCTCAAGTTTGGGGGTGTTTTTAGCTATTATCTATCTATTTCTGTACTGCCATGATTAGGATTGCATATTTAATATTTTGTTATGACTTTTTATCAGTATTGTGGTGCAGTCATTTTGAACTGCGGGTTTATGTTTGGATTTTTACCATTATGAATGCCATAAACTATTTTGGTTTTTATTTTATTAATGCTTTGATTATTATCAGCATGATTGTGGTTTATAGCCATCTTTTTGGGGCTTTTACAGATTAGATGCTTGTGCCATTTGAATGGCCTTTTTACCCTATTTTGAGCTGCTATCTAGCAAGGGTGTTATAGTATCATTAATTTTTGATTGTGGCTGATGACAAGTGTCAAGTATCTTTGCCTATCTCTTAGAGTCGTGTCAAGTATGTATGAACTAGGGGTTGTTCAGTTGATAAGTTTAGACTATTATTGATCCATCCTTCTTAGCACGCACCGACCAACTGTATTTAACTAGTTATTTTTCAAATTTATTTCGCGTATTTATTGCTTTGAGAATTTGTTCACTCTTATAAACTTTCATTTTTACAAGGTAATAAAAGACTTAGACGTTTATACAGTTTTGGATCTTGGATTCTAGCATGTTGATATATAAAAAAAATGAATGAAAATGGAATAAAAAAAATAGAAAAGAAGAGTTTATATCGAAAGTTTTGCGGTGGGTCAAGATGGAGCGTAAAACGCACTCGCCCATAAACGTATGACTGATATCGAGATGGAGCATAAAATGCACTCGCTAAATAATCTTTGTTTTTATTGTAAAATCTCGGTGGCTTATGTTGATTACGTGGCCTTTACTGCTCGAGTTATTAGATTCATTGGGGTGTTCTACACCTAGTGCCCTAAAGTCGTCTGGCTTAGGAGTCACTGATCAAAAGCTCATTCATGGGTAGTTCTAAATAGCCTAAGGTAATTAAGGACTGCCCGAGTTAGATTTTTACTATCGTCATGCTAGAGTCTTTTGATCTTTTCCTGCATTTGCATCTTATTCTTAATGCTTGTTGAATGTTTGAGTTGCGGAGTATGCATATTAGTATTAGCAATCGATTGTGCAAACTTATTTGAGCCATGATTAGTTAGGACGGTTGGTCTCCACACACACACACATAGAATGGATCGAATACAGTCTTATGCTTACGATTGAATGAACCCTTATTCATATCTGTATTTTCCCTATTCTATGGGAGTGGCTATGATCCAGTTTTGAAGCCATGTTACTACTTTACTGTTTTATTTTTCTTTCGCGTGCGTTTCATTATTAGTGTTGTGTTAGTTAGTTTGCTCGAGGACAAGCAAAGACTTAAGTTTCAGAATATTTGATGAGTGGAATTTATATCCGCGAATCGAATATTTTATGACTTAAATAGTTGCATGTTCCCATAGATTTTATATAGTTTTATATGATTATAGTGTTATTGCGCTTAATCGATGAATTGCAGAGCGTTACAGGTGTTTTCCATGCTTTCAGGGACAAAATGGCCAAATTACATATACCCGCGCCGCGGCGCCAAATCCAAGGCTTATTCTCGCTCTGCAGCGCCACCTTCCTGTTCTTACTGACGTCACCCTCGCGCCCCGGCGCCACTGAGGCTTCTATGGCTCGCGCTGTAGTGCGAGCTCCGTGTCCTTCATATTAAAGTGGCACTGCAGCGCCAACTGCAGCTTAGTGACCTGCGCCGCGGTGCCACCTCTGGTGCCCAGGCAGAGGCCATTTGCTTTTAACCTAGCTTGAAGGCAAAAGAGGCATATATAACAGAAGCAGCTCTGCATCTCTCATTTTTTATTTTTGGATCATCTGGCACCATATATCATATACATTAGCATAGTTTAGTTTTTCTCTTTTCTTTTGTATTTTCTCTCTCTTGTTCTTAGTTGATTTCTGTACATACAGATTAGGTAGATTTAGGGAGAAGTATGTTATTTCTTTGGAGCACAAGAGCAACGAATGGCACTGATTGGAAAGCTTGATTTGAGCGAAATTCGTGGGAGTTGAAGAGGCTTTGACAGAGTTTCTTCTATCCATTTATTTCCTCTAATTTTGTATTTTATAAATGTTGTCTTATCTGCTACTTGTATTTGGTTTATTAACTATGAATTGATTATTGGCTCTAAGGTTATAATGAATCCCTTTGTTATTTGAATTGACTGTCTTTATCTCTTTGGTTGGCACCATATGATTTGGATTAATATATTTGTGCTTTATGATTCTCGCTAAGACATTAGTGATGATTTTGGTAATCTGCATGATATCGACAGAAGAATTGTAGATTTACACCTAACTATATTAGCATGTGATTGTGGGTTTCGATTGCATAAGTTGTACGTAGAATAGACATATCTATGTGCGCCACGTGCGACCTAATAGAGAACTTAGGCTTAAATCCTTGTTATGATTGATTCGTATAGACATATGTAGGATTGTATCTAGCTTAGACGTTCTTTTCTGTTCTATTCCCTTTTGGGTGGATCTGGAGAGGATATGTTTGTGCATACCTCGATAGAGGTGCATAGACACCTGTGTGTTCTCGGTTGAAAAATTATCGTGACCATTTAGACCAAAGAGAGAAGGGTAGCTAGTTTGATGAAACATAACATGCCAGGTGTTTGACAGAATGCATGTGTGGGGTAAAGTTGTGACCTTAGCTTGTATTCCTTAGATTTCCATTCGCTGTCCATTTACTTGCTTTGTTAATTAGTATAATTAGATTAATCACTCTTCCATTTACTGTTGTTCGAATAAGACTTTAGCGGTACATAGTCAGTATTTGATAAATATTAGTCATAGTTCCTCGTGGGTACGACACACTTCTTATCACTGTATTACTTGTTAGACCGCGTATACTTGCGCGTGTTTAGTGATCGGTTTTTCGACCAATAGGGGTCAGGTTCCGTGTCTCGAGAAGAATTCTAGGGACTCAAAAATTGGATAGCAGAATTTGTTGTCTTCCTAAAAGATCAGAGTAAAAGTACTCAGGGTCAACAAATACCTGCTCAACTAGAGTTCTCTGCACAAGGTGGCAGCCAGGGTACTGACAAGAAAGAGGAAGCACATAAACTCGAACCTTAATCTAATGACAAAACTAACAAAACCCCTAAAATAACCAATATCAAGGAAGATCGAGAAATTGGTGACATCAGAAGGAAAGTCCAACAAATGGAAGAAACCATTCGATCTATCAAAGGGACTAGAGCATATGTGAGTGTTAACTACTCAGACCTCTACATCTTTCTGGAGGCCCATTATCCAGACAAGTTCCAGATTTCAGAGTTTGAAAAATACATTGAATTGGGAGATCCTTACACTTATTTGAAAGTATTCATTAGAGAACTCGAATCCTATATAGAGGATGAAAAGTTGAGAATACAGTTATTTCAGAAAAGTCTGGCCGAAGAGGCCAGAGCCTGGTACGCTTGACTTGACAACTCCAAAATTCATAGCTGGGAAGAGCTAGCACATGCCTTCTTAAATCAATACAGCTTCTAGTCACAAATGGCTCCAGACAGATATCAAATTACCAAATTTAAAAAGTAGAACACTGAATCTTTCTGTGAATATTCCCAAAGATGGAGACGTCTGGCATCGCAAGTCATTCCATTAATGACAAAAACTGAGATGGTAATGACATTCATTGATATACATGAAGCTCTATTCTATGAAAGAGTCATAGCAGGCATCGAAAAACCATTCTCAAAATTGATTAAACATGGAGAAATGGCTGAGATGGGATTAAAGCTTGGAAAGATTAAAGACCTCATTGCTTTGGAAGCCGTAGCTGAGCACATTCAGGCCAAAAATTATGGGAATAATCCTCGGAGAGTTCATAAGAAGAAGGAAGAAGTTGTATCCTTGATACTTCAAGGTCAAACTCAGAGAGGCAATCAAAACCAGCCCATTCAGAGGAAAATTTATTCCCCTTCCAAACATCTGTACAACCTTCAAATCCTACGTTCTAAAAAGCTAGAGAGGGTAGACTTCGAAGAACATTTACACCCTTAGGGGACTCACTTAAGATTATACTAAAGCTTCTGACAGCATAGAAAAAAATTTCTCAGTTGCTTCCCCTAGCCAATCTAAGTGGGAAGAATTTTAACCCAAGCAAGAAATGTGCTTACCGTTCTGGGGTTCCTTGCCATGATACCCAAGAATGTTGGTCTCTAAAGCACAAGATCCAAGATATGATAGATAGTGGTGAGATTGTGGTAACAACACCAGGGTACCCCATGTCCAGGACAACCCTTTGCCTCAACACAATAAGGAGGGAGTCAATATGATCAGTATGGGGAGTGGAGAAGGTTCCATATAAGACCCCAACTTTTTACGAATAAAGATTTAATTTTCTCTAAATATTATTTTGAATAATAAGGTATGATTTGATATAATGGTATAGTTATGGGTGATATGTGCAAATTTTGAAAAGTAAGCAAGTTGTTATAACATATTCATTTGGTCGGGAAGATTCTTTTTGTCGGGGAATATCTGTACAACGACATAATCATTGGTGGACCACATTATGGAATAACTGTTGGATATAGAAAGCGATAGAAATAACCTTTTCATAAAATAACGGCAAGACTTTTACCATTAAACTTTTGAAATAGTCGGTGATAAAATTACAGTAATACACGTTGTTGCATAGTAGCACCGGTATTGTACGGTATCTCTGATTATTGATGATTACGTAAGAAGTCACTCAGTTTTATTCAATAGTTGCCATAATAGTTGCTACATAATATCTTATATTATTGATTTCATTATTGTAACAGTATCATCTGCACAATATTTTATATTATTAAGTCAATAATTGAGATAACACAGTTATTCATATTATTATTTACATTATTGACAATGTCTAGAAAGTTTTGTCGAGGAAAGGAGTTGGTTATTTAATTGCGCACCAATAAGGAGAAATCCTTATCGAAAAGCTCCTCTTTCTTGGGAATGATCTGGTTGTCAATATTGTGAGGAATAATTGTTGATAAAAATATTTTCATTGTGTTGGGAACATTAGTGTTAGTAGAAATCGATATTTATTTTGATAATAGTTGATTTCTGAATGTTAAACTGATCAAACGGGTAATTAATCAGATAAATGAGTAATTAATTACTATTAGTTCACATGCAAGGAACTATTGATTCACATGTAAGGAACTATTGGTTCACATGCAAGTACTATTAGGGGAGTTTGTGCAAGATTGATAATACTTGAGGGACTAAATTAAAAATAGAGGAAAAGATGAATGTACTAAATTATGATTATCCTTGTAATTTACCACCCTTTCCTAGCCTATAAATACTTCTTCATCCATTCATTATTTCCTACCAATTTGAAGAGCAAAGTTATAATCACAAGTTATAGTGAGAGAAACTATAGAGAGAAAGAAGAAGAGTATTCTATTACTTCACTATTGCAGTATCCAATCTCCAACTAAGGTAAGGGATATTATTTTTCATATTCATTCCTTATTAATCTGTGGGAGCAACCTGTCTACGCGGATTATTGCATGCATGGTGAATGACCCTTCGTATTCATTCTTTATTAATCTGCGGGAGTAACATCTCTACGCGAATTACCGCATGCATGGTGAATAACCCTTCGCATTCATTCTTTATTAATCTACGGGAGTAACCTGTCTACGTGGATTACCACATGCATGGTGAATAACCCTTCATAGTCATTCTTTGTTAATATGTGGGAATAACCTGTCTACGCGGACTACCGCATGCCTGGTGAATAACCTTTCGTATTCATTCTTTATTAATCTGTGAGAATAATCTATCTACGCGGATTACTGTATGACGGGTGAAAATCCATTTGTAGTTTCTTGTATTATTTCATTTCATACTCCCAAATCTAAATGTACTTTGCTTCTATAATTCCTGAAATGATTAGAAATTTCTTGAGATTTGTGCTTCATCTAATATCATTTCATTGAAAAATTGGTCTGAACTCTTTTATTGAAACTTTAATCTTTTCATGTCGGGGTACTATTAATCCGGGGTACTGTTCATACGGTACTATTTATGGGTACTATTCATACGGTACTATTCACGAGTACTATTTATAACAGAATTTAATTCTTTTCTATCCAAATTATTTTTGATACATGAATATCATTCTTGAATTTTACTCCACAAGTGGTGATCATGTTAACAATTTGGACATTCTTGAACTCTGGATAAATCAAATTATAAATCTCTAATATTTATCCTTGATCTCACTTGATTGATTCTTTATATCATTGTCATCATCCTCATGCTTATGATGTCTAGAAAGTGATCTTTGACCCGTAATGCATAGAAGGACTATGGATTGATATGATTATAACCAGGAATTTTGTATTGGTATAATCATGACCCATAATATTACAGACAAATGATGTGGTGAAAGTCCTCTTTGGCCCGTATTGCATAGATGGACAGTTGTTTGGCATGATAATGACCACTGGTGATACTAACGAATATCCTTGGCCTGTAGTGCATGTATAATTCGATGATGTGAAATATTTATTGAGCTTTGTTACAGAGATAAAATATTGATGATGAACTTTTAAATCATATAAGATAGTAGACGTCATGCTCTACTTGACTCTTCTAATGGATTGCTTGTTCCGCTGTAGTTGTTGATCTAAACTTCTTGTCTATTATATTCTATCAGTTTTTACACTGTTGAGGACTAAGAATAATTTATTCTACATTATCTTTGTCATAATATTCTTTACTGGGCTAGTTGAGCTCACCATTTTCTTTCATTGTTCTCTTCAGAAAATGAGAATATAGCTGGGACTAGTCGGGAAATGGAGTGATAGTCCAAGATGGTTGCTATAGTAGTCCTCACTATTTTATAAAATAGTGTGATAACAATTGTAATGAGGACTTTATTTGAGTTTGGATATTGTCTACGAGACAATATTTGTATTAAAACTCATAACTTATGTTTTGTCGTATTTTATACGACAGTTAATAATTGTATAATTAAAGTTATATTTGGATTCTGTACCGTGTATCTGACAACTCAGAATGGGTTATGTAGACCTATTTTGGGGGCGTCACATTCCAAGTACCTCAAGTATGTATGGGACACTCCCCAAACAAGCAAGGATAACTCAGACAAATGGGAGTATTCGAAATGTCAGTTTTTAATAGAATGAGAAATGAAGTCTATCGAGGAACAGATTGGTCAACTGGCAGAATTGATGTTATATCAACACTAAGTGACATGACAGTTGATAACTTAAGTCAGCCAGTGGAGTGAAAATCCTCGTGCGCCCGAAATTCTTTCAATTGCAAGGAAGAATCACTATCGGTTCCATGAACATGAAACATGGGTAGACAATGTTTCCAGGGAAGAAAGATTCTGAGCTCACAGAGAGTTTGCCTTCAAAATAAAGTTCACTTCTTTGAATCAGCCTATGGAAGATATTCTCTAGATGTTAATCAACGAGGGAAGAGTCACAGAGCTATTACCCCTAGTAGACCCTCGATCAAGGAAATTCAATTCTTCCAAAATATGTCAATATCATTCCAACAATCCTAGTCATGATATAGAAGAATGTTAGGGACTTCGTCGTCTAATTCAAAACCTGATTAAAAGCGGTAAGCTACTAAAAGGAAGTTAAGATAATGGCTTTCCAGATGAAGAAGTAATATTTCCTCCTCTGGCATGGAGTCTGAAGGAAGTTGTAGTAGTTATTTCATGTGAGAAGGACACAGTTACAATACCCCTGACAGTTCTAGGAAAGGGGTATCAAGGAGGAAATAATCCTGTGAAAGCGGCTGCACTAAAACCACTTGATGTTGCCATCCAGACCGTAATATCCCTTAATCAGCACAAAAAGAGCCATAGAGTTATGGGGAGAATGAGGGATCAACATCAAATCACACTGCTATTATATCAAAGGAAAACCCGCTATATCTACCTTAGCGAGTAATAAAGCCAGTCACTAAAACTAAGGGTAGAGTGCCCGAGGAGAAAATTAAAGAATTCCTCAACAAAATGGAGTATAATGAAGCCAAGGTAGTGCAAATATTAAAAGAGGCACCCCGACTGATATCCATTCTAGATTTGGTATTATCTACAGAAGATCATCGCAAGATCTTATTGCAAGTACTGGAAGAAGTGCATTTATCAAAGGCAGTGGATACATAAAAGTTCCATCACTTGATAGATCACATTTTCAACAATAATGTGATATCTTTCACTGATGATGACATACCAGTAGAAGGGACTGGTCATTGAAAGTCATTGCATATAGCAATAATATCCTCTAGATATGTGATAGGAGGCGTATTGATAGATGGAGGATCTTCCCTGAACATCTGTCCCTATGACACTTTGGAAAGAATGAAGAATAATCTAAATTGAATCCATAGCAGTCATATAGTCATAAGAGCCTTCGATGGATCTCGACGAGATGCTGTAAGAGAAATTGAACTTGCAGTCGAGATTGGTCCACATACTTTGTACGTATCCTTCCAACTGTTGAACATCACCACGGGATATAATTTATTGTTGGGATCGAAGACCGTGGATCCATATGGCAGGAGCAGTTCCGTCCACTCCTCATCACCAAGTCAAGTACATCATCAATGGCAATTTGGTAACTGTTAATGCCAAGCGAGAATATCATGTCTATGTACAAGGGGATAAGCCTTTGATTAGCCATAATGAGGGAGTTGAGCCTGCCAATTTTCAAGCCTTCGAAGTGAGCAACACTCACTATCGACCGATTGGGGTCCCAACCTTAAAACCAAGAATTTCTTCCGAAGTAATGTCTGTTGGTCAAGAAATGATATCTTTGGGTTTCTGTCCTGACAAAGGGCTAAGGAAAAGTCAACAAGGAATCAGAAATACAGTTCAGATACCTAGCCAGACAGGAAAGGCTAGATTAGGCTATTCCTATGGATCAAATCACAAGAACCCGTACAAGCATCAGCCAGTTCATGTATCCACCATTATGATACCAGATTTCACGGAGGCAAGATTCGTGAAACCAACGAGGAAAGTCCCTGCTTCTATGTTATGTATGTTGATTCCTAAGGTTAAACCGACCAGTGAGAAAGAAATCTAGATTCTTGTTAAGGAAAGGAATGAAATGTTCCTACAAGAAGTGCAAGACCGATTTACAAAAATGTTTTTTTTGGCACATACTGAGGGTATAAAGGATGATATCCCAGATAATGACTATTCAGAAGATCAAACCATGATCCCTAGCATAAACAGGGCTAAGGAGAATGTTCCATAGAAAAACACCGACCCTGATGTAAATTCAGTTCTAGTCATCATCAAAGAGGAGGTGGATAGCAACAACCCCTTTATCATAGCCGTCAACAAAGACCTGACCCTAGACAACTAAAGCAGCACTCCTTGCATCAGTCGTAAAGGGTAAAAGGGTAGAGTCCATCTACCCTGAAGTGTAGATATTATTTATTGCTTACTTTTGGTGCATAGTGCTAGAAGTTGCTTTTTTTATGCTTTTACTAATGCTTTGTATGATTAAACAGTTTCATATATTAAGTGAAAGCATTATATTTTCAGGACTCTAAGTTTGGATTTGTTTAGCCTTGTTGATGAATTGTCAAGTCTCAATAGTGACTATGACTTTGATGTAGAGCTGGACTTTGACTTGATGGGGATTGATCAAGGGGAGATAGATGACTATGAGAAGCCTAAGAAGATCAAAGAATGGGTCGAAGATAAACCCAAACCAAATCTCGATCAAACCACCACTATGAATATCAAAACCTCAAAAAATCCTAAAGAAATCCAAATAGGCAATGACCTTATCCCAAACCAAATAATAGACCTAATTGACCTCCTAACTCAGTTCAAGGATGTGTTTGAATGGTCACATGAAGACATGATCGGCTTGTCTACTGATATAGTCATTATAAGACCCCAACTTTTATGAATAAAGATTAATTTTCTCTAAATATCATTTTGAATATTATGTTGTGGATTTGTTATATTGTTATAGTTATGGGTAATATTTACAATTTTTACAAAGTAAGCAAGTTGTTATAAAATATTAGATTGGTCGAGGAATATTCGTTTTATCAGAGAATATTCATACGACGACACAATCATTGGTGGACCCCACAACAGAATTATTGTCGAAATTAAAAAACGACAGAAATATCTTTTTATAAAAATAACGGCGAAAGTTTTACCGTTAACTGTTGAAATACCCGGTAATAAAAGTGCAGTAATACGCGTGGTTGTATAGTAGCACACGATATTGATTATTGATGCTTACGTGAGAAGTCACTCAGTTATACTCAATTATTGCTACAATAATTGCTGCATAGTATCTCACGTTATTAATTCAATTATTGTCACAATATTTTATATTATTAAATCAATAATTGAGACGACAAAGTTATTCATATTATTAATTATATTATTGACAATGTCTAAAAAGTTCTATCCAGGAAAGGGGTTTGGTCACCTAATTGCGCGCCAATAAGGAAAAATCCTTATCGGAAAGCCCCCTCTTTCCTGTGAATGATCTGGTTGTTAATATTGGAAATTATAAACGATGAATAATTGTTGTTCAAAAATGTGTTTAGTGAAGCCAAGTGAATTGAGATAAATAGAGGGGGTACATTTCATCCACCACACACACACACAATCACACACACGGCACACACACACACATACACATTTCATATATATATATATATATATATATATATATATATATATATATATATATATATATATATATATAGTTTTGTTTTATTTGATTATTATATTATTATTTTGAAAGTTGGGCGTTTGTGAATTTGAAGAAATCAGCTCGTGAATTTTTTCAACTGTTGGTACGTGAAATAAATTCTAAATAGTATCCTTTCATTCTCCTATAAATAGGATGCTTAGTTTAGAAATAAAAAGCACACCAAAATAAGAGAATTCTTCTTCTGTAATATTGAGCGTATTTCTTATGAGTTTAAGGAAGCTTTGAGCGTATAAAACAGTATAAGTTTTCTTCAAGAATATCACCGCCCTACCGGTCAGAAGTACTCTCTTTTTAAGGTAAGAGATATTATTTTGTTCAATATTCGTAAGAAATAATATTTTCTTCCATACTCTATAGTATGTAAGTAGTATTATTTCGTTTAAGATTTCGAATTCTACACTCAATTTGTTAAAGTATTACTTTTATACTCCTTGAAATTAGTAAAATATCTTTGAAATTTGTGATTCATCTAATACCATTTCATAAGGATATTTTTCTGAACATTCTTGTTAAGTTTTGATCTTTTCATGCTGGGATACTATTTACGGGGTACTATTCATGAAGTACTATTCACGGGATACTATTCACTCGGGTATTATTCACCAGGGGTACTATTCATGACAAAAATTGATTTCTTTTCTGTCCAAATTATTTTTGATACAATATTATTCTTGAATTTTACTCCACAAAGCAGTATCATGTTGACAATTTGGACATTATTGAATTCTGGATAAATTGAATTATAAATTTTTAAAATTCATCATTTGCTTTCCTTTAATTGAATTCTTATATCATTGTCATCATTCTCATGCTTATATTGTGATAAAAGTCATCTTTGGCCCGTAGTGTATAGATGGACTGTTGATTGGTATGATTATGACTATGTATCGGTATAATTAAGACCTGTAATGTTACAAATGTTGTGGTAAAAGTTGTCATTGGCTCGTAGTGCATTGATGGACAGTTGTTGGCATGATCATGACTATTGGTGATAATACGAATATCATTGGCCCGTAGTGCATGGATAATTCGTGGATGTGATAATAATGAATATCCTTGGCCTATAGTGCATGGATCATTCAGTGATATGGATTATTTATTGAGCTGAGTCTCAGAGATAAAATTGATGATAAACTTTTAAATCATAGAAGATAGTAGATATCATGTTCTACTTGACTCTTCTAATGGATTGTTTGTTCCGCTGCAGTTAAACTTGTTGTCTATTGTATTCTATCAATTTAACATTGTTGAAGGCTAACGATAATTTATTCTGCATTATCTTAGTCATAATATTTCTTACTGGGCTAGTTGAGCTCACCATTTGCTTTCATTGTTCTCTTCAGGAAATGAGAATATGATGGGACTAGTCGAGGAACGGAGTGATAGTCCGAGATGATGGCTATAGTAGTCCTCACTATTTTATAAAATAGTGTGATAATAATTGTAATGAGGACTCAATTTGAGTTTGGATATTGTCTACGAGATAATATTCGTGTTAAAACTCTCAGCTACGTTCTGTCGTATTATATAAATGAAGTTTGTATTTGATTTTTGTACCATGTATTTGGCGACTTAGAATGGGTGATGTATACCTATTTTGGGGGCGTCACAGTTGGTATCAAAGCTTAGGGATACGATCACTGACTGAGATTTGAGACTAGAACTCGGAGGGGAGAGACGGGTAAATCCTTCGCTAGTATGACCTACCTAAGCTTAATTGTTATTTAATTGGTCGGTCAGAATATATGGATATTATGTGGCATATCAATTAACCCTTATTTTCTGGCAGTGTTTGAAAATGGCATCTGAAAATGTTGAGATAAGCAATGAAGCACATAAGACCATTGAGTCACCAATGATCAATCCAGGATAATGTGTATCAGGAAGGCAATAATCCTCAGGTAAACAACAACACCGACCAAATGATGAACGATGGGATGTTCAGAGGCTTTATGCAATTCATGGAACATCAGGTGAGAGCGACTCATGTTCAAAATGCAGGTGGAAACACTGGCAATTCTCGGATGGTCACCGCTAAGTAATTCAGAGACCTGGGACCACCGGAGTTTTTGGGAAAGCTAGAACCACTTAAGACAGAGACGTGGATTAGGCAGATCACCAAGATATTTAATGTTTTGAGATGCTCCGAGGAGCAAAAGGTTCCCTTTTCCACCTTCATGTTAAGAGGAGAGGCAGATTACTGGTGGGAATCTGTAAAACGAACTTAGCTTGCCGCACTAAAGATGTCTAGGGAGAAGTTCCAAGAACTTTTCAACGATAAGTACTTTCCCAAAAATATTCGTCACATTAAGGAGGTGGAATTTATCAAGCTGGAACAAAATAATATGATCGTGTCGCAATACGAGGCTAAGTTTGTCGAGTTGTCCCAATTTTCATCCCATTTGGTTGATAATGAGGAGAGAATGGCGCGAATTTTTTTGCAAGGTTTGAAACCCGAAATACGTCAATACCTCATTTCTCACAAACTTTGCTTGTATTCAGATGTTGTGAATAGGGGTCAGTTATTAGAACACGATAATAAGTGAACCCAACCAAGAGAGAGCAGCCGACAAAACGATAATACCAGTGGTAGCAGTAATCGAAGCGGTGACAATAAACGTGGAGGAAATCAACATGCCAGAAATAGTAACCACTTCGGTGGTAATCCTTGCTAAGAGAGTAGAAGTGGAAATTTCAAGAAGAGGATATTCAATAATAAAGGAAAGACGTCAGCACCAGCACCCGTTGTTAAGGAAGGAGAACGACCACCGATCGTATGCTACAAATGCGAAGGGGAGGGACACATCGGTCCAAACTGCACGCGGCAACCCAAAGCGTGTTAAAATTGCAGAAGAGAAGGTCACCTACCTCAATTTTGTCGTGTAGTGAAGTCAAGTCCAGCTGGGATGGAGACACCAAATGCCGTCCTAGACAAGTCAAAGCTGGTAGTTCAAGGGAGAGCGTTTGTCGCGACCTCCCGAAAAGTGAGGAACCCAAACGAGGTTATCACGGGTAAGCTAATCATAAACTCTTGTGAAGTTTATACCTTATTTGATACCGATTCTACCCATTCTTTTATTTCTCCTACTTGCGCTCAACGTTTAAATTTAACTCCAGAGAAATTAGACTTTGACTTATCTGTTGAAACTCCGTTGGGAAAAACTTTCATTACATCCACTGTTTATTAATCTTGTTTGATTCAAATCGGCAACCTCACGTTACCAGTCTCTTAGGAATAAGCATGTGAATGATATTCCTATTTATATAAGATTTGATTATGATCTTAATGAATGAATATGCAAATATGTCTGCATAGAAATAAGCTGTAAAGTCCTTAAATAAACAACAGGAATATATGTACAAGGACTTAGATTGAAATGATCAAATATGTTAGGTTGATTCTACATGAACAAAACAGCTTAGGTAAAGTCCTTAAAAATAATATGATGTATAAGGACTAAATATAGAAAGATCAAGCATGTTAGGTTGATCTTATATGATGTAATAGATAGGTCTGCCTGATCGTCGAGTACTTCACAAGCCTTAGAAGACTGCCAGGAGAAATAAAGGATCGGAGACTATCAAGGCATAATCATAGTCCGTCTAGCTGACCGAGGGATTGCATAAGCCAATGCAGAATAGTAGAGTATCGAGAAAGTGGCTATAAATCGTAGTCTTCCTTGGAGGGCCTCACTTAGGATCGTAGAGCAGATCTAAGCATCTGCCAAGGTAAGTCAAGAATCGTAGATCACAAGTGAAGTCATAGAGTCTATCGATCATATTAGAGGCAGAAATCGTAGTCAAGCTAGATCAGACAAGAACAACAAGTGTTAAGGCA
Organism: Panax notoginseng; assembly: GCA_016801055.1. Classification (NCBI taxonomy): domain Eukaryota; kingdom Viridiplantae; phylum Streptophyta; class Magnoliopsida; order Apiales; family Araliaceae; genus Panax; species Panax notoginseng. The sequence continues at coordinate 154,154,402 of CM029014.1, forward strand.
GAAATCGTAGTCTGATGTATAATCTACACTTAGAGTCATAGTATCTAGAGAACCAAAGCTAGATCATAGTCTGCAGTACAAAGTCTTCAACAAAACCTATCAGTGCTCACAACGCCAAGGAAGAATCGTAATGACAACATGATTCTCAACACATGAGCACTCCCAAAGCATCCAAATAATAAAGCCTCTGGACAGAACTATAGAGATGAATTCTACCTGAAGGAAGCCAGAGAGCATTCACCTAATGGCTAGCAAGAAAACATAAGATCGAAGTATAAATTCAATCAACATCCTGATTGAGTAGTGAAGCCATTTAAGGGAAGTCTTCCACAAGTAGTAGTAAGAAGACTTCAGAGGATGTCAATGACTAAAAGAAGTCAGAAATGTAGTAGCTGTCAAGATAAACAAAAGTCGTAGTGCTTGCCAGGATAGAAGCAGAAACTGATGGGGTCTACAATGGAGACACTGCCAACCTATACAGAATAGACATAGAAGATTAAACATGGGTCAAACCATTGATGATATGTGAACGGTAGATCACAAGGAGAAAGAGACTGAGCATGACAAATTTGATGAGTTTTGAAGTTAAGGAAGGCTAAAGTAATCAGACAAGTGTCAGTACCCAATGTAAGTCAAAGCAAGTAGAAGTGATGAAGCACTGCATGAGTGGAGTAAGAGAGGTTCTACATTGTAAATCCAAAGAACACTCTCAAAATCTTAGTGTTGTCTCAATCAGTCAACGAGCAATATTCAACAGACTGACTACAATCAAGTTCAAGGTCATCTGCATCAGAATCGTAGAGTTCAGTCATCTGAGTATTGAAGCCTTGGAAACGTCTCAATGCAAAGACTGACATTCAAACGTTGGATATTGAAAGCATTGATGCAGAAGGACAACTCCTGATGTTCTAATCGAAGAATCAGAAAGAAGAAATAAAGGTGACTACCTACCTGACACACTAAAGTGACAATTCTGATGGGGTAGGTGAAATAGTAGACTTCAGTGTCAAAAAAGTGAAAAAGGGGTTGTCATATCACATCTGCAATCTGCATCAAATAACTCGAGATCTGCGAATCAATTCAAACAACTCCCAACGGCTATATTCCAACGAGAAGCTTATGAAAGGTTATTTAATAGCAGCAGCTCAATAAGAGAAATGGTTGGTTAAAGTAAGGTTGTTGACTCTACGAGTTCTACATAGCTAAATAAAAAATGCTCAGTGGCAGTGAGACTACAAAATTAGAAGTGAAGCAAGTTAATAGAAGATCTTTAATTGAAAAAGGCTTCACTCAACAACAATGAGAATGCCATTAAGAATGGCAGCCAAGCTGAGAGCCGAGAAGGCCAAGTTAATAACATTCCAGAGATTGGCAGATCAGAAAGAAGATTTAAAGAGCCAGTCTACGAATCACCACAAACCACCAAGAGCTAAAGAAGAACAGATACAGAACCAAATCTGTACATAAGGAAACCAAGGTTCAGAGGATGCTAAGTACCAGACGAAGTCTTTAAAAGATGCAAAGACATAGCAAACCTCATGTGGTGAAGAAGTACAAGTTGAGATCAGAAAAGGACCAACCACAAGATCCGTTGCACTATGGAAGAAGTGACAAACTGCTAAGTACTCAAAGAGATCAAGCTTCATGAACAACTTAGCAGTATGTCCAATGGTGATTCAGTCTCAATGTAGAATTCAAAGAGGTTCACAACAAGCTGCCAAGAATCAAGGATGAATAAGCTTAAAGTCATCTTGGCAGCTCAACACCAACAACAAGAAAAAAAAAAGAAGCCAGGGCCAGAAGGGTCCTTGTCCAAGGGACTAAACTGAGTTCTAAGACAGCAGGCCTTGAAGAGTTCTTAGTGAACTGGAGTTCCAAGTCTGCTAGACTTGAAGAGTTCTTAGTGAACTAATGTTCCATGGCTACTGGCCTTGAAGCAATCTTAGTGATTCAGTGATGTAAAGACTTCCTTAGTGGAATCCCTGCTCGTTGAAGCAGAATAGTGGATTACGAGCTTGAGTCTCTGAACCACTTAAAATCTCTTGTGTCTTTTACATTCTGTCATTTACATTATAACTGCTATTAACATGATAACAACTTACATCTAAACCAACTCTAGACAAATGGTTAACATAACATCTATGAAGGGGAACCTTAACTTATTCCGCTGTGTTTGAAATAATTCTTAAGTTTGTCATCTACTATTTACTTAGCAATGTAAACTAAAATGGAAAAGATTTTTGAAATTAAAAAGAATCTATTCAACCCCCCCCCTTCTAGATCTATTGTGTGTCCTCTGGGAACTAACACTGTCGATCTTATCTCTTTGAAAATACTTGCATTTTATGTGATTTTAGGGATTGATTGGTTAACTAATCATCATGCTAAAATTGATTATTTTCATAGGGTTGTTAGCTTTCATATTCCCAACCAACCTATTATGCAAATTCAAACAACCAAATCACTAAAGTCAATCATTGTCATATCAAGCCATAAAGCCATTCATTTATTGAAAAATAGATGTCAAGCTTTCTTAGCCCATGTCACAGATTTAAACAAAAATACGTCAGATTTGAATGATATTACTATTGTTAATAAATTTCCTAACGTATTCCCTGAAGAACTTCCTGGCCTACTGTGATGCCCCCAAAATAGGTACACATCACCCATTCTGAGTCGCTAAATACATGGTACAGAATTTAAATATAAACTTCATTTATACAATAAGACAAAAGCGTAGCTGAGAGTTTTTACATGAATATTATCTCATAGACAATATTCAAACTCAAGTGAGTCTTTATTACATTTATTATTACATTATTTCATAGAATAGTGAGGACTACTATAACCACCTATCATGAACCATCACTCCATTCCCCGACTCGTCCCGACTACGTTCCCATTTCCTAAAGAGAATAATGAAAGCAAAAGGGTGAGCTCAACTAGCCCAGTAAGAAATATTATGACTAAGATAATGAAGAATAAATTATTGTTAGCCTTCAACAGTGTTAAACTGATATAATATAATAAACAACAAGTTTAACTGTAGCGAAACAAACAATCCATTAGAAGAGTCAAGTAGAGCATGATTTCTACTATCTTTTATGATTTAAAAAGTTTATCATCAATTTTATCGCTGAGACTCAGCTCAATAAATAATCCACATCACTGAATTATCCCCGTACTACGGGCCAAGAATATTTATTAGAATCACATCCACGAATTATCCATGCATTACGGGCCAAGGATATTCATTAGTATCACATCCACGAATTATTCATGCACTACGGGCCAAGGATATTCGTGTTATCACCAATGGTCATGATCATGCCAACAACTATCCATCAATGCACTATGGGCAAATGAGGACTTTTACCACATCATTTGTAACATTACAGGTCATGATTATACCGAATAATCTATGGTCATAATCATACAAATCAACAGTCCATCTATGCACTACGGGCCAAAGATGACTTTCATCGCAATATAAGAATGAGGATGATGACAATGATATAAGAATTCAATTAAATGATAGCAAGGTTAAATTTTAAAGATTTATAATTTAATTTATGTAGAATTCAATAATGTCAAAATTATCAACATGATACTTCTTTATGGAGTAAAATTCAAGAACAATATAATATCAAAAATAATTTGGATCGAAAAGAAATCAAATTTTGTCTTGAATAGTACCTCGAGTGAATAGTACCTGGGTGAATAGTAATTCGGGAATAGTACCCTGTGAATAGTACTCTATCATGAAAAGGTTAAAAAAATTCAAGAATATTCAGAATAATATTTCCATAAAAAGATACTAGGTGAAGCGCAAATTTTAAGGATATTCTACTAATTTCACGGAGTATAGAAGCAATACTTTAACAAAGTGAGTGTAAACTTCGGAATCTGAAACGAAATAATATTACTTACATACTATAGAGTATGGAAGAAAATATTATTTCTTACGAATATTGAACAAAAATAATATCCCTTACCTTAAAAGAAGAGTATTACTGACTGGTAGGGCGGTGATATTCTTGAAGAAAATTTTCACTATTTTCTACACTCAAAGCTTCCTTAAACTCTAAAGAAATACGCTCAATATTATAGAAGAAGAATTCTCTGATTCTGGTGTGATTTTCAATTCTAAACTAAGCATCCTATTTAAAGGAGAATGGAATGATACTATTTGAATTTAAAAAATCACGGACTGAACAGTGGACAATCACGGATTTGGCTGAAATTTTTAGATTTTACTATGCAGTCACTATACAAACACTATGCATAATAAAATATAATATATTCTATTTTTTATAAAAAAAACAAAACTTATAAAATATATATTTATATATATACTCCACCCATTCGACGTCATCCCTTTTTTTTCTTCCTGTGATCCCCCCCCCACCAACTCATCATAATATATATATATATATATATATATATATATATATATATATATATATATCACACTTATAACACACATTATTTTAAAAAATGAGTATGTGGGGGTCCATATAATAAGCCAAATTTATAACAAATAATTCAAAAAAATCTCCTCAATATTTTTAACAACATATATTCATCATTAATATTATAACTCGCAATATTAACAACCAGGTCATTCTCATAAAAGAGGGGGCTTTCCGATAAGGATTTCTCCCTATTGGCGCGCAATTAGGTGACCAAACCCCTTTTCTCAATAGAACTTTCTAGACATCGTCAATAATGTAAATAATAATATGAATAACTTTGTCGTTTTAATTATTGATTTAGTAATATAAAATTATTGTAACAATAACTGAATTAATAACGTGAGATATTATGCAACAATTACTGTAATAATAATTGAGTATAACTGAGTGACTTCTCACGTAAGTATCAATAATCAATACCGTGTGCTATTATGTAACCACGTGTATTACTGTACTTTTATCACTGTGTATTTCAACAGTTAACGGTAAAACTTGTGTCGTTATTTTTATAAAAAGATATTACTGTCATTTTCTAACTCCGACAATAATTCTGTTTTGGGGTCCACCAATGATTGTGTCGTCGTACGAATATTCCCTGATAAAAATGAATATTTTCCGACCAATCGAATATTTTATAACAAATTGCTTACTTTGCAAAATTTGTAAATATTACTCACAACTATAACATTATAACAAATTCACAACTTAATATTCAAAAATGATATTTAGAGAAAAATTTATCTTTATTCATAAAAGTTAGGGTCTTACAACCTTCCTTTCTTATGAAATTTCGTCCTTGAAATTGATGTACATACCTGGTATGATGAAGAGGTGAGGATACTTTGATTTCATTTCAGATTCTAACTCCTAGGTCATTTTCTCAACATCTTGGTTTCTCCACACAACTTTGACTTGAGGTATAACCTTGGATCATAAAATATGTTCCTTATTATTCAAGATTTTAACAGGTACCTCTTCATACGTTAAATCTTCTGCTATCTCGTTTGGTTCTAATTTAATAATGTGATTCAGGTCTTCTACATATTTACGTAACATAGATATGTGAAAAACTTTATGAACACAAGACATACTTGACGGTAAGGCGAGTCTATAGGTCACAATTCTTACTCGATCGATGATTTCAAATGGACCAATGAATCGAGGATTGAGCTTTCGTCTCTTTTCAAATCTCGTAACTCCTTTCCATGGAGCAGCACATAACAACACGTGATCTCCAACATTGAATTCTACGTCCCTTCGATGAAGATCAGCATAACTCTTTTGTCGATCTTGTGAGAATTTTATACATTGCCGGATCATTTGAATCTTTTTTGTTATCATGCGTACCAATTTCGGTCCCAACAACGTTGCTTCACCCACCTCATCCCAGCATATTGGAGAACGACACTTTCGTCCATATAACTCCTCGAATGGAGCCATACCTATGCTTTCTTGATAACTGTTATTGTAGGAGAATTCCACTAATGGCAAGAACTTGTCCCAAATTCTTTTGAAGTATAGGACACAGATTCTTAATAGATCTTTAAGAGTTTGAATAGTCCTCTCCGACTGCCCGTCTGTCTGAGGATGATATGTCAAACTAAATCGTAAATCCGTGCCCATAGCTTTCTGCAAACTAACCCAAAATCATGAAGTGAATCTTGGGTCTCGATTAGAAACTATGGATACTGGCATAACATGCAGTCTTACAATCTCATTTATGTATATACGAGCAAGACGTTCAAGTGAATAAGGATCTCGTATAGGTAAGAAATGAGCAGACTTGGATAATCTATCGACACTGACCCAAATTGCATCTATGCCTTGAGAAACCTTGGGAAGACCAATAATGAAATCCATGTTAATGTGCTCCCACTTCCATTCTAGAATTTCAAGTGGTTGTAATGGACCTTTTGGCACTTGATGCTCCGCCTTGACACATTGATAAGATAAACTCCGCTATCTTTCTCTTCATATTGCTCCACCAAAATGTATGTCGAAGATCGTAATACATTTTGGTACTCCCAAGATGGATTGCAAACGGTGTCTTATGTGCCTCCATCATGATTTTATACTTCAAGTCAGAGTCGTTAGGAACACAACGTCTGGAGTTGACTAGAAGTATTCCTTCTTCATCGATTTTTGCTTCTGGAATAGCACCTTCTTGTACTTTCTTCCTCATACGCATCAGCTCCAGATCTGTAGCTTGAGCAGCTTTAACTTTATCAATTATAGTTGGTTTTACTTGTATATTTGTCATCATCACGTGGGTCCCTGGAGTTTTTAACTCTATCTCCATCCTTTGCAAGTCATAAAAAATGGGGGCCTTTGCATTGACAATATCGCACTCGTACCCACATATGATCTTCTACTCAACATGTCAACTACCACGTTCATTTTTCTAGGATGGTATTGAATGGTATGATCGTAATCTTTCAACAGCTGGAGCAAACGTCGTTGTCGCATGTTGTACCAGGTTCCAGGTCGATACAAAATTCAATTTCTCGCACTTGGGGCAGGCCAGGAAGTTCTTCAGGGAATACGTCAGGAAATTTATTAACAATAGAAATATCATTCAAATCTGATGTATTTTTGTTTAAATCCGTGACATGGGCTAAGAAAGCTTGACTTTCATTTTTTAATAAATCAGTGGCTTTATGGTTTGATATGACAGTGATTGACTTTAGTAGTTTGGTTGCTTAAATTCTCATAATAGGTAGGCTAAGAATATGAAAACTAATAACCATATGAAAATAATCAATTTTAGCATGATGAATGGTTAAACAGTTGATTCCTAAAATCACTTCAAAGGCAAGTATTTTCAAAGAGATAAGATCGACAGGTAACGTGAGGGTGCCGATTTGAATCAAACAAGATTTATAAACAGTGGATGTAATAAAGGTTTCTCCCAACGAAGTTTTAACAGATAAGTTAAAGTCTAATTTCTCTTGAGTTAAATTTAAACGTTGAGCGTAAGTAGGAGAAATAAAAGAATGGGTCGAACCGGTATCGAATAAGATATAGACTTCGCAAGAGTTTATGATTAGCTTACCCGTGATTATCCCTCGCTTTTTGGGAGGTCACAACAAACGCTCTCCCTTGAACTACCGGCTTTGACTTGTCTGGGATGGCCTTTGGTGTCTCCATCCCAACTGGACTTGACTTCACTGCACGACAAAATCAGGCTAGGTGACCTTCTCTTCCGTAATTGAAATACGCTTTGGACTACTGCGTACAGTTTGGACTGACGTGTCCCTCCCCTCCGTATTTTTAGCATACGATCGGTGGTCGTTCTCCTTCCTTAACAACGGTTACAGGTGCTAACGTCTTTCCATCATTATTGAATCTCTTCTTCTTAAAATTTTCACTTCTATTATCTTGTCCATGATTACCACTAAAGTGGTTACCATTTCTAGTATGTTGACTTCCTCCACGTTTGTTGTCACCGCTTCGATAACTGCTACCACTTGTATTATCATTTTGTCGGCTGCTCTCTCTTAGTTGGGTTGACTCATTATCGTGCTCCAATAATTAAGCCCTATTCACAACATCTGAATACAAGCAAAATTTGTGAGAAATAAGGTATTGACGTATTTCGGGTTTCAAACCTCGCAGAAATATTCATGTCATTCACTCCTTATTATCAACCAAATAGGATGCAATCCAGGACAACTCGGCAAATTTAGCCTCGTACTGTGATATGGTCATATTATTTTGCTTCATCTTGATGAACTCCACCTCCTTCATATGACGAATACTTTCGGGAAAGTACTTGTCATTGAACAGTTCTTGGAAATTCTCCCAAGACATCTTTAGTGCGGCAGGCTGAGTACATTTTATAGATTCCCACCAGTAATCTGTCTCTCCTCTCAACATGAAGGTGGCAAAGAGAACCTTTTGCTCCTCGGAGCATCCCAAGACATCAAATATCTTGGTGATCTGCTTTATCCACATCTCTGCCTTAAGTGGTTCTAGCTTTCCCAAACACTTCAGTGGTACTAGCTCCTTGAACTGCTTAGTAGTGGTCATCCGAGAGTTTTCAGTGTTTCCACCTGCATTTTGAACATGAGTCTCTCTCTCCTGATGTTGTATGAATTGCAGAAAGCCTCTAAACATCCCATTATTCACTATTTGGTCGGTGTGGTTGTTTACATGAGAATTTTTGCCTTCTTGATGCACATTATCCTGTTTATTGATCTGTGGTGACTCAACAGTCTCCTATGCTCCATTGCTTATCTTAACATTTTCAGATGTCATTTTCAAACACTGCCACAAAACAAGGGTTAATTGACATGCCACATATTATCACTATATTCTAACCGACCAATTAAATTGTGACGCCCCCAAAATAGGTCCATTCCACCCAACCCATTCTGAGTCGCCAAATACATGGTACAGAAAACAACCACAACTTTATTATTACAATTGTCGTGCAAAATACGACAACACATATACTGTGACTTTAAATACAAATATTGTCATCTAGACAGTATTCAAACTCAAATGGAGTCCTCATTACAATTATTGATACACTATTTTACAAAATAGTGAAGACTACTAAAACAACTATCTTGAACCATCACTCCACACCACGACTAGTTCCTGTTATATCCTCGCCTCCTGAAAAGAAAAATGGAACAAATAGGAAAAGGGTGAATTTGATAGAATATAATAGACAACAAGTTTTAGATCAACAACTGTAGTGGAAACGACAATTTATTAGAAGAGTTAAGTAAAGAATGAAATCTACTATCATCTATAAATTTAAAAGTTCATCATCAATATTTTATCCCTGTAACATCAATCATCAAATATTCATCTTTTCACTACGGGCCAAAGATATTCATTTGTATCACCAGTTGGTCATGTTCATCTTAACACTTGTTCATCTTTGCACTATAGGCCAAAGATATTCAACAGGTAATCATTCATCTTTGCACTACAGGCCAAAGATATTCATCATGTATCACCATTAAAGACTAAGGATGATAAAAATATTTTCAAGAAAATGAATTCAGAGAGATAAAAAATAAAGATTAGGGATTCGTACTTCGGTTTATCTAAGTTCAAAAATACTCCATAATAATCAATTGTGGAGCAGAATTCAAAAATGAAGATCAAAACATAGATCCAATCAAAGATAGGAATCATAACAGACAATCTTGGACACATAAAAGAAAATTTAATTATTTTATGAATAGTGTCGTATACGTGAATAGTAACCCCGACACTAAAAGGTAGAAATTCCACTAGAAAAACCATCATACTTTGTGAATAGTACTCGTGAATAGTAACTCATGAATAGTAACTCGTGAATAGTAACTCATGAATAGTAATCCCGACATGAAAAGGTAAAAATTTCATAATAAAATTCATACCAATATTCCGGTATAATGATATTGAAAGAAATAATATCATTTACGAAAAAAAATAACATCATTTACCTCAAAAGAATAGTACTTCTGGCAGGATTATCAGATATAACGCTGGAGAAAATTTACACCGTATAGCAACACTCAAAGATATCTAAATACTCTCAAAAATACGCTCCATAATATAGAGAAAAAAAACTTCAGTTTCTGGTGTAATTTTCAATTCTAACCTAAGCACCGTATTTATAGGAAAATGCTTAGAACACCAAAGAAGAAAATTTAATAAAATAATATAGTTATAAAAAAATTCCACGCCCACCTCTTGACAATCTGAATTCAGCCACCAATGGGGTCCACAATAATGAAAAAAACGTTTTAATAAACAAAAATATTTAAAACTCCAAAAATTAATTATTCCAGAACTTCAATAATTCATAATAAATAGCCCTTTTATCAGAAAAATTTGAATCTTATGTCCATTCCATAGGAAATTTAATTGTCTACAACTTTGTAGCTTTAAGTTTTTACAAATTCTAAACAAAAATTGACCGAAATCCACATACGGACGATTTTGCATGCTATAATCAAATTTCAGTCAAAATGGGATCCACCAACATGTTTAACATGTGCTTAGCATTTATTGTAACAAAATATTCTTCCTCCTCATTTATTCATATATCACACATTCATTGTAAAAATATTACCATTATTATATTATTATATTATCGCATTATACATTTATAATGTAATATAATAATATATTTGACTGAATTATTTTATCAAAAAAGATAAAATATCAATTTTCAGCAATTGTCACTTTTCTAAAAATTCCTCCATTTATATCCACATAAAATAAATATTTTCCTTATAATATATATATATCAATAATTAATTATTCACAAATAATATTATAAAATCACAATAATGACAACCAGGTTGTTCCCAGGAAAGAGGGGGCCTTCTGGTAAAAATTTCTCCTTACTGGCGCGCAATTAAATAACCTCTCCTAGACAGAACTTCCTTAGACATTGTCAATAATGCTATCTAATAATATTATTTAAATAATATAAATTATTGATCTGATAATTTGAAATACTGTGCAATGACAATTATTGAATCAACAATATAAAGTATCAACGTATCAATTATTGAATCGATAAAATAAAATATTGAACAGTAATTACTGTAACAATTATTGAGTAGTGACTTCTTACGTAAGAATCAATAATTGGTGCAATACTGTGTGTTACTGTGCGACACTGCGTATTACTGTGTTTTAACCACGGGATATTCCAACAGTGTTAACTGTAACAACTATGTCGTTATTTATAAAAACTCATACTTGTCATTTTTTTCATCCAATCGCTTTCCGTTATGGAGCCCACAAAAGGCTGCGCCGTCGTATGAATATTTCTCGACAGCAAAAATATTTCACGACCAAACGAATATTTCCCGACAACAATGAATATTTTATAACCACTTTCTTATTTAAAATATTTGCGCATTTTACCATATTAATTAAATCAACTCCTTACTATTTCAAAATAATAAATAGAGAAAATTACATTTTATTTATAAAAAGTTGAGGTCTTACAACCTCCCCTCCTTATAAAATTTCGTCCTCGAAATTGACGTACATACCTACTTTATCGAAGAGGTGAGGATACCTTATATTCATATCAAATTCCAACTCTCAGGTCATTTCCTCAATATTATGGTTCTTCCACAAAATCTTGACTTGTGGTATAACCTTTGTGCGTATGACATGCTACTTCATATCCAAAATCTTGACTGGTACTTCCTCGTACGTTAAATCTTCGGTTATCTCGTCTGGTTCTAACTCAATAATGTGGTTCGTGTCTTTCACATATTTACGTAACGTGGATATACGAAAAATGTTATAAACACGAGACATAATTGGCGGTCAAGCAAGTCTGTAGGCCACATTTCCTACTCGATCGAGAATTTTAAATGGACCAACAAATCGAGGGTTGAGATTTCTTCTCTTCATTAACTCTTACTTCTAGAATAACGCCTTCTTCCACCTTATTCTTTATATTCATCAACTCCGGGTGTGTAGATTAAGCGGCTTTAACTTTATCGATTAAAGTCGATTCTACTCGTATATTTGACATCATCACTTGGATCCCTAAAGTCTCTATCTTCATCTTTTGTATGTTATACGAAATGGGTCTTCGTGTTAAAAACATCGTACTCGTAACCGCGTACGATTTTCTACTCAATGCGTCAGCTACCTCGTTTGCTTTTCTAGGATAGTATTGGATGGTATGATCGTAATCTTTCAACAGCTCGAGCCAACATCGTTGCCACGTGTTGAGTTCTTGGAAGCTCTTCTCACATTCCTAGCTCCATTTGAATTTTGTATCTTTTTGAGTCAGATGAGTTAATGGAGTAGCGATTAGAGAAAATTCTTTCACGAATCTCTAATAATAATCAGCTAAGCCTGGAAAGCTACGTATGTCGATTACTGACTTAGGTTGCTCTCAACTGTGACTCATATCCCAATCTTGGATAACACGTCACAATGGCACTTATCAGTTTACCATCGCACGACTATGATGTCCCCTACAGAGAGTCTGGCTTCGGTGCATTCCACAAAAGAAGTCACCAGATAGAGGCTAGGGTACCAACTCCTATAGTTAGGTTTTTAACTCCTGAAGTTCAATAGTAGCTATTCGATATGAGATTTTAGAAATGGGTTTTGTATCGGGTTCAAGATCAATACAAAAATTCAATATCATGCTCTGGGGTAGGCCAGGAAATTCTTCAGGAAATACGTCAGGAAATTCACTAACAATAGAAATATCATTCTGACGTATTTTTGTTCAAGTCCATGACATGGGCTAAGAAAGCTTGACATCCGTTTTTTTGATAAACGGATGGCTTTATGGCTTGATATGACAGTGATTGACTTTAGTGGTTTGGTTGCTTGAATTCACATAACAGGTTGGTTAGGGATATAAAAACTAGCAACCTTACGAAAATAATCAATTTTAGCATGATGAGTGGTAAACCAATCAATCCCTAAAATCACATCAAATGCAAGTATTTTCAAAGAAATAAGATCGGTAGGTAATGTGATGTGCTAACCTGAATCAAGAAAAATTTATAAACAGTGGATGTAACGAAAGTTTCTCCTAACGGAGTTTCAACAAATAAGTCAAAGTCTAATTTCTCAGGAGTCAAGTTCAAACGTGAGCACAAGTAGGAGAGATAAAAGAATGGGTAGAACCGATATCTAATAAGGTATAGACTTCGCAAGGATTTATAATTAACTAACACGTGATAACTTCGTTCGATTCCTCTTCACGAAAAATGTTCTCCCTTAAACTATTGACTTTGTTTTGTCCGTATCCGCCTTTGGTGCCACCGTCCCAGCTGGACTTGACTTTGCTATAGGACAAAATCGAGCAATATGACTGTCTTTTCCACAACTAAAACATACCTTGGAAGGCTGTGAACAGTTTGGACTTATGTGTCCCTCCTCTCCGCATCTATAGCATCTAACTGGAGGTCGTTCTCCTCCCCTAGAATTTGTTACTGGTGCTGGTGCCGACGTCTTCCCGTCATTGTTTAATCTTCACTTTCTGAAATTTCCACTTGACTCACATTTCCTATTATCTTGGCCATGATTACCACCGAAGTGGTTACCATTTTTGGCATGGTAATTTCCTCCATGATGATTATCATTATCCCGATGGTCGTTGCCACCGGTATGATTATTATCGTGTTGTTGGTCGCCCGGTTGAACAAACTCATTATCTCGCTCTAGTAATTGAGTCATGTTCACAACATCTTAATATAAAGAAAATTTGTGAGAAATAAGGAATTGACGAATGTCGGGTTTCAAACCTCTCAGAAACATCCGCTTCATACGTTCCTCATTCTCTACCAAATGAGGTCCAAACCTAGATAACTCTGTAAACTTAGCCTCGTACTGGGACACAGTCATGTTGTTCTGTTCTAGTCTGATAAACTCTACCTCCTTCATATGACAAATACTTTCAGGAAAGTACTTGTCATTGAATAGTTTCAGAAACGCTTCCCAAGACATATTGAGTGCGACAGGCTGGGTACGCTTCACAGATTCCCACCAGTAATCTGCCTCACCACGGAACATAAAGGTGGCGAATGGAACCTTCTGTTCCTCTGTGAATCCCAAGACATCAAATATCTTGGTAATTTGCTTAACTCACGTTTCTACCGTGATCGAATCCAGCTTTCCCAAAAACTCTGGTGGTCCCAACTCTTTGAACTGCTTGGCTGTGACAAGCCGCGCGTTGCTAGCATTTTCACCCGTATTTTGTACACGAGTCTCCCTCGTCTGATTTTACATGAACTGCAAAAAGGTTCTAAACATCTCATCGTTCATCGTTTGATTGGTGGTGTTGTTTACAGAAGGAATATTGCCTTCCTGATGCACATTATCCTGGTTGGTGATTAGAGGTGTCTCAACGGTCTCATTCACTCCTTTGTTAACATTTTCAGCTGCCATTCTCAAATACTGTCACAAAACAAGGTTTAATTAAACAAATTAACATACCACATATTATCCCTATATTCTGACCGACCAATTAAATATCAAATAAGCTTAGGTAGGACACACTAGCGAAGAATTTACTCGTCTCTTCTCTCCTAGTTCTATTCCCCGATCTCCGCTAGAGACCATATCCCTAAGCTCTGATACCAACTGTGACGCCCCCAAAATAGGTCAATTCCACCCAACCCATTCTGAGTCGCCAAATACATGGTACAAAAAACAACTACAACTTAATTATTTCAATTATCGTGCAAAATACGACAACACATATACTGTGAGTTTAAATACAAATATTGTCATCTAGACAATATTCAAACTCAAATGGAGTCCTCATTACAATTATTGATACACTATTTTATAAAATAGTGAGGACTACTGAAACAACTATCTTGAACCATCCCTTCACACCCCGATTAGTTCTCGTTATATTCTCGCCTCCTGAAAAGAAAAATGGAACAAAAAGGAAAAGGATGAGCTCAACTAGCCCAATAAAGAATATTATGACCAAGATAATGTACAACAAATTATCCTTAGTCTTCAACAGGGAAAAATCTGATAGAATACAATAGACAACAAGTTTTAGATCAACAACTACAGCGAAAACAACAATTCATTAGAAGAGTTAAGTAGAGAATGAAATCTACTATCATCAATGAATTTAAAAATCCATCATCAATATTTTATCCCTGTAACATCAATCATCAAATATTCATCTTTGCACTACGGGCCAAAGATATTCATTTGTATCACCAGTTGGTCATGTTCATTTCAACACATGTTCATCTTTACACTACGGGCCAAAGATATTCATCAGGTAATCATTTATCTTTGCATTACAGGCCAAAGATATTCATCATGTATCACCATTAAAGACAGAGGATAATAAAAATATTTTCAAGAAAACGAATTTAGAGAGATAAAAAATAAAGATTAGGGATTCGTACTTCGGTTTATCTAAGTTCAAAAATACTCCATAATAATCAATTATGGAGCAGAATTCAAAAATAAAGATCAAAACATTGATCCAATCAAAGATAGGAACCATAACAGACAATCTTGGACACATAAAAGAAAATTTAATTTTTCTGTGATTAGTGCCGTACTCGTTAATAGTGTTGTATATGTGAATAGTGTCGTATATATAAATAGTAACCCCAACACTAAAAGGTAGAAATTCCACAAGAAAAACCATCATACTTCGTAAATAGTACTTGTAAATAGTAACTCATGAATAGTAACTCATGAATAGTAACTCGTGAATAGTAACTCATGAATAGTAACCCCGATATGAAAAGGTAAAAATTACATAATAAAATTCATACCAATATTCCGGTATAATGATATTGAAAAAAATATTATCATTTACGAAAAAAATAACTTCCTTTACCTCAAAAGAATAGTACTTCTGACTGGAATATCAGATATAACGCTGAAGGAAACTTGCAACGTATAGCAATACTCAAAGTATCAAAATACTCATAAAAATACGCTCGATAATATAGAGAGAGAAAACTTCAGATTCTGGTGTGATTTTCAATTCTAACCTAAGCACCTTATTTATAGGAAAATGCTTAGAACACCAAAGCAAAAAATTTAATAAAATAATATATTTATAAAAAAAATCACGCCCACCTTTCGACAATCTGAATTCAGCCACCAGTGGGGTCCACAATAATGAAAAAAATATTTTTCTAAACAAAAATATTTAAAACTCCAAAAATCAATTATTCCAGAACTTCAATAATTCATAATAAATAACCCTTTTAACAGAAAATATGTCCATTCCATAGGAATTTAATTCTCTACAACTTTGTAGCTTTAAGTTTTTTCAAATTCTAAACAGAAATTGACCGAAATCCACATACGGATGATTTTACAGACTATAATCAAATTTCAGTCAAAAATGGGATCCACCAACATGTTTAACATGTGTTTAGCATTTATTGTAACAAAATACTCTTCCTCCTCATTTATTCATATATCACACATTTATTGTAAAAATATCACCATTATTATATTATTATATTATCGCATTATATACATTTATAATGTAATATAATAATATATTTGAATGAATTATTTTATTAGAAAAGATAAAATATCAATTTTTAACAATTGTCACTTTTCTAAAAATTCCACCATTTATATCCACATAAAATAAATATTTTCCTTATCATATATATCAATAATTAATTATTCACAAATAATATTACAGAATCACAATAATGACAACCAGGTCGTTCCTATGAAAGAGGGGGCCTTCCGGTAAAGATTTCTCCTTACTGGTGTGCAATTAAATAACCTCTCCTAGACAGAACTTCCTTAGACATTGTCAATAATGCTATCTAATAATATTATTCAAATAATATAAATTATTAATTTGATAATTTGAAATACTATGCAATGACAATTATTGAATCAACAATATAAAGTATCAACATATCAATTATTGAATCAGTAAAATAAAATATTGAACAGTAATTACTGTAACAATTATTGAGTAGTGACTTCTTACGTAAGAATCAATAATTGGTGCAATACCGTGTGCTACTGTGCAACACCGCGTATTACTGTATTTTAACCACCGGGTATTCCACCAGTTTTAACTGTAACAACTACGCCGTTATTTATAAAAACTCATACTTGTTATTTTTTTTATCCAATCGCTTTCCGTTATGGAGCCCTCAAAAGGTTGCGCCGTCGTACGAATATTCTCCGACAGCAAGAATATTTCACGACCAAATGAATATTCCCCGACAACAATGAATATTTTATAACCACTTGCTTATTTAAAATATTTGCGTATTTTACCATATTAATCAAATCAACCCCTTACTATTTCAAAATAATAAATACAGGAAATTAAATTTTATTTATAAAAAGTTGGGGTCTTACATAAATAACAAATAAACTTAGGTAGGTCATACTAGTAAAGGAATTGCCCGTCTCTTACCTCCTAGTTCTAGTCTCACATCTCCGCCAGGGATCATATTCCTAAGCTTTGATACCAACTATGACGCTCCCAAAATAGGTATACATCACCCATTCTAAGTCGCCAAATATATGGTACATAATTTAAATACAAACTTAATTTATATAATACGACAAAAGCGTAGCTGAGAGTTTTTATATGAATATTGTCTCATAGACTGTGACGCCCCCAAAATAGGTATATATCACCCATCTTGAGTCGTCAAATACATGGTACAAAATTCAAATACAACTTAATAATACAAATGTCGTGTAAAATATGACAAAACATAAACTGAGAGTTTTAAAACGAATATTGTCCTCTAGACAGTATTCAACTCAAATGGAGTCCTCAATATAATTATTATCACACTATTTCATAGAATAGTGAGAACTACTAATGCTATCATCTAGACCGTCACTCGAGTGAATAGTACTCGAGTGAATAGTACCCCGTGAATAGTACTTCAAGAATAGTAACCCCGTAAATAGTACTCGGCATGAAAAAATTAAAACTTATCAAGAATGCTCAGAATAATATTTCCATGAAAAGATATTGGATGAAGCGCAAATATCAAGGATATTCTACTAATTTTATGTAGTATAGAAGTCAAAATTTTAACAAAACGAGTATAGAATTCGAAATCTGAAATAAAATAATATTACTTACATACTACAGAGTATGGAAGAAAATATTATTTCAAGCGAATATTGAACAAAAATAACATCCCTTACCTCAAAATAACAGTATTCTGATCGGAATATCGGATGTAAAGTCGAAGGAAACTTGCACTGAATAGCAACTCTCAAAGTATCTAAATACTCAAAAAAATACACTCGATAAGATAGAGAGAAAGAAAACTTGTTTCTGGTGTGATTTTAAATTCTAATCTAAGCGCCTATTTATAGGAAAATGCTAGAACGCCAAAGGAGACTAAAATAATAAAATAATAATATATCATTTCTTTTCTTCTACGCACCAACCATCCAAGACCAGCCATCTAAGCCTGCCAATTCTAAAAAAAAATTAGCAGCTCACATGTTCAAAAAAATAAAAGTGGGTCCCGCCCAATTTTAAAAAAAATTATTTTATTTTCTGAACTTCAGAAATTCATAATAAATAGCCCTTTTATCAGAAAAATTTGAATCTCATGTCTATTCCATAGGAAATTTAATTCTCTACAACTTTGTAAGTTTAAGTTTTGCCAAATTCTAAACAAAAAATATCTGAAATCCACAAACGGATGATTTTCAATACCTCATAAAATTCATAACAAATCATACGTTAATTTTTAACGGTTCAAAATTTGTGGCCATATACTCAACTTATATATGCATAACATATCCAAAAATCACAACGATCCAATGGTCGGATTAAAATTATAACTCACACAATAGAGCTTTAAGAACACCGATTTGATTTTTTAATACTTCCAATCCGACAAAATACTGATAAAATACCTCAACATTAATTCTTTCATTTATAACCACACAAAATAAATATTTTCCTATCCATTATTTATGTTCACATAAAATAAATATTTCCTTATCATATAAATCAACAATTAATTATTCACAAATAATATTACAGAATCACAATAATGACAACCAGGCCGTTTCCAGGAAAGAGGGGGCTTTCTGATAAGAATTTCTCCTTACTGGCGTGTAATTAGGTGACCAAATCTCTTCTTAACATAACTTTCTAGACATTGCCAATAATGTTATCTAATAATATTATTCAATTAATATGAATTATTGATTTGATAATAGAAAATACTGTGCAGTAACAATTATTGAAACAACAATAATATAAAATATCAACGTAGCAATTATTGAATCAATAAAATAAAATATTAAACAGTAATTACTGTAACAATTATTGAATAGTGTCTTCTTATGTAAGAATTAATAATTCAAAAATAATGTGAAATACCGTGTGCTACTGTGCAACAAAGCGTATTACTATATTTTAACCACCAGGTATTCTAACAGTTAACGGTAAAACTTTCGCCGTTATTTTATAAAAAGATATTTTTCTCGTTTTCTCAATCCGACAATAATTTCGTTGTGGGGTCCACCAATGATTATGCCATCGTACGAATATTCTCTGTTAAAACAAATATTCCACGACCAATCGAATATTATATAACAACTTGCATACTTTGTAAAATTTATAAATATTACCCACAACTATAACATTATATCAAATTCACTCCATAATATTCAAAAATGATATTTATAGAAAATTAATCTTTATTCATAAAAGTTGGGGTCTTACATTATGAACGATATTTGACTTATCTAAAATAATATTGGAGTTTTGAGACCGAATTTAATTGACAATTTAAGTGTTAATTGTCAGATAGGGGTGACCAAGACACCGAAATGAGATCGAAGTTCAACCAGACCGAACTAGTTAGACTTGATAAGTGTTTATATAGGTTATAAACACTAATGTGGCTATGTGGTAATGTGCTTAGGAGAAATACTGATTGTAAATTACAGTGTTATGTGTTGTGATTTAGTTGTTCTAATTGTGAGGCCGATATTTTAATATAGGTCTTGTGAATGCAGAAAAGTATATTGTGTAGCAGTAATCAACGCGGAAGGCAAGTTTTCTTAACTCAACCTTGAGTTATTACTTTTCAAATATTATGATGGTTAATTATTGTTAATTAGACCACGTCTGAGAATTATTGTTGATTATTCGCAGCTAGTGCATGTTTATCAATTCAAATTGAATTATTGATTTTTAGAATATGATTGGGGAGTAACTGTTATTGGTTATTCACATCCGTAGAAGTTATTATTGATTACAAATAGTACTGTTGATTTCTGTCTATTGTAGAATCGTATTGAGCAATGTCTTAGCAAATTATTCTGGCTAGACGAATATTTGTTAGAACTTGATAGATTCGAGAAGCGAATTCAATTATTATTGATAGATCGATGCCAATTATTTCGACTAGATCGAGAAGTGATTAGATATTGAAATCATTTTATTTCGTTGTTATAAATCAAACTCTGATTATAAGACTGAGAAGAACAACCTTTTATATAAATGGAACATTTATGGTCATATATTCGGCCTTTGCGAGCCTTTGCGCGCGTGTAATTATTATGCATAATATAGAGTACAAAGAGTTGGCCGCTCTATGTACTTGCAGAGGGGTATAATTTAATCTTTATGGTTATCTGATACACCTAAGTATATCAAAGTCCAATCTTTGATAGTTACTCGAGAAGAGAAGTTCAAGATCTAATGGATCGCTCAGCATAAATCTGGAAAACATTCCACTTTGTTATTGCGTAGAATTGATTCTTGATGATTCAATAGAATATCGTAGAAACTTTGAAAGCGTTGTACTCTTTCATTATCAGATTACTGTGTTGCATAGAATGCGAGAAGACTTGTTAGTTAATTAAGGATTTGTTCAACTATTTCAAAGTTTCCCAAACTTTGGTGTTATTCTATCAAAATAGATAGTTTATTTTTATTGATTCTTGTACATTCATTGTATATTTTAACTTGCGGGGCAAACTTGTTGCTCACCCTTGCTAAATAAAATATTTTAGCTAGGAACAAAGAGGCCAGCGGGTCTAAGAAGAACAAAGACAAAGGCATAGTGCTGGAGTGTTTTAATGAACATTAGTAATATGTTGTATTTGTAAACCCTTTTTGTATATCTAAAGAGTATGTTTGTAATATGAAGGTTAGATAACCTGGGACGGATATATTAACTATATCCGTTAATGTGGTGTAAATTTCTATTCATAATTAAATGGGTAGTTAGATGTTATTTATATTGTGGATCGTGAGCACCAAACTTGGGGGGTCAGGTAACCCAGATTTGGGGGTGTCACATTTACGTTCATTACATTCTTTATCTTTTAATCTCGTTAAATCTTTCCATTTAACCTTTACTAAAGGTTTAAATCACTTGTTTAAGTGTTACGTTACGTGAACTACATGTTCATTATCTATCCGTACACTTCCCCCAGGAATTGAGCAATAAAAATCTCATTTTCGGGCCTTGCCCTGCACCGGCGATGCGACGCCGATTCCCTTCTTCTTCCTCATGCTGCGGCGCCACTCAGTAGTTGCTGATGGCCCGGTTGGCGTTACTGCGCCGCCTCCCAAGGCTCAGCTGGCGCTGCGGCGCCAAGCATGAAATTTCTAGATTTTTTTTCTAAGTCTTGCAATGGTTTGAGATGCTTATTTACGATCTCATAACTTCTTCGTTATAACTCAGAACGAGGTCGTTCCAAAGCCATTATCTTCCTTATCTTATGTACTTCAATTTCCCTTGGACAGAAATTCATTCTGAATCTGTTAACATACCATTTAATTGGTTTAAATTCCATCCTTCGTTCGTTTTATGTTACTAACGTTCTTCGTTCACTCATCCGTATTTCGGTCATCCGAACTATGAACTCGTTCATTCTTGAGTCAACGACTCACGTTTTCTATGTTCTCTAACATTCTTAGGAAACTCTACACATTTGGGTTCATTTACATACTTTCTACTTCTTGTTTGTCTTTTACAAAATACCGTCATAACTTCGTTATAGCTAAGTTCAATCCGTTCTTTGTGAACGTTTCTACTGTTCCTAACCAAGCAATAAGCATCTATCTTATACGCGATGGTTTTAAACTTTTCCATCAACAACAAGTTATATCTATGATGGATTTAAATTTGTCCATCAACAACGTTCTTCGCGTGTTCTTCGTTTTTAATCGATATTTTGATTACGATTTCACTTTTCCTTGGAATTTGATGTTATAAAAATACCATTCCTTACTAATTTCACCGAATCATTCATATGATTCATTCGGATCGTTCAAATTCATTACAAATCTTATACTTCCTTAAAAAATTTATAAACTAAATTTCTAATTCTTATTTCTTCATTTCTTCATGATTTTAACCATATGAAATCATTCTTAACATCTATTACTTCTTATTCTCCTTAAGCTATGTTTTTGACATAGAAAACTTAAAAAAAGTATTCAGAAGTTAGGTTTCAGATTATCTTTCTTCTTTAATCTTCCTCCGTTGGACAAAGCATGCACTCGGCCTAGTTTTTCCTCTTCCTTTTCCTCCTCATCCGAAATCTCTCTCTCTCTCTCTCTCTCTCTCTCTCAAGTGTTGGTGATTTTCAAAATCACCAACAGATGAATTTTAAGCTTCCTTTTATAGATTTTCAAGGCTAGGGGCAAAATAGTCATTTCTCCCCTAAGGTTACTATTCCCAACTCCTATCTCTACCTCCTTACTATTCACGAAGCTTCCCTTGGAAGCTTCATGCTTCCGTCTTACGGAATTCGTCCGACAGTTCGAAAAACTGCGATCCTCGAAATCCAAATATTTTGGTTATTTCGTCTTTTATCAGCAGTTTAACTTTTTCGCATTCTTCGAAACTCCAAAAAACTGAAAAACACTTTTTAGGGTTAAGCGTTTTCCTTCACGTTTTCCCTAACGTAGCTAAACGAATAAAAAGTATATAACAATACTTTTCGTCGTTTTTATTTCGTCTGATTGCTGCACGTTTTTCGAAAAAAACTTTTATCGGATTACTTAACTTTTCACGATATATTATCGTCAAATCTTTCGACAGAATGTCCTTTCGACATACTGAACTCTGAAAAAGGCTTAGGTTATTCAAACCCTAACCCTTAAGTTTTGTCAGGTAAATAGTGCCTATTTCGTCTTTTGCTCAAAAAATTTTTATTCCCGAAAAAATTTTATTTTCGTCTTGAAAATTCTTACTCGTTCAATCTAGCTTGTAGCCAGAATCCCCCCGACTTATAATCATCCTAGGTTCTAGAACGATGAATAAACACATAGCACATAATAGTATTAATAAAAATTTATTTTATTAATAACTAATTCTTTAAACTTATATTCTGGACAATCCGGTTCTCTGGGTTGTCACATTTTCATGTTTAAACTAAGCATCCTATTTATAGGAGAATGGCAAGATACTATATTTAGGAAAAAAATCACGGACTACACAATACTTTCTTCACAGACGCTGAAAATTAGGCTGGAATTTTTTTATTTTACTATACAAATACTATGCAATACTATACAAATACTATGCAATATAATAAAATATAATATATTCTATTTATAAAAAGTATGCTGTATTATTTATAAAGTTTTTTGTGTTATTACTATAAAACAAAAATTGAGATAACTTTCTACCGACGATTTTAAAAAATGAGTAAGTGGGGGTCATTGTAATAAACCAAATTTATGAAAAATACTTCATGACAAACCCCTTAAACACATTTTTAATAATATTTATTCATCATTAATATTATAACTCGCAATATTAATAACCAGATCATTCCCAAGAAAAAAGAGGCTTTCCAATAAGGACTTCTCCTTATTGGCGCGTAATTAGATGGCCAAACCCCTTTCCTCGAAATAACTTTCTAGACAATGTCAATAATGCAAATAATAATATGAATAACTTTGTCATCTCAAATATTGATTTAATAATAAAAAATATTGTGCAGGTGATACTATGACAATAATTGAATCAATAATATGAGATACTATGCAACAACTACTGTGACAATTATTGAATAAAATTGAATGACTTCTCACGTAAGCATCAATAATCAAAGATACTATACAAAATATCGTGTGCTACTGTGCAACCACGCGTATTACTAAACTTTTATCATCGGGTATTTCAATAGTTATCAGTAAAAGTCTTGCCATTATTTTTATAAAAGGGTTATTTCTGTCACTTTCTATATCCGACAGTAATTCACTTATGGGGTCCACCAATAATTGTGTCATCGTACGAATATTCTCCTAATAAAACGAATATTCCCCGACCAAACGAATATTTTACGACAACATGCTTACTTTGCAAAATTTATAAATATAACCCACAACTATAACATTATATCAAATCCACACCATATTACTCAAAATAATATTTAAAAAAAATTAAATCTTTATTCATAAAAGTTGGGGTCTTACAACTACCCAAGCCTTTGGCCACTAAAGGTGAGCCACCAAGGAAGAAGAAGTCAAGAAGAAGGGTGTGACACCCCCAAATTCGGGTTACCTGACCCCCGAGTTTGGTGTTCACGATCCACAATATAATAACATCTATCTGCCCATTTAAATATAAATAGGAATACATAACTCATTAACATATGTTGTTAATACATAAGTCTCAGGTCCACTAACCTTAACATTACAGAAATACCCCTTAGATATACAAAAAGGGTTTACAATACAATACAACAAAATAATAATATTGTTCATCATAACTAATTTATCACTATGCCTTTTTCTTTGTTCTTCTTCGCAGCACCTTCTACAACTTCGTCCCTAGCTGAAAAGTTTTATTTAGCAAGGGTGAGCAACAAGTTTGCCCCGCAAGTTAAGACATACGATAAAGGTATAGGAATCAATATCAAGCCTTCTCCCATTCTATGCAACAATAATTCAATAATGAAATAATACGACGCTTTCAAGGTTTTCTACGATATTCAAATGAATAATCAAGAATTATATTCTACGAAATAGCAAAGTGCAATGTTTTCCATATTTATGCTGAGCGATCTCTTGGATCTTGAACTTCTCTTCTCAAGTAACTATCAAAGTTATACTTTGATATACCCAGGTGTATCAGATAACCATAAAGATTAAATCATACCCCTTTGCAAGTACATAAAGTGATCAGCTTTAGTATACCCTATATTATGTATAATACTTAATCGCGCGCAAAGGCCGAATATACGACCAATAAAATATTCCCTTTATATAAAAGGTTGTTCTTCTCAGTCTCAGAATCAAGATTTTGATTTAACAACGAAATACTGTGATTTCAATTTCTAATTACTTCTCGATCTAGCTGAAATAATTGGCATCGATCTGTCAATAATAATTGAATTCTCTTCTCGAACCTATCAAGTTCTAACAAATGTTCGTCTAGCCAGAATAATTAGCTAAGACATTTCTCAACATAATTCGACAATAAACAGGAATTATCTGTACTGTCAATACTAGCTTTTACGGATATGAATATCCATCAACAGTTATTCTACAAATGTATATTTTTCGAATCAGTAATTCAATTTGAATTATTAAACATGCACTAACTACGAATAATCAACAATAAATTCTTGGACGTGGTATAATTAATAATAATTAACCACTATAATATTTAAACAATATTAACTCAAGGTTGAGTTAGGAAACTTGCCTATTCCGCTTATTACAACTACATAATAAACTTATCTGCTTTTGAAAGACCTATAACAAATAATATCGGTCTCACCATTAGTATAATATTTCATAACACACAATACTGTAATTCACAGTCAATCTTCTCCTAGACACATTACCACATAGTCACATATGTGTTTATAACCTATATAAACACTTATCAAGTCTAACTATTTTGGTCTGGTTGGACTTCGGTCCATTCTCGGTGTTATGGTCACCCTATCCGATAATTAACACATTTATTGTCAATTAAATTCGGTCTCTAAGCTTTAATATTATTTTAGATAAGTCAAATATCATTTATAATATTTTTTGGAAGCTTTTAATAGTTTATAAGCAATTATTATAATTTATAATAATTTTTCAAACACTTTAATCATTTTTAAATGATTTAATTATCAAATAATTTTATCATCATTAATATTTAATAATATAAAAATATTAATGTTATACTTGTCAAAATATTAAAGTTATTATTAATAACTTAAAATATTTTTAAATCATCAATATTCTACTTAAATGATTTTTAAATTAATTAAAATCATTTTTAAACCATCACCATTAATATTTAAATATTAATGAAATTATCATCAAAATATTAAAAATCATTAATTATAACTTCAAATATTTTTAAATCATTTTTCTCATTTTTAAATGATTTTTAAATCAATAAAATTATTTTTAATTCATTTATTTAATAAATAAATCTAATGTCATTAATATTAATTTATTAATGAGAATTCTCCAAAAATATTGAAAATTATATTTTATAATTCAAAATATTTTCTAACACTTTATTCTTATTTAAAATGATTTTTAAATTAATAAATTCATTTTTATCTTATTTATTTAATTTAATAATTAAATAAATCTAATATCATTAATATTAATTTATTAATAAAAAATCTCTAAAAATATTAAAAATTATATTTTATAACTTAAAATATTTTTAAATATATTATTCTTATTTAAAATGAATTTTCATAATATAAAATCATTTTTCTTTAATTTATTTAATACACTAATTAAAAAAATTAAATACCTTTAATATTTAAATAATTATAAATATTAAAGAAAAATATTCCAATTGGTCAAAAATTATTTTTCATAATTAAAATAATTTTTAAAACTATTTTTATTAATTTTTATAATTTATTTTTATTTTTAAATAATTTTCGGAAAATCAAAAATTAAAAAATAATAAAATTGTCGCTAAAGACCTTTAGCGACACAAAGCGTCGCTGTTGGTGTTCTTGAGCTCAAGAACACTGACAGCCGGCTTAGCAACATACCAGGTTTGACCACTTTTAAAATCCAATCCAAAATGTTTCTGGGCTACTTCAAGCATGGATATTGTAGTACAAATGTAGTAATACAGTTATCAATCCTCAACATGGTCTTACAATATCTCAACTACAAGATCCGAAGCCCCAAAGTAGCTGTCAGAAGCTTCTGGGCTTTTTGGGTTACCCAAAAATCCAGACAGCTTCGACTGTCTACTTTGTGATTCGATTTGCTTCCAGCTCTGGTCATCAAATCAGTTATGTTATAGTGCAAATCTATAGTACTAGTGTTAAGGTACAGTTACATAACATCATTTCAGTTAAACAACATCCAAATCTCTAGATTTAATCCAGTCAAACTATGTCAGAACGCGTGTTCTTCATGTTTCTGGAAAATTCCCAAAAATGCAAATCAGTGCAAGTAGCCTACTTTGACCACTTGCTACGATCGATATGTTGATTTTTTATGGAATCTTAAGGCATGGGTCTACAGTCCATATTACCAGCTACAACATTCTTATAACAAAACATCATATCACTAAATCAACTGACAGATCCATGAGCATAAAAAGGTTGTCAGACACTGAAAATTACTTTCTGGGTTACCCAGAAAGTTCATGGTCATGCCCGGTCAACGGTTTTGACCATGAATAACTACAAATATAGACATCAAATGAGACTGATTCTACTTGCAGATTAAAGACCACATACCAAGCTACAAATTACAACTTTAAAACATCAAAAACAACAAATGAATAAGAATCTGTGGCTCCTGACATTAGCTTGTTAGACCACAAAATTTGTTCTTGGCAGTTTTGAAAGTCATCACTTTTAAAGCATTTTGATGCTATGGATCTAAGTTATATCAACATAGATCATCATAAAACATCATCCAACACTAATATAAACACATAAACACCAATATTGTCTTAGCATACAAGATCAAAAGGGCTTAGGGCTTTATACCTTTCTAGTACGAATCTTGGA
This sequence comes from Panax notoginseng, assembly GCA_016801055.1. NCBI lineage: Eukaryota > Viridiplantae > Streptophyta > Magnoliopsida > Apiales > Araliaceae > Panax > Panax notoginseng. Next base: position 154,182,307 of record CM029014.1, read on the forward strand.
TCTTGCCTTATCAATCTGATCTAGATGATTTAGAGAGCTATAACGTGATTGAAAAGTTGGAGAAATTCGGAGGTTTTGGAGAGAGAAATGTATATTGAGAGCTTGAGTGCAAATGACCAAATTTAGTACACTTTCTCTCTCTCATCTCTTATATAATATGATGTAATGTATGTATAACTTGCAAGGTGTCATGATATATCAGATATTGGCTGAGATTTTTAGTCATGCAAGTTAAATTAGTTGGTGAACCACTAAAGGTATTGTCAAATTTTACAAGTTACTTACTAAAATATCCAAAAAGGGCACTTTGATCTTTTCCCCCCAAATTTAATGGCATTCTTGACTATTGCACAAACCCCAAGGTTCTAACCCTTAGGTCTTAAAAACTCCAAATCTAGAATTTTCTAATTAGGGTTTAAAATAGAAAATTAAGAATTTTGAGAATGTAATTAGGGTTTTAAATAAAAATTAATATTTCTAAAGTATAATTAGGGTTTCCTAATTATATTATCATATACTAATCACTTTAGGCTTGCTAATTAGGATTAGTGTTTCCTAATTAGGATTTAGGATTCCCGAATATGAAATTAGGATTTCACGGCTTATGATTAGGGTTTCCAACTGTACGTTATGTTTTCTAAATCTGATATTAGGGTTTCTAATCTCTTATTAGGGTTAATTAATTTCAAACCTTATCCGATCAATCATTACTCAAAATCTCTATACAATAAAAACACGTATTCATCGATACAATTATTTTAATTGCATTTTCTACCGAATCCCTATCCAAAAATTAGAGTTAGGGTTTCTAAAGCTGTTAAGCACAACTCTACTCTAAATTTATTAGTCAATTCACAAATTGACCTTCTCGAGACTCGTATCACATATACTTGTCACAAAATTGATAATCAATATTAATATTAATAAAAAAGAAATTTATTCGTAAAATTTTTATTATTCGAAATCCCGGGTTATCTCATTCACCCCTCCTTAAAAGGATTTCGTCCTCGGAATCACCGCTTTCTTTTTTTATTTTCTACAATATTTTAAAGTTATATCATCAATTCATTTTTATTAATACAATATTAATTTTGTGTCTTAAATTCTAACCTATGACTTGAATCTATAAAAGAAAACAGTTCACAGAATATCTGACTCATATTACTCGCGTAATTTAAATTCTTAAGCGAAATTGTTACCTGCTGCCACCTCCTGAGTAGCCACTGCATCCTGCGCCGTCATATTGAATGTATGGGCGGTTGGTCTTCTTGGCGGTGCAGGTCCTCGAATTGCCAAGGTTCCACCACCGGGTCCCTTGTTGACACTTTCCTTCTCAACATTCCTTTTCAGACAATTTCGTACCATATGGTCAGTCGATCCGCACGCAAGACAACCTTGAATTTTCTTCGGATTGGGGCAATTGGGTGACATGTGTCCTTCTTGCCCACAGTTATAGCAAACTCCTTTCTTCTTCAGACAAACTCCAGAATGGTTCTTCCTGCAGGTCGCGCATGGTTCCCTCCCTTTCCTATTCTCTTCAGTTTTACTACCCGATTGGGTATTCTCACTCGACTTCCTTTTATTAGGGTTACTACCACCACTGCTTCCACTATCATTTGTCTTCTTCTTCTTATCCTGATGAAATCGAGAGGTAGCTTCGCTCCCTCCTTCAGTAATTAATGCCTTCTCCAATAAAGTCCCGAACGTATTGATCTGCAATACTGCTACCTTGTTGAATATCCCTGGCTTCAGTCCATTCTCGAATCTTCTCGCCTCCACCTGATGAGGTGCAAATCTAGCCAACTCGTTAAATTTGGCAGCATATTCAGATACCGACATGTTCTCCTGCTTAAGTTCTAAGAACTTGGCTTCCATTCTGGACTGCAAACTTGGCGAAAAGTAGTTCTCAAAGAATAACTCCTTGAATCTTGTCCAAGTCACCACAGCTGTATCCGCTCTTGCTTGGTTAGTCTCCCACTAGTAATTGGCTTCTCCCTTCATCAAGTATGTAGCAAAAGCTGTCTTTTGCTCTTCCGCTATTCTAGCGATAATGAATGTTTTCTCCATCTCCTTTACCCAGGTTTGGGCTTCAATGGATCCGTGGTTCCTTTGAATTTAGGCGGTCCTACCGCTTTAAAGTCCTTGAAGTTAGCCAATCTATCAGTTGGCTGATTTATCGCTCTTTCTCTTGCTGGAGCTCTATTTTCCATAGCTTCGCTATCATATTTGCAAAGTTTTGCATCGGGTCAGCTTGACCTCCTTCATTATTTATCGACTGTTCTTCTCGTTGGTTTCGATTCTGTCGTCTAGGCGGCATGATCTGATTTAAATAAAAATCTTATATTAATTCTCTTTCTCCACACAGATTCTTAACACAATAAGAATTCAACACATAGTTCTCATGTAATTGCATATTTATTCAAATAGCACATAATACTTTTAGTACTTAACACATATTACTATCCCTTTTTAAATTAATTTTAGGATTAACATACACAACTTTACACAAAAAGTTATAATTCTCCATTCACACATAGTTATTACCAGTTCGTCAAACATACCACACTTATGAGTTCAGGAACTTGCCACAATTATATGAGTATATGAACTTATCCTAGTCAGACCTTTGGCGTCCATTCGCTGAAGGGTTCAAAACATTTCATATAATCTTGAGTCATTAACTTACCATAATTATGAGTTTTAAGAATACACAAATTAATCTTAATCTTATATTCATATAAAAAATAAATATTTCATTCATAAAACATATATATTTACATATGCTTAAACATCATTCTCAATATTACAACACTTAATATCAGAAAATTCTACCAAAAGATACTATTACATATATCTAAGTTGTCTACCGACCACTCCCTTCTCCAGTCTTCTTCTTGTTGGGACACTTGTTGAATCTGTGTCCCGTTCTCCACATGAGAAACACTTCCTCATATTCAGCTTAGGACAATGCAAAGAAATATGTCCTTCCTGCTTACAGTTGAAACAGACATTCTTCCACATCATGCATTCTCCCACGTGAGTCTTCCCACACTTGCTGCAAGCTTGCCTCTTCTTCAGGTTTAAATCTTCAGAGTTGTCACTGACTTTTTTCCTCTTTCTCTTAGCCTGCCATTCTTGCTGGTTCCTTCAGACGATCCACCACCTTCAGTCTTCATCCTTTCCACCTGCGCCTTCAGCTCATTCCGTTCTTCAGTCATTTTGCGTAACGCTCGCTCTGTCTTCCACAACGCCTCAAAAAGAAATACTTTACTTCGGAGTTCTTGGACTTCTGCAGATAGCTGATCTTGTTCTCCAACTTTGATCTTATTCTTTAACTCTACCTTAGCTTCTTTAGACTCTGCCTCCTCATCAGTACTCAGACACATATCGGGATAATCATCATGATCACTCCCGAGATTGACCATGGGTTCATCTTTTCCTACTTCTTCAACTGACTCGCTCTATGCTGGCACCTCAACTATTAGCACTGGTTCGACAGCTGCTGGCATCTCCGTACTCATATTATCTTCTCCCGACATCCTACAATCAGTTTAAACAACTTGGTTAATACTTCACCAGTACAAACTTCTCACACTATGAGTCCACATATCTCACTATCGATACGCTTCTGCAGTCCCTCACTTAGTACTCTAAATGAGTATTCTCTATCTTGCTCGTGGTTATAATCCTAGGGTTTTCCCCACCCCACGTAAGGCTTATAACCTACAGCTTTGATACCAACCTATGACACCCCCAAATTCGGGTTACCTAACCCCCGAGTTTGGTGTTCACGATCCACAATATAATAACATCTATCTACCCATTTAAATATAAATAGGAATACATAACTCATTAACATATGTTGTTAATACATAAGTCTCAGGTCCACTAACCTTAACATTACAGAAATACCCCTTAGATATACAAAAAGGGTTTACAATACAATACAACAAAATAATAATATTGTTCATCTTAACTAATTTATCACTATGCCTTTTCCTTTATTCTTCTTCGTAGCACCTTCTGCAACTTCGTCCCTAGCTGAAAAGTTTTTATTTAGCAAGGGTGAGCAACAAGTTTGCCCCGCAAGTTAAGACATACGATAAAGGTATAGGAATCAATATCAAGCCTTCTCCCATTCTACGCAAAACAATATATCAATAATGAAATAATACAACGCTTTCAAGGTTTCTACGATATTCAAATGAATAATCTAGAATTATATTCAATGAAATAAGCAAAGTGGGATGTTTTCCCAGATTTATGCTGAGCGATCTCTTGGATCTTGAACTTATCTTCTCGAGTAACCTATCAAAGTTATACTTTGATTACCCAAGTGTATCAGATAACCATAAAGATTAAATCATA